>CAMRHE010001178.1:0-187100 GCA_947044405.1 Leptodactylus fallax | reverse complement strand
AGGTTCCTCTTGACCCTCTTCTTTATCTCCTGAACCTTCCCCCCAGACACCTGAGCAATAAGTCATCCAGGCTTTTCTTGCATCTTTGTACTGCAGCTAAAACTCTCATAGCTAGAAACTGGAAGAAGGTGAGTCCCCCATCTAGTCTTGAGCTTGTGGCTAGAATGAAGGATGTGAGGAGTCTTGAATACCTGACTGCTGGCCTACATAATTCACGGGAAGCCTTTGGGGCTATTTGGGCACCCTGGGACATGTATTGTACATCACAGGGTCTCTGATCTCTAGTCCTCTCCTTCCCCTCCCCCCCCTTCCCTTTGGTCCTACCCTTGTCTTCTTAACCCCTCCATTCCCCCCCTCCCTTGTTCACTGCTTAATTTAAATGCATATTGCTTAAGGGGGAGGAGGCAGATAGCCTCTATTTACCTCAATGCTTCCTGTTTGTTTGATTATTATTGTTTTTTTGTTTTTTCTTTATTCCTTGTTAATGAAAAATTTTTCAATAAAATTACAGTTATATAAATATTCTTTGATCTAAACCATTCCACTGTAGCTCTGGCTGTATGTTTAGGGTCATTGTCTTGCTGGAAGGTGAATCTCCTTCCCAGTCTCAAGTCTTTTGCAGCCTCCAACAGGTTTTCTTCCAGGATTGCCCTATATTGCTCCATCCTCCTTTGCATTTAGGCCAAAAAATTCAACTTTGGTCTCACCTGACCAGAGCACCTTCTTGTCCCCTGGATGCCGTGATCACTATTGATTACGGCATCCAGGGGGTTAATCCGACACAGTCAGACTAACTTCTGACTCCAGTGGCTGGTTCCACTGGAGTCGGAAGTAATGCCGCAGGCACAGCTCCTGTGCCTGTGGCATTACAGCACCGTACTGTTATGTTAACTCAACGCGATGTAATAGTACGGCGCAGAGCAGGAAGGAGCTACTCATTTTATTTTGAAGTCAGTCGGAACTGGCAAATTTTTGCCGTTTCTGTTTCCACCAAAAACTCATCACGGTCCTGCTTTTGTGAGACAGTGTCGGGGACAAATATTTGCCAGGACTGCTGTTAAAAACCAGAGACAATCCTGGCAAAATTTGGACAAAACTTCCCGGTTCTCCTGATTGGGGTGGTCTCAGTGTTTGATCCCCACTGAATTGCAAGTTATCCCTTATCCTATGGGTAGGGCAGAACTTCTTAAGACTAAGGCCCCACATTGCGGAAATGCAGCAGAAAAAAAAACACTGCATTTTATAGTACCAACAATGTGAATGAGATTTTGGTTAATCTTGTCCACACATTGTGGGGAAAAAATACTGCGGAAAGCTGATTTTTTTAAAAATGCAGCCTGTAAATTTTAGCTGCGGAAACGCAAGTGTTTTCCTTATAGATTTAATAAGGGAAGAAAAACTAAGCAAAAATACAATGAAAAATGATGTGGAAAAAACTCAATGTAGTTTTTTATTTTTTTCTGATGTGTTTTTTAGCAGTGGTTCCCTATATTTGGCCTTTACCTATAATGGTAATAGCCCTTTAAGGCTGAGCCCCCACGTTGCAGAAACAGGTTTTTTTGCTGCAGATTTTGCTGTATTGTAGCCAAGAAAGGCTACAAAAGGAATGGGAAATATATAGGAAGCTCTTATACTTCTACCTTCTACCCAATCCATTCCTGGCTTTGGCTAAAAAAAACAAAAAAAAAAAAAACAGCAAAATCTGCAACAACAAAAAAAAGCTGCGTTTCCACAACGTGGGACATTAACCTGGAGGGTGAAAATCTGGTTTGGAAAAGCTACCTTTATAGCTCACATTCCTGGGTTTGGCTCACAAAAACGCAGCTTTTCCAAAAACCAAGTGTGACCTCAGCCTAAGGCTCTGGTATGGCAGACAGATCCTACAGGATTATGGAGCCGACTGTATTACAAGTAGACAAACCTGTCGAGTGCTGTACCCTGACGCCTAAAACGGTTCCCCCACATCATATGTATGGGTACAGGGGCTGTTTATGTCGCAGTCCATATAAATTGCTGTCAGAATAAAGTTGTGCCATGTTGCATGAGACACTTGTATGTGTAGGTCTAGCAATGCAATAAGTGTGTGAAACAAGTCTGTAAGTACTATAACTTTTTCCTACGCAGACATTTCACATACATACAAATCTGCTCCTCAGGTTAGATGCTCACTGACTAACACAATGCTCATGTGTAAAAGCAACCTTCCAGTACAACCCTCAACTGCTACATGGATTACACTACTTCAACATTGGTTTACATATTGCCCTCAGCTAATATGGCGCCAAACACTTCGTAACCATCCTAGTCATGCCCTTTTCAAGCATGGCCGCTGATAATGCACTGTCATTATGACGTCAGACGTAAGGGCCGCTCTATCCAATAGGACATTGCACGTCGCTCTGCTTGCTATACCGGGAACATGGCGCTTGCGAGTATTGTAAGTTCGGAGGGCCCTTTGTGGAACCGGCCCCGGGATTTCCCTGCGAGTTGCTGCTTGGAGACCGCTGGGCTCAGCTTCCAGGTAGTGCCTGGACTTGGGCAAGGAACCGCTGAGCCTGGGATTGAGTTTCTGCACGGAACAACCACTCTGGCCTTCAAGGTATGGCAGTGCTTGGTGATGGTGCCATTCACAGAGCTCGAGTGCCCAGACATTGGCAGCTTATACAGTAGTCATCATATACTGTAAGAGACATGGTATGGTGGGTGACAGATCCTAGAATTGATTGAGGGACTGAGACCTTTAGGCTGGGGCGTCATTGTATCTAATAATTGTCTATGTAGAGAAATTGCAGCACTTGACTTAATGTGACTGCAACTCAATAGGTTCAAGTATCTAAGTTAATTGGATTTTTGGCTACAAGTTAAGACTTGGGGGTTGTTCACACTATTGCTGGTGACCGTCAGTAGTGTCCATTGCTATTGTCCATTACAAGATTTTAGCAACAGACACTAGCAGAATCGTCACAAATCCATTAAAATTTCCATTCATTTCAAAGGGATTTTATCTTGTGTCTGTTATACTCCCAATCTGTCATATGTCTGTCTTTTTTTTGTGGAGCAAAAAATCCTACATGCAGGACTTTTGTGTCTGTTGAAAAAAAAACCTGTTTCATGACCGACGTCAAGCGTACGTTATTTTTTTTGACATTAAAGTCTATGGGTAATGGACAGGTGTCTGTTATACTGTCCGTTATTACTGTTTTTTTTCTGTGCATGCTCAGAAAGCGGAAAAAAAAAAAAAAAAAAAAAGCCAAAAAACGGACACTAATTGATAATTGCTAAATGGATCAGTTAAAAAAACGGACACATTAACATCAGTTAGTGTCTGTTAATGTCAGTTATGATAGTGTCCATTAAAAAAATAAAATGAACACCTATCATAACGGATATCTAATGGTAGTGTGAACCTACCCTTAAATGTGAGGCTCCGTTCAGATTTGTGCTGGGTGTCCATCCAGAGCAGATCCATCAGAAATTGCTGGCAGAAAAAGTGCTGAAAGCTTGACTTTTTTTGACTGGCGATTACAGATTTCATTATAGGTCTGTTATTATTTTGGTAATCGGACAGACCGTTGTTTTTTTGGTTCTCCAATGCACCAGAAGAAAGGACTTCCCACAGTGGATGTGAACATGACATAAACCATGTGCAACATAAAGGGAGTCTATCATTCACAAAAGCACTTTTAAGCTAATGGCATGTTGGAATGGCCTTTAAAAAGGCCATTCTTCTCCTACCTTTCCTTGTTTTCATCTCCCAGCCGATTCCAAGATGATTAGTTTCTTCATGTATGTAAATGAGTACCTGGGGCGTACCTTCTCTTCTGTGAGCACCCATCGCGTCATCGCTTCTCACCGCCCATTTGGCCGTTGCAGTGACTCCCCTCTTGGTCTTCTCTGTATCTTCTTTCTTCTAAGTCCTCATATGCAGCGCTGTGCGCATGCGCAATCAGCTCTGCCACGCTCTTGTGACAGACCACCGGAAAATGGCGGCCCGATTGCGCAGTTGCAAGAATTCGCTGCCATCGAGTACTGAGAAGAAAGAAGACCAAGAGGGTAGTCACCGCAATGGGCGGAGAGAAGCGATGACACGATGGGTGCTCGCAGAAGAGAAGGAATGCCCCGGGTGCTCCGTGGTGCTCATTTACATACATGAAGAAACCAATTTTCTTGGAATCGGCTGGGAGAAGATAACAATGAAAGGTAGGAGAAGAATGGCCTTTTTAAAGGCCATTCCAATGTGCCATTAGCTTAAGTGTGGTTTTGCGAATGATAGACTCCCTTTAAGTTCACATATTATATATGAAGTTTTGCCTTCTTGCATTAGGCAAATCATACAGATAAAAGGTGACATTGCAGACAAATCACACACATGTTGTTTTTTGGTAGCATGACTTGTACAATGACTTGATACTGCACGATCACTGTGTGGTGGGGCTGGACAATTATGATCTGTATCAAAATCATGATTAATTGACCCGTTTGCCATCATTATAATCTGTCCTTGTAATCGGCTGTATCGGCAATTGCCGATACAGTTGATTACTGTTGTGTGGCCACGGGAGTCTACAGGACTTGTGTTTGGTGAACTTTGCGAGATTTGCCTGGCGGTTTTGTTTGGCTCGAACACGTCTGAACTGGAACTGCCATTATTATACTCTGGGGTCCCTCTGGAGTTTCTTCAGAGCCCAGAGTATAATTAGCAGAGGCCCATGGGAGGTGCGCAAACATAAAAAGAAACAAAAAAAAAACAGTGTTAGGCCGGTTGCAGACGACCGTGTGCTGCCAGCTGTGAATTAAAGGCACAGGCAGCGCACGGGGGGACACGGATAGCACACTGATCACTGTCGTCTGCTAGACTTTACTCACCACCTTCTGGGCTCCGGTGCTGTTCCTTATCCTCTTCCAGCCTCCTGACGTCAGGTGTATTGTGCAATGTTTGGATGCTTGCATGTTTGTGTCACGACGCCTCAGCAGTCCCTGACGTCATTCAGGCGGCCAGATGAGGAACAGCACCCGACCCAGGGTAGGTGAGTAACATTGTTTATTATGTTTGTTCCTCTTCCATGGGACTCTGCTAGTTATACTCTGGGGTCTGAAGAGAGCCCAGAGCATAATAGCAGTTCCAGTTCGGATGTTTTCAGTCCAAACAAAACTGCAGGTTAAGGCTCACAAATACTGTAATAACCTAACAGAAATAACTGATGTGCACAAAATCACGTTGGTTATCCGGATTGGTGGTCGGTCTTGGTTATTTTTCGATTAATTGCCCAGCTCTACTGCTTCTCCTAAAATACATAAAAATAAATAAAACTAAACACATTAGATATCCCTGCATCACAGGGAATGGGATGAGGCTGTTTTTTTAGACCCATTCAATTGTGTAATTGCTGAGCTGTAGTAACTCAAGATATCAGGAGGCTATGGTGCGCCCATCCTATCGATGATGGGTTGTTTCATACAAATAATCTAACCATCAACATTAACAACTAAGCTAGCAAACAGGCAAATAGACTGATGATCATGCCAAATACTGATATGTTGGTACTAGCAATATACATGAGAAAATCCTAACAGACATTTTGTATAAATATTAATATCACATTGATGTAACATTGCCTATGCTGTCACTATAATTGTCACTAATAATTGAAACTAGATATTGTATGTCTAACAGTAAGCATGTGTGTCCTTTCTCTTGTCAGTTCCGTCATGGAGTAATTGTGGCTGTTGACTCCAGAGCTACAGCTGGCTCTTATATCGCCTCACAGACAGTGAAGAAAGTCATTGAGATTAACCCATACTTGTTAGGCACAATGGCAGGTGGTGCTGCCGATTGTAGTTTTTGGGAGAGGCTCCTTGCCCGTCAGTGCCGTATCTATGAACTTCGGAACAAGGAACGTATATCTGTGGCTGCAGCTTCCAAACTCCTTGCTAATATGGTATATCAATACAAGGGCATGGGCCTCTCTATGGGAACCATGATCTGTGGATGGGATAAAAGAGGACCAGGTAAGTAAACAACTGGACTACCTGCATTTTTAATTTGCTGTCAGTACTTTCTAAAGTTTCCCCTTTTGGAGACTGAGAACTAATACAATTTGTGATTTTTCTTAGTAACCAAACACACAATTCATGATGAAGGCAACACATGTCATTCCTTAAAGGGTTTTTTTCTGGGACTTGAAAGTTGAAGAATCATCTTTAGGATAGGACACCAATATCAGTATGTTTGTGGGGCCTGACCCCCAACAACTGCATTGATCAGCTGAGAGCAGTACACTTTGTAGTTAACGTGAAATGTTATGAAGCTTTTTCCCATTTACTTGATGGACTGCAGTACTATGGTTACTGAATTCAGCACACAGTCAGTTTTGCAGGTACAGTATGTGCCCTGGTGCCAGAGATATCTGTGCCATTAGTTTCGTCTGTCAATATCACTGTACTGTCGCAGGGGCAGGCCTCACATCTCAACATCATCGCTTGGTGGTGAGGAGCCCCCCCTTTACCGTACAAGTCTGTAGAAGAGTATTGGTGGCCCCTCTGGCACATACCTGCAAAAACGATCAGTCTACTGAATTCAGGGCACTGTCTGCTATGTAACAGTATATATTATTTCACATCATAGAGGAAATGAAAGGTCCTCTGTAAAGAGGAGCTTTCATGTACTTAGAGATGTGTGGTATTATATACCACTAGAAAGCTGGCAGCTTTACCAGTATGCATTCAGGTGCCAGAGAGATTTGTCGCTGTTAGTTTGGGCACTGATATCTCTCCACTGTCAGAATGGCGGTAATTATAGCTCAGCGTCATCGCTAGGCTGTGAGGACCGCCCTCCCTGACAGCACGAGGCTATCAAAGAGTACTGTCAAGAGGGTGTTCCTCACAGCCCAGCGATGACGCTGAACTGTAAGAACCGCCCTTCTGACATTGGAGGGTTATCGGTGCCAAATATTTCTGGCACCCCTGTCTGCATACTGAATTCAGCACACTGTCAGCTTCTTAGCGTTATAGAATACTGCCCATCTCCAAGAACATGAAAGGTCCTCTTTAAAGTCGCAGAAATCTCCTTTAGGCTAAGGCCCCACGTAGCGGCCACAGCAAAAAAGTTCTGGGGAAAAAACCGTGGCGGAAACACATAGCTGTTTTCCCTGCATCAATTTTCACAGAAAATCTGCAGAATTTTCCTCTGCGGACTTTCTGCTTCCATTATACCTATAAGGAAACCGCCGGCGTTTCCGTAAGTATAATTGACATGCTGCGATTTCCAAAAACACGATGGTTTTGGAAATCTCAGCATTTACACTGCGGCTGTTTTTCTGTAATGTGTATGGGATTTGCTAGAATCCCATCCACTTTGCAGGTACTGTTTATGCCATGTGGGGCCCCAGCCTTAATATAATCTTTCTTTCTTTCTTTTTCTTTTTTTTTTTTCTTTAAATGGATTACAAAATACCTGTGGAAACAAGGGTCTCAGCTTGGTTTGTGTTGCCTTTTCTCTCACAGTAGCAGTTTAGTGGAGATTACATTTACATATATTTAATAATTTCTCTTTACATAGGTCTTTATTATGTGGACAGTGAAGGAAACCGTGTGTCTGGTTCAGTTTTTTCAGTGGGTTCTGGCTCTATGTATGCTTATGGAGTGTTGGATAGAGGATACAACTATGATCTAGAAACAGAGGAAGCCCAAGAACTGGCACGGCGCGCCATTTACCAGGCTACATATCGTGATGCTTACTCAGGTGGAGTGGTGAACCTCTACCATGTGAAAGAAGATGGATGGCTGCGTGTGTCACAAGATGATGTGGCTGACCTACATGAAAAATACAAGGGGATGACTGAGCCTTAATATTTTTTAGTTTAGAACGTGGGGATACTAATGTATTGTACAGTCCTACTGAGTGTTTGAGGCTCCACAATATGATGGTTACCTTGTGATTGGGGAGGGAAGGGAATTCAGGCTCCATAACACATTTATTCCTTTTTTGCTTTTTATGTCAAAGGCTTAGGATTTTTTAATGTGTTGGAGCAATGTTCCTTAATGTAATAAATGCCTCCTGCAAACTTATTAAACATGCTCTTTACAAGTCATTTTGAAGTCTTATTTCCTGTGGCATAAGATTAATTATTGGTCCTGTTTGTTCAGGGTCCATATATAAATGCCTAGTGTTCTCGGATAAAGACTGACCACAGTTTGTGTCTATGATATGTTATATATAAAAGAGCAAAGTGTGGTGGTAAGAACTTGACGGGAGGGTTTTAAAGGGGTTGTACAGGCTATGCTCTTATTCAAGTGAATGGGAGCAGGGCTGTAGTTTTCTGCTACTGTCACTAAACAATTGACGGTGCCTTCTGCTTCTAGCTCTGCCTGCTATACATTTCATGGCAGTGTCCATGTGTGGGACCCCCATCGACCTTATAATGATGACTTATCCTATCAATGGGTCATCGGTAGCAAAAATGTGACAACCTCTTTAATGTCCTAAACTAAATTGTATTATAACCTCCTCTTTCATATGAACCAATTCTCAAAGAAAACATTTTGCCCTGTTATTTTTCCTGCTGTCTTTAGATAGGACTTCATAAACTTGCACCTGTATGTGACAGAATGAATCTCAATAAATTAGAATATCTTTGAAATGTTTATTTCTCAAATCCCCTCCATGACAGCACCACAGGAGGTTGTATTTCCTCCCACTGTTAGGCACAGGAAAAGCACACAAGAGGTTAAATGGCCCCTCCCCTTCCTCCCTCTTCAGTGTTTTTTCCTGTCCCTATTAGTGGGCAGACAAGAGGTTTGGAGCATATTTACCCAGCAGAGTGCAGCTGTCCCTGCAGATCTGTGCCGTCTCTCTGCGGAGACTCGATGGGTCCATCTCCTCCTGCACCATCCTGGGACAGTGGAGATGGGTAACGCGGGCCTTGGTCCCTCTTTGGAGGCTCCCTGGCCTGTAAAGTTCCCTGCCTGTTAGCAAAGCCGGCGTTCCCGGCTGGGATACACGCCGATGCCGCTTCCGGTCGTGGTGACATCACTTTCGGTTGCGGAGAAAGATGCTAAAGGAGGGAAATTTGAAAAGTTTAGTGTCCTGAACAGGTGCAGGTGGACCGGAAGTATTCCTACTCGTGGAATGCAGTACACAGGTCATCTGTGGCTGGTTTAAAAAGCCTCCCAGACCAAGAGGCTTTCTCCTCAAGGTAGGTCCATCTGTGTCTGTTTGATATAATGCCTGGAGATGAGTCCTCTAGAGTGGTGTATGAGCTTGGCATACCCCCAGCCCCAGTGAGTAATCTGGTAATGGGATGTTACATGGTATGATTAGGGGAGTTTTCATGTCCCTTTATTGTCATGTATTTATTTAGGAAAAAGAAGCTTAAGATGTGTCTTCTAAATCTAAGAAAGTGGCTGTATTTAAAAAAAGTGCCATCTGTGAGAAAAAGATTTCTTCCACGTCCAAAAAATCTTTGTCAGTCTTGCACTGAAAAGATAATTAAAGAGGAACAGCCGTCTTTAATGGAGGAAATTAAAGGGATGGTTCGGCATGAGATCCAGTCCTCCCTAGCTTCTTTTTCCCTTGCCTTTTCCTCTGCTGAGCCACAACCTGCGGCCAAAAAGAGGAAGTTAATTACCGATCCAGATTCGGATAATAGTAACGTTTACGTCCCATCTGTGTCCGAAGATCTCCTGGAGGAAGTGGAATTACCTGGGCCTTCAGATATTGAGGATAGAAGATATTACTTCTCATCTGCATTTACCCAGGAGCTTCTTTCTGCCGTTAGAAGCACCATGAATATAGAGGATGTTCAGGAGAAGCAAACTATTGAGGATGAAATGTTTGCAGGGCTTAGGCCAAAGAAAAAAAATAGTTTTTCCCATTCATGAGAATTTAGAGTGTCTAATTCAGGATGAATGGCTACATCTGGAGAAAAGACTGTTTGTCTCAAGAAATTAAGGACAGATTTCCTTTTGATTAATCTAAAATCAAAGATTGGGCAGAAGTGCAAAAAATTGATATATGGTGGCTAAAGTGGAGAAAAAGACGACTCTTCCTTTTGAAGACTCGTCGCAGCTTAAAGGCCCACTAGATAGGAAAGCTGACAGCCTCCTTAAGAAATCCTGAGCGTGCTCTTCAGCCCTGTTACAAGTTAATATTGGATCAACTTCTGTGGCAAGGTCTATGTATAGATGGCTAGACCAACTTGAGATCCATCTTAGAGAAGGCACCTCAAGGGAAGATATCTTCTCTTCCATTCCGCTGCTACAGAAGGCCACTGGCTTTCTTGCAGACGCTTTGGCAGAGTCAGTAAGGATTGCCTCCAGATCTGGGGCCCTCTCTAATACAATTCGCCGAGCATTATGGCTGAAAATGTGGGCCAGTGACCCAATATCTAAACAGAAGCGCTGTGCTATTTCCTTCCAGGGAGAGTGTGTTTTTGGTCCAGAATTAGATATGTTGCTTGAAAAGGCAACGGGTAAAAAGAAGTCGCTTCCAAAAGAAAACAGCCATTTCGTCCCTTTCAAGGATACAATTCTGAATATAAATCCAATGGTAAATCAGGAAGATGGAGCTACCCTAAGGGAGGCAAGGGGAAAAAATATCATCTTTAACCTCAATAAGCAATCCCGGGACAAACAATGACGCCAGGAGGATAGGGAGCAGGTTGTCCAGGTATGCCATACCCTGGAAGGAAATAACATCCAACCTGTACATCCTAAATTCTATAGCAAACTGCTTCAAAATAGGTTGAAAATTCTATCTCCCCAGGAGAGTAGTGTTCACATCCAAACCATCTCATACGCTTCACCTGGCTTTGATGGAAGGTGTCCAGAAACTTCTGGACACGGAAGTAATTTGTCCTGTTCTCCCCCTTAGAGAGAAGGGAAGGTCATTATATCTGCCTGTTTATGGTAAAAAAAAAAAGTGGGGCGTACAGAATAATAATTAATAAATTTGAAGCCACTAAACCATTATATAGTTTATTATTGTTTCAAGATGGAGTCAGTAAAGTCCACAATTCCCCTGGTAGGGCAGGACCATTTTATGGCCACCACCAACCTTCAGGATGCATACCATCACATCCCTATTCATCCTCTCTACCAAAAATTTTTAAGGTTTGCAGTCCAGCATGGGGGGAGACACTCTATTTTCATTTTCGGGCTCTCCCCTTCGGAATTTCATCAGCCCCAAGGCTATTTACGAAGGTGATGGTGGAAGTAGTAGCTTTTCTAAGGAAACAAAATCTGATAGTGGTCCCTTATCTAGATGACCTCTTAGTGTTAGCTCAGTCTTTCTCTTCTCCAGTATCCCGTTCAGATAGTGTGTCAGACTTTACAAAAAATAGGATGGGTTGGGGAGCAACCCTTTCTCAGAGATCATTTCAGGGGGCATGGTCTGCAGTTCTCCACAGCTATTCCTCAAACTTCCTGGAGCTCAAGGCAGTTTGGGAAGCCCTCAAAGCAACCAGACGATTGATAAAAGACTCTCATGTCAGGATATTGTCAGACAACATGACAGCAGAGGCATTCCTGCGCCACCAGGGAGGTACTCAGTGGCGGAACCTTCAGGATCTCTCAGCTCAGATATTCGCCTGGGCAGAGAGACACCTAAAATCCATCTCTGCCCTCCATCTAAAAGGTTCTTCAAACTGTCAAGCGGATTTTCTGAGCAGGAAACCTCTAAATCCAGGAGATTGGAGTCTAAAGACAGAAATTTTCCAGCAAGTTTGTCAGATCTGGGGAACTCCAGAAGTGGACTTATTTGCCAATCGTCAAAATGCGAAGGCCCCTCAGTTCTCACTCAACCCAAGAGAACCTTGTCTAGGGGTAGATGCCCTTTCCCACAGCTGGGATTTCAATCTGGCATATGCTTTTCCTCCGCTTCCTTTACTTCCAAGGGTTCTGCAAAAGATCAACAAAGAGAATCTGAGGGTCATTCTAATAGCCCCAGTATGGCCCAAGAGAGCGTGGTTTGGGTTCCTAAACAGTCGCAAAATAGCAGATCTATTGGTACTCCCATTACTTCCAGACCTTCTACATCAAGGTCCAATATTTTATCCAGATCCTCAGAAACTCCGGTTAGCAGCCTGGCTTCTGAAATCTCCATTTTGAAATTGAGAGGACTGTCTGTCGGTTATTCAAACCTTCCAGGCGGGGAGGAAGAAAGTTACTGATGCTATCTATAGTAAGGTGTGGAAGAAATTCCTTTCCTGGTGTGGCAGTAATGTTCCTGATATCAACCACCCGAATATAGCAAAAATCTTACACTTTTTGCAAGCAGGTCTGGATAAGTACAAGTATCAGCTCTTAGCAGTTATTTTGATTCTGACTTAACTAACCATCACTGGGTTAAGAGATTTTTTACTGGGACCTGCTGGCTTCTTCCAGGGAGAAAGGTTTTACTTCCACAGTGGGATCTCAATATAGTCCTTAAGGGCCTGACGCTGCATCCCTTTGAGCTAATCGCTGAGGCTAATATAAAGAAGTGTCCTGGAAAGCGGCTTTTCTGTTTGCTATAACATCTGCCAGAAGAGTTAATGAAATGCAGGCTATCTCTATCAGAGAACCTTTCCTAAAAATTTTAGAGGACAGAATAGTTTTTCGACCTGACCCTACTTTTTTTTTCAAAAAGTGGTTTCCGATTTTCATATGTCTCAGGAGATCACTTTTCCTTCCTTTTGTCAACATCCGTCTAGGAGGGAAGAATCGTTTCATAGGCTAGATGTTCGTAGAAATATCCTTTCTTATCTGAAAGCCTCTTCGGACTGGAGAAAGGATGAGAATCTTTTTATTCAGTTTTGTGGCTCTAACAAGGAGAAAAAACTGTCAAGGAAATCCCTTACTAGTTGGATTAAAAATGCAATTTGTAAGGCCTATCTGTGTCAGGGTTTATCTCCCCCGAAACACCTTAAAGCTCATTCTACCAGAGCCATGTCCGTTTCTTGGGCTGAAAGATATGATGCCTCTTTAGACCAAATTTGTAGAGCTGCTACTTGGTCTTTGGTCCATACATTTACCAAACATTATAGATTGGACCTTTCTCGCACGTTAGACCTCTCCTTTCGGAGGAAGGTCCTGCAGGCGATAGTTCCCCCCCCCCCCAGAGTAGTTATCTGACATTCCACCTGTGGTGCTGTCATGGAGGGCATTTGAGAAAATAGAATTAGTACTTACCGGTAATTTGGTTTCCGGTAAGCCCTCCATGACAGCACCCTGATTTCCCTCCCATTAGCTAGACCAGGGGTAAGCAACCTTTTTTGTTCAGCGTGTCGATTTTAATTAAAAAATCAAAGATGAGGTACTCGGAGTTCCGGTCAATAACTGTAAGTCTGACAACCCCTAAACTAAAGTCATATACCACAAACTATAACACAGAAGTGTTGCCACCAGATGCTTTAGGATGCATGCGTTTAATGCTATTTCCTGGGACGCTCCTGTACTTTCCGATTAGAAGCAATGAAAGTCCATGTGCAGCCCCCAATTAGTGGTAAATGTAAGTGTCCAGGAGCACCGTATGGCGGCATCCTTATGGTGAATACACACTATGTATCTGGATGCAGATATAGTCTTAGGCCACTGGAATGTTTACTTCAATGTAAAACTGCGTTCACATGGTGCATTTTTGCACAAAAAAAATGCCCGTGTTTTCTGTGCAGAAACACATCCTTAATGCAGAAAACTCACCGTTATACAGAATAATGTCCCATAGCGGCCCCTGCACATGGTATTATGTCCCATAGCGGCCCCTGCACACGGTATTATGTCCCATATAGGCCCCTGCACAAGGTATTATATCCCATAACAGCCTCTGCACACCGTATTATGTCACATAGTGGCCCCTGCACACGGTATTATGTCACATAGTGGCCCCTTCACACGATATTATGTCATATAGTGGCCCCAACACACGGTATTATGTCATATAGTGGCCCCAGCACACGGTATTATGTCACATAGTGGCCCCTGCACACTGTATTATGTCACACAGTGGCCTCTTCACACCGTATTATGTCACATAGTGGCCCCAACACACTGTATTAGGTCCCATAGCGGTCCCTGCACACGGTATTATGTCATATAGTGGCCCCAGCACACGGTATTATGTCACATAGTGACCCCTGCACACCGTATTATGTCACATAGTGACCCCTGCACACCGTATTATGTCACATAGTGGCCCCTGCACACGGTATTAGGTACCATAGCAGTCCCTGCACACGGTATTATTGCCCATAGCGGTCACTGCACACGGTATTATTGTCCATAGCGGTCCCTGCACACGGTATTATGTCCTATAGCGGTCCCCGCACACGGTATTAGGTCCCATAGCGGTCCCCGCACACGGTATTAGGTCCCATAGCGGTCCCTGCACACGGTATTATGTTCCATAGCTCTCTTCAGACCCCCGAGTATAATAAGTGGAGACTTAGGAGAAGTGATGAAACATAAAAAACAATGCTACTCACCTTTTTCTGCGCTCCGCAGCCGCTCTGTTCTCTTCGGCGCTTCTGCCTGTAGTCAGTGACCACTGATTGGGTCTCTGGGGTCACGTCACGCCGCGTCATTATGCGTAATGACGCCAGACGTGACCCCTGAGGCCCTGTCAGCTGTCAGAAGCGCCTGCAGATTGCACAGCCGCCGCGTAGCGCAGGGAACAAGGTGAATGTCATTGTTTTTTATGTTTCATCACTTCTCCTAAGTCTCCGCTTATTATACTCGGGGGTCTGAAGAGACCCCACAGTATAATAGCAGTTTCGTTTCGGCCATGTTTGGTCCGATCGAAGCTGTTGGGTGATGACTCCGCTGCCGTGCCAGGGAAATAAGCCTCGCGTGCCACTCTTGGCACGCGTGCCGGGGGTTGCCGACCCCTGAGCTAGACTATATTTGGTTTAGGATATACTAATAGTGGTCATCTGGAATACACTGAAGAGGGAGGGAGGAGGAGGGGCTATTTAACCCCTTGTGTGCTTTTCCTGTCCCTAATAGTGAGAGGAGATACAACCTCCTGTGGTGCTGTTATGGAGGGCTTACCAGAAACCGAATTACCGGTAAATGCTAATTCTATTTTCAGTAGTTAAATTAAAAAAGTGACCTTCTATATTTTCTAGATTCTTTACACAGAGTGTTCTATTTCAAGTATTTTATTTCTGTAAATGTTGATTATGGATTACAGGTAATGAAAACCCAAATCTAAGAAAATTAGAATATTGTAAAAAGGTTCAGTATTGTAAATTCAGTGTGTCACCTGCCAAGGTTTCCTAAGCCTTTAAATGGTCTCTCAGTCTGGTTCAGTAGGACACACAATCATGGAAGACGCTGATTATGAATTGAATTACTGAAATGAATGAACGTTTCAAAGATATTCTGATTTGAGATGCACCTGTATGTGGACACTATAGGAACAATGCAATGGGAAAATTCACTATCATTGCCTGTGTGTGTGCGCGCTCTATAAGAGAGCATATAGTAAGGCATTTGCAGAGAAAGATAGCAGATAACTGAACACTAGCTAAAAGATTTTGGACTCCACAATATAAGATCCATATGACCTGCTTTTTTACTTTCTGATGCAATATGGTTACCACTAAAGGGGTTTGCCTACCCGCTCTGTGCCATACTATTACGTCACGCTTAGCAAATAGTTAAAGGGAATCTGTCAGGTCAGTTTGGGACACTAAACCACCCACAGGTCCTTATAGACCTGGGGTCTAGTGTCCCAGATCGCCCTGTGGTAATGCAATCTGCAGGCACATTAAAAATAAAAAACCTTTATACTTACCTAGAGAAGGGTACGATTGACGCTGTTCGGTGAGATAGGTCCAGCTTATTCATGAGGCACGCCTCCCGGCGCCTGCTCTGTTCTTCAGTGAAGCCAAAGATGGACAACCTAGCTTCACTACATAATTGCGGGGCATGCGCACTGAAGCCGAGGTGTATTCCTCTGGCTTCGTTGAAGAACTGCGCAGGTGCGCGGAATACAGTGGCAGTTTGAAATATAAAGCTTTTTTATTTTTAATGCGGCCATGGATAGCGTTATAACAGGGTGATTTGGGACACTAAACCCCAGGTCCTTATGGACGTGTGGGTGGTTTAGTGTCCCAAATTGCCCTGACAGATTCCCTTTAAAGCTCAGCACCGTAATAGTTCTGTGCTTTCATGCAATGTGCACAATCCAACTCCGGTGGCTTAACTCCTCAGATGGTGTGATTACTGTATCTGGGTGTTTTGGGGGCAAGATCGCCCAACACTCGGATCGAGTCTGAGGGTTTGCCATAGCAGCCAGGAGGCCGAGCAACAGCCTCCAGCTGGATGCTTTTACCTATTGCACATAGGGAGTCTATCTGTGATGTACTGCAATACATAATGTATGCTGTGTACTCTCAAAAAAATTTAGATTTTGGTATCACAGTAACAGTTTGCTGTGTGCAGTAAACTAATTTTGGTATCATTTTAAAGATGAGATTCTCTTCTTTAAAATGAATCCAAGATCATCTTCATATCCCTAACTGATCCTGAGATATGGGGCTCTAAAGCTGCAGACCCCAGGGGAAGGTAGTAGTGAGGACTTCTGTCCATGTTATCCCCTCTCCTGTCAGACTATACTTTTGTTCTCTGATTGTCACATAAATGGATAATGTAATACCCCTCTAAGCCTAATATGAGGGGTATTCTTCTGTAATACCCCTCTGAACATAACCAGGAAGTTTATTGGTGCTGTGACCCAGACGTTTACCATCGTCCAGGTCGCAGCGCCAAAAGAGTTGCTCCAAACTCATATACAAAGTCATCAATAAAGTTTACATTTGACCCTGTCCATACCTGATCTTTATAGTGTCAAATACGCCTCTCTAGCGATATCCGTTTAACGATTATTACTAGAAATGAACATATAAATTTCTAACATTTTTATAGGGGGATAGAAAATTAGATTCTTATGTAAGGTCCTATTTAATTTGCATGCACAAAATTGTTTGCCACATTTCTGCGATTTTGGTTTGGTTTTTGGTTTCTTTAAGACCTGCACCTGTAAATTATATATATACAGTACAGACCAAAAGTTTGGACACACCTTCTCATTCCAAGAGTTTTCTGTATTTTTATGACTATAAAAATTGTAGATTCACACTGAAGACATCAAAACTATGAATTAACACATGTGGAATTATATACTTAACAAAAAAGTGTGAAACAACTGAAAATATGTCTTATATTCTAGGTTCTTCAAAGTAGCCACCTTTTGCTTTGATTACTGCTTTGCACACACTTGGAATGAGGTGGTGTGTCCAAACTTTTGGTCTGTACTGTGTATATAAAAATATATATATATATATATATATATATATATATATATATATGTATATACACGTGGACAAAATTTTTGGTACCCCTCGTTTAATGAAAGAAAAACCCACAATGGTCACAGAAATAACCTGAATCTGACAAAAGTAATAATATATAAAAATTCTATGAAAATGAACAAATGAAAGTCAGACATTGCTTTTCAACCATGCTTCAACAGCATTTTTTAATAAAAGAAAACTCATGAAACAGGCCTGGACAGAAACCATGGTACCCTTAACTTAATATTTTGTTGCACAACCTTTTGAGGCAATCACTGCAATCAAACGATTCCTGTAACTCAATCACTGCAATCAAACGATTCCTGTAACTGTCAATGAGACTTCTGCACCTCTCAACAGGAATTTTGGCCCACTCCTCATGAGCAAACTGCTCCAGTTGTCTCGGGTTTGAAGGGTGCCTTTTCCAGACGGCATGTTTCAGCTCCTTCCAAAGATGCTCAATAGGATTTAGGTCAGGGCTCATAGAAGGCCACTTCAGAATAGTCCAATGTTTTCTTCTTAGCCATTCTTGGGTGTTTTTAGCTGTGTGTTTTAGGTCATTATCCTGTTGCAAGACCCATGACCTGCGACTGAGACCAAGCTTTCTGACACTGGGCAGCACATTTCTCTCTAGAATCCCTTGATAGTCTTGAGATTTCATTGTACCCTGCACAGATTCAAGACACCCTGTGCCAGATGCAGCAAAGCAGCCCCACAACATAACAGAGCCTCCTCCATGTTTCACAGTAGGGACAGTGTTCTTTTCAAGATATGCTTCATTTTTCCATCTGTGAACATAGAGCTGATGTGGCTTGCCAAAAATTTTCGATTTTTGTCTCATCTGTCCATAGGACATTCTCCCAGAAGCTTTGTGGCTTGTCAACATGTAGTTTGGCACATTCCAGTTTTGTCAGATTCAAGTTATTTCTGTAACCATTGTGGGTTTTTCTTTCATTAAACGAGGGGTACCAACAATTTTGTCCACGTGTGTGTGTGTGTATATATATATATATATATATATATATATATATAACAGTACAGACCAAAAGTTTGGACACACCTTCTCATTCCAAGAGTTTTCTGTATTTTCATGACTATAAAAATTGTAGATTCACACTGAAGGCATCAAAACTATGAATTAACACATGTGGAATTATATACTTAACAAAAAAGTATGAAACAACTGAAAATATGTCTTATATTCTAGGTTCTTCAAAGTAGCCACCTTTTGCTTTGATTACTGCTTTGCACACTCTTGGCATTCTCTTGATGAGCTTCAAGAGGTAGTCACCTGAAATGGTTTTCACTTCACAGGTGTGCCCTGTCAGGTTTAATAAGTGGGATTTCTTGCCTTATAAATTGGGTTGGGACCATCAGTTGTGTTGTTCAGAAGTCAGGTGGATACACAGCTGATAGTCCTACTGAATGGAGTGTTAGAATTTGTATTATGGCAAGAAAAAAAGCAGCTAAGTAAAGAAAAACAAGTGGCCATCATTACTTTAAGAAATGAAGGTCAGTCAGTCCGAAAAATTGGGAAAACTTTGAAAGTGTCCCCAAGTGCAGTGGCCAAAACCATCAAGCGCTCCAAAGAAACTGTCTCACATGAGGACCGCCCCGGGAAAGGAAGACCAAGAGTCACCTCTGCTGCGGAGGATAAGTTCATCCGAGTCACCAGCCTCAGAAATCGCAGGTTAATGCTACACAGAGTTCTAGCAGCAGACACATCTCTACAACAACTGTTAAGAGGAGACTGTGTGCAGCAGGCCTTCATGGTAAAATAGCTGCTTGGAAACCACTGCTAAGGACAGGCAACAAGCAGAAGAGACTTGTTTGGGCTAAAGAACACAAGGAATGGACATTAGACCTGTGGAAATCTGTGCTTTGGCCTGATGAGTCCAAATTTGAGATCTTTGGTTCCAACCACCGTGTCTTTGTGCGACGCAGAAAAGGTGAACGAATGGACTCTACATGCCTGGTTCCCACCGTGAAGCATGGAGGAGGAGGTGTGATGGTGTGGGGGTGCTTTGCTAGTGACACTGTTGGGGATTTATTCAAAATTGAAGGAATACTGAACCACAGCATCTTGCAGCGGCATGCTATTCCATCCGGTTTGCGTTTAGTTGGACCATCATTTATTTTTCAACAGGACAAGGACCCCAAACACACCTCCAGACTGTGTAAGGGCTATTTGATCAAGAAGGAGAGTGATGGGGTGCTACGCCAGATGACCGGGCCTCCACAGTCACCAGACCTGAACCCAATCGAGATGGTTTGGGTGAGCTGGACCGCAGAGTGAAGGCAAAAGGCCCAACAAGTGCTAAGCATCTCTGGGAACTCCTTCAAGACTATTGGAAGACCATTTCAGGTGACTACCTCTTGAAGCTCATCAAGAGAATGCCAAGAGTGTGCAAAGCAGTAATCAAAGCAAAAGGTGGCTACTTTGAAGAACCTAGAATATAAGACATATTTTCAGTTGTTTCACACTTTTTTGTTAAGTATATAATTCCACATGTGTTAATTCATAATTTTGATGCCTTCAGTGTGAATCTACAATTTTTATAGTCATGAAAATACAGAAAACTCTTGGAATGAGAAGGTGTGTCCAAACTTTTGGTCTGTACTGTATATACAGTGCCTTGCGAAAGTATTCGGCCCCCTTGAACTTTTCAACCTTTTGCCACATTTCAGGATTCAAACATAAAGATATAAAATTTTAATTTTTTGGTGAAGAATCAACAACAAGTGGGACACAATTGTGAAGTGAAACGAAATTTATTGGTTATTTTAAACTTTTGTAAGAAAAAAAAAACTGAAAAGTGGGGTGTGCAATATTATTCGGCCCCTTTACTTTCAGCAAACTCACTCCAGAAGTTCAGTGAGGATCTTTGAATGATCCAATGTTGTCCTAAATGACTGATGATGATAAATATAATCCACCTGTGTGTAATCAAGTCTCCGTATAAATGCACCTGCTCTGTGATAGTCTCAGGGTTCTGTTTAAAGCGCAGAGAGCATCATGAAGACCAAGGAACACACCAGGCAGGTCCGTGATACTGTTGTGGAGAATTTTAAAGCCGGATTTGGATACAAAAAGATTTCCCAAACTTTAAACATCCCAAGGAGCACTGTGCAAGCGATCATATTGTAATGGAAGGAGTATCAGACCACTGCAAATCTACCAAGACCCGGCCGTCCCTCTAAACTTTCATCTCAAACAAGGAGAAGACTGATCAGAGATGCAGCCAAGAGGCCCATGATCACTCTGGATGAACTGCAGAGATCTACAGCTGAGGTGGGAGAGTCTGTTCATAGGACAACAATCAGTCGTACACTGCACAAATCTGGCCTTTATGGAAGAGTGGCAAGAAGAAAGCCATTTCTCAAAGATATCCATAAAAAGTCTCATTTAAAGTTTGCCACAAGCCACCTGGGAGACACACCAAACATGTGGAAGAAGGTGCTCTGGTCAGATGAAACCAAAATTGAACTTTTTGGCCACAATGCAAAACAATATGTTTGGCGTAAAAGCAACACAGCTCATCCCCCTGAACACACCATCCCCACTGTCACACATGGTGGTGGCAGCATCATGGTTTGGGCCTGCTTTTCTTCAGCAGGGACAGGGAAGATGGTTAAAATTGATGGGAAGATGGATGGAGCCAAATACAGGACCATTCTGGAAGAAAACCTGTTGGAGTCTGCAAAAGACCTGAGACTGGGACGGAGATTTATCTTCCAACAAGACAATGATCCCAAACATAAAGCAAAATCTACAATGGAATGGTTCACAAATAAACGTATCCAGGTGTTAGAATGGCCAAGTCAAAGTCCAGACCTGAATCCAATCGAGAATCTGTGGAAAGAGCTGAAAACTGCTGTTCACAAACGCTCTCCATCCAACCTCACTGAGCTCCAGCTGTTTTCCAAGGAAGAATGGGCAAGAATTTCAGTCTCTCGATGTGCAAAACTGATAGAGACATACCCCAAGCGACTTGCAGCTGTAATCGCAGCAAAAGGTGGCGCTACAAAGTATTAACTTAAGGGGGCCGAATAATTTGGCACGCCCCACTTTTCAGTTTTTTTTTTTTTTACTAAAGTTTAAAATATCCAATAAATTTCGTTCCACTTCCCAATTGTGCCCCACTTGTTGTTGATTCTTCACCAAAAAATTAAAATTTTATATCTTTATGTTTGAAGCCTGAAATGTGGCAAAAGGTTGAAAAGTTCAAGGGGGCCGAATACTTTCGCAAGGCACTGTATATATATATATATATATATATATATATGTGTGTGTGTGTGGTATGTATGAATTCCTCACATCTTGCAGTTTTTTGGAAGGTACATTTTGTTTGCAGAATGGGATTGCTTGAGCATGCACTTTAGTGGCAAATTTGAATTTTTGTGCAATTTTTGCTTGTAATCTCTGCTGCAAAGTTGCATGAAGGTGGTTGTATATATGAGTTAAATTGTGTTTTGATAGACGGTATGCTATGCAATCTCAAAAAAGTTAGATTTTGGTGTCACAGTTTGCTAATTGCAGTATAGATTTTTAACATATTAGTGAGTAACAGCAAAAATTTTGCTTGTCTTCTGTATGAGTGTTTTTGAGAGTACGAGCTATTGTTGTAGTTGATGTTTGCGGCATATATAAATTGTGTACACCTTGATATATTTTATGTGTGTTTTGTGTGTGAATGTATGATTGAATATGAGTTTTTAGGTGGAAATATGTTTTAGTGCAATTTTTTTCAAAAAATTATGTTTGTCACAAAATTACGTGAAGGTGGACATGGCTATTGATAACCCCCAGTATGGGGGTTAGTATGATTTTTTTTTAATGCTGCAATTTAGGTTTTATTTGTCCATCTCAAAACTGTGAAAATTGCTCCGGCTACCGGAGGTGCAAAATTTCCGGAGACCCCTGCCAGCGAAAGGGTTAAAGGTAAAGTTAAACATTTTTGCAAATATAAATAATGAAAAATGTTGTAGAGTTTTAAAGATTTATTTTTTTTTTTTTTGTCTAACAACCTTACGCTAGGTTCATACTAGCACCGGCCTCTCCGTCGACTGGGTCTGTCGGGGGGACCCTAACGACTGAGGCTGGGTTCACATCTGCGTTCGTCAATCCGCTCGAAATCAGTATGTGAAATCTTCAAAAACTGCATGAATCAGTTTGTACCATTTCCGTCTTTTTTGTGCGGAGAGAAAAGTAGAACTTGCAGGACTTTGTCTCCATACTAAAAATAAGGATTCCAGATGGACAGCAACCAATCCGTTTTTTTTTAATATTGAGGTCTATGGAAAATGGATTACAAACTCATAGCAATCAGTTTGTGTCTGTTTTGCACTCCGTTTTTCCCTCTGCGCATTCTCAGAATGAAGAAGGGGGAAAGGGGAAAAAAAAAACGGCTTGGTTGCTGTCCGTCTGGAATCCTTATTTTTAGTACAGAGACAAAGTCCTGCAAGTTCTACTTTTCTCTCCGCACAAAAAAGCGGAAACAAGACAGAAATGGCACAAACTGATACATGCGGATTACTTTTAAAAACCCATTGAAATCAACGGGTTTTAATCTGGACTGTTAGAAATCAGTTTTTGAAGATTTCAAATACTGACTTTGAACGGAATGGCCGAACGCAGATGTGAACCGGGCCTGAGAGCCAGACTGCTACAACAGTGGTTACACTTGGAGACCGCGCGAATGCCATTGACTATAATGAAGTCTGCCGTTTTGAAGCTGATTTGCAGTGGTCTCTGTGACGGAGTCTGCAATGGATACTCTGAAGCAGATGTAAACCTAGCCTTAGTGGTGACAGTCTTTTGTCTTGATCGGTTGCCAATGGATATGATCATGAAGGCCGGAACTCTCTAGGGGCTGGAATTTGTCACAAACCCAACCATGGGTTTATTGTATTGTGGGCAGCTTATCAGGCACAGACACTACATGGATAAGAAGATAATGTTGGCGTTTTCCATATAGGTAGAGAGGCAGAAAGTGCACAGAGGAAAACTCTGTTGACTTTCTGTGAAAATGCTGCTGTCTTTTTCGCAGCGTTTTCTGGCCACAGCCTGCTACATGGGGACTCACTTAGCCTTAAAGCGGACCTTTCAACACCTTCACCAACCTTCTTGATATCTGTTAATAGGCTCTGCTCCACAGATTCCAGCACAGTTGGAATTTTTCTTCTCTAGTCTTCCATTCCCGAGCAATAAATGCTGTTAGTTTTGGTGCCTGATATACTACTTAGTCTAGCACTTAGTGCAGACCCTATGTGTCATCCTGTTGTACTTCATGTGCTGGTGGTTATGGCATCTGTCAGATATAATAATTTTCATTTATATAAGTACCATCTTATTCCACAGCACATTACAAATCATAGGGTTCATGTAAAGACAAAATTAGACATTACAGAGTAATAAAACAATTTACACAATAGGATTGACGTCCCTGCCTGCGAGAGCTTACAAACTATTAGGTAGAAGGGGGTGACACAAGATATGTAGAACATGACATGCATCATTGGACTCCATATATAAGTTATAAGGGAAAATATTTCTTCATGCCCTATGTAGGATCTAGGCAGGGGCGCACCGCTAATGAGGCGAAGTGAGGAGGCTGCGCCAGGTGGCACTGTCCGGGGGGCGGCATTTTTACTATTTAATGTAAACTAGCCCAGGACAAGCCGCTTTAAAAAAAAAAAAAAAAAACAGAGCTGAGCGGGGCCTGTCCTGGGCTGGTTTACAAGACGTCGCATCTCACCGCAGGCGGCGATACAATGACGTCATCACGCCGCCTACGCTGAGACACGGACATCGCGGACAAGAAGAGGAGGTGGCGGCTGCATCAAGGCATCGCAGGTGAGTATAACTTTTTTTTATATATATAAATAGGCCGTAACCTGCTGTAGTATCCCCGGCAGGTCACGGCCTATTTATTTACCTACCCCGCGTCTGCTCGTGGCCGCCCCCGCTTCCCCTTCTGCTATGGGACGCAGACCTTTCAGACCCCGGAGTATAATAATCGGAGGCCTAGGGTTGGTGAGGGAACATAAAAACCATTGTTACTCACCTCCTGCGATCCGATGTAACTCCAAGCAGGCTTGAGGCCTCTGGTGACGTCATCAGGTCGCGTCGCTGGCCTGATCACGTGACGTGTGTCCGCAATTAAACAGGGCCGAAAGCTGCAAGGAGTGCACCGGTGTCCAGGATAGGTAAGTAGCACTGGTTTTTATGTTTGTCACCTCCCCTGGGTCTCCGATCATTATACTCGGGGGTCTGAAAAGACCCCCGAGTATAATAATAGTTCATGGGTGGTCCACTATGGGGCATAATACCCTGTGCAGGGACCACTGTATAGCATAATACCCTGTGCAGGGGCCACTATAGAGCATAATACCGAGTGCAGGGGCCACTATGGAGCATAATACTAGTGCAGGGGCCACTATGGAGCATAATACCGTGTGCTGGGGCCACTGTGGAGCATAATACCGTGTGCAGGGGCCAATATGGGGCATAATACCGTGTGCAGGGGCCACTAGGGAGCATAAAACTGTTTGCAGGAGTTGCTGTGGAACATAATACCGTGTGCAGTGGCCACTGCGGGGCATAATACCGTGTGCAGGGGCCACTATGGAGCATAATACCGTGTGCAGGGGCCACTATGGAGCATAATACCGTGTGCAGGGGCCACTATGGAGCATAATATCGTGTGCAGGGGCCGCTGCGAGGCATAATACAGTGTGCAGGGGCCGCTGCGGCCCATAATACTGTGTAATACTGTGTGCAGGGGCTGCTGTGGAACATTATAGTGTGTGTAAATGGGGCGCTATAAACATGGGCTATGGCACCTGTTTGTATTATACGCTGTCTGTTTATAGTGGCCGTGTGATGTAATTGTAGCCTTGTCACATACTGTGGACATGCATAGGATGAGGCTGTAGTTACATTACATGGCCGCTATGAGATGAATTACACTATGTAAACAGAGAAGCGGTCACGGCGCTTACACAGGTACCATTCAAACAGCTGATCAGTGGGGGTCCTGGGTTTTTGAGCCCCACTGATTAGTTTATTAATGACCTGGAAAACCTTTTAATTAGTTAACACCTGGGGTATTATTAATAATGGGCACTATTTATACAGGGCACACGCGGACATTATTAATATAAAGATGCACTTGGGAGTATTATTCATTATGGATGGTTATATCATATATTTTATAATTGAGGTAGCAGCAGGAGGGGTGTGTAGGTGAGGACAATGTGGGTTGGATGCCTGGAAAAGTGAGGAGCCAAAGATATCTGTGTTGCAAACTTTACAGAGACAAGTCACAGCTGGAAGAAGTGGTCATGGCGGTCCAAAGGGAAGAGAAAGGAAATGTGAAGGATTAGTCAGAGACGTCACCTGTAAGTCACAGAATGTTACTGCCCAGTATTCACCTAAATGATAGAGGATAAATACCTGAGTGATGGGGGTCTGTCTGCTGATAATTGGGTTTTTCCCCCACTGGGTGGGAATTCAGCCTGACCGCAGCCATATATATAGGTGTGTCACTTGGTGGATGGATGAACCCGCATGGCTCTCATTCACTTCGATGGGAGTGCCAAAGATACCCGAAGTCCATTACTCAGATATCTGCGGGGATCCTATTATAGAGAATGGGGGCCATGTGGGCTCGTCCATCCACCAAGCAGAAGATGTGTGAAGTTACTTTCATTGTTAATGCCGTGTTGTTGATCTGATACTGAAGTAATACAGGAAGAAGAATTTTTAAAAACTGTTTTATAACTTTGTGTATTGTGTATATTGTGCGACGATAACAGCGTGTGAAGCTAGTAGCATGGAAACTCAATTTTTTTTTTTTTTTTTTTTTTTTGGGGGGGGCGTCTTTCTATAGACCGCCTCAGGCAGCAAAGAGGCTAGCTTCACCACTGGATCTAGGTGTTCTACATATCTGAAATACTGTTGCTGTCTGACATAAGGCCTGTTACATACAGGTGCATCTCAATAAATTAGAATATCTTTGAAACGTTTATTTTAGTAATTAAATTAAAAAAGTGACCTCCTATATTTTCTAGATTCTTTACACACAGAGTGTTCTATTTCAAGTGTTTTATTTCTGTAAATGTTGATTATGGATTACAGGTAATGAAAACCAAAAATCTAAGAAAATTAGAATATTGTAAAAAAGTTGAGTATTGTAAATTCAGTGTGTCACCTGCCAAGGTTTCCTAAGCCTTTAAATGGTCTCTCAGTCTGGTTCAGTAGGACACACAATCATGGAAGACGCTGATTATGAATTGAATTACTGAATCACTGAAATGAATGAAGGTTTCAAAAATATTCTAATTTATTGAAATGCACTTGTAGCTATTATAATAAAAAAAAAAAAAAAGTCCATCAATATCAAACCACGTTCTCATATGTCTAAGAAAAACTGGCCTTATTGCCCATAGAAACAAATATGCTTTTTAAAATTTATTTTAAAGCAGTTTAAGTTTGTTTAGAACAACAAGGACAGTTTATATTTTAAACACAATGGATACCACTCATCCATTACAGTGCCTTTCAAAAGTATTCATACCCCTTGAATGTTTTCACATTTTGTCACCTTACAACCACAAACTTAAATGTATTTTATTGAGATTTTAAGTGATAGACCAACACAAATTGGCAGATAATTTTGAAGTGGAAGGAAAATGATACATGGTTTTCAAAAGTTTAATCAAATAAAAATCTGAAAAGTGTGACACGCAAAAGTATTCAGCCCCCCTATAACAATACTTTGTAGAGCCACCTTTCGCTGCAATTACAGCTGCAAGTCTTTTGGGGTATGTCTCTACCAGCTTTGCGCATCTAGAGACTGAGATTTCGGCCTATTCTTCTTTGCAAAATAGCTCAAGCTCAGCCACATTGGATGGAGAACGTCTGTGAACAGCAATTTTCATGTCTTGCCACAGATGCTCAATGGGATTTAGGTCTAGACTTTGACTGGGCTGTTCTAACACATGAATATTCTTTGATCTAAACCATTCCACTGTAGCACTGGCTGTATGTTTAGGGTCATTGTCTTGCTGGAAGGTGAATCTCCTTCCCGATCTCAAGTCTTTGCAGCAACAGGTATTCTTCCAGGATTGGATGTATTTAGCTCCATCCATCTTCCCATCAACTCTGACCAGCTTCTCTGTGCCTGCTGAAGAAAAGCCTCCCCACAGCTTGATGCTGCCACCACCATGTTTCACAGGGATGGTGTGTTCAGGGTGATGAGCAGTGTTACTTTTCTGCCACACATAGCGCTTTGTATTTAGGCCAAAATGTTCAACCTTGGTCTCATCTGTTTTAGCACCAATTTCCAGTGTTGCTCATTTTCTGTTGTCTGGATCCTTGAGATCTTGTTATACCAAGACCAAAAATAATCCTCTTGTTTGTACTAGATGTTAACTTCACTGTTCTTGTAAGTATGTTTGTAGAATGATATACATTGAATATTACAGGGTGACCTAGCAAATAAAACATTACAGCAAGGATGCATAATACTTGAAGACAGGTGGCTTGCGTTTTGTAATATAAATTTCTCAAACAAAAGGTGCTGTTGCTGAGTTATGCATAGGTTTTCTTACATTTTGGTCCATTAATATATTTTATTGTTCTTGGCTACCAGCCTTCTCAAAGTATATGGTTATCCATATCAGGTGCCACCTTTAATGCTACTGCAAGTAAAATTTAGGCTCTTTGTGATACAGCATTATAAAGGAACCTAGAAAATATGAGCTGAAATCTAAGAAGGCTTAATAGTAATGGATAAATGGAAAAGTTGTTACAAAAAATGAACAAATAATGATATGAAGGCAGCAGAACCTAGGCATCAGCCTAACCACATGAAGCCTGAAAATTCAGGAATGACTGCAATACTCTCCTTAATTTAATCCCTCAAATAATGTAGGGGTCCATGAAACAGAAATGCTTGTATTTGATCCTTGTACTGAAGTTGTCCATATGCCCATGAAGCTGCCAGGGGTTTCGAAGGCAAATTTCATACTTGCAAGGGTCAGAAGCTTCCAAGCACAGGGATAGATCTTCAGTGCAAGCAAAATACAAACAGCTCCATAGACCGTGGTGTACTGGACCTCTGACACAGGGCAGTTGGGTGATTTAGTTTTCAGTGAAGTTACAGTTTGAATAGAGTTTCCAATATGAGATACTTATGACAAATCCACATGATATGCCTTAAATGGCTTATGTGGATCCCATCTCTGGAGACTGCACCTATCTCCGGGACAGAAGTCAGGTGCACACAACTTGTGGCCAATGTGAATGGATGCATGCATGGCTCTCACTATTAGTTTTTTTTTTTTTTTTTTTTTTTTTTTTTTTTTTTTTTTTTTTTTTTTGTTGTGGGGTTTTGTTGTTTGTTTGTTTTATTTTTTTTTTTTTTTTTTTTTTTTTCCCTCTTTTTTCTTTTCCCCTTTCGGGATGGGGGGTGGGGCGTTTTTTTTTTTTCGCGGCACTTGTTGGGGGGGGGGGGTTCTCCCCGCGCGCGTGGGCAGGGGGGGGGCGCGGGGGCGGGCCCGGGCGCCGGCCCGGCGCGGGCGGCGGAGGGGGGGGGGGGGGGGGGGGGGGGGGCCCCCCCCCCCCCCCCCCCCCCCCCCCGCCGCGCCCGCGCGCCCCCCCCCCCCCCCCCCGGGGGGGGGGGGGGGGGGGGGGGGGGGCCCCCCCGCCGCGCCCTTTTTGGGGGGGCCGGGGGTGGTGTTTGGTCCGTCCCCCCCTTTGGGGGGGCCCTCCCGCGCCGCGGCGGCGCCGCGCCCCCCCCCTTGTTGGGGGGGGGGTTTTGTCGGTTCTGCCCCCGCGGGGGGTCCCCCCCCCCCCCCCCCCCCCCTTCCCCCCCCCCCTCCCCCGCGGGGTACCCCGGCCCTCCCCCCCCTTTTTTTTTGTGGGGGGGTTTCTCCCCCCCCCCTACCGGCCGCGGGTTTTTTTTTTTGAGGGTTTTTTTTTTTTTTTTTTCTTTGGCCCCTTCTTCCCCTTTTTTTTTTTTTTCTTTTTTCTTCCCCCCCCTCTCCTCCCTCTATTTCTCCCCCTCTTTATTAATATCTCATAGTGATGCCCCTCCCACCCCCCCCCATATTTAGAACTCAAAATGATTAAGATTAAAAGGGGTGCCCCCACTTTTTCATATGCGTTTTTTTTATGGAAGTTTTGAAAACTGCCTAGTAAGTACACCCAACACCTAACTTCCTTGGTAGTGAATGGACAGCGAATGTGTGGCCAGACCCCTTTCTTAGTTGCTGGTCTCAGAGACGGAACCTACATCTTTATAACAATTATTGCATATTCCGTTTTCTCAGCTAGGACATTTGCATGTATGGATTGCAGATATAGTTTATTGAATATAGAGGCCTGTGCAAAGCACAGACCTCTGCCTGACTGTGAACTAGATCTTCTCATTTAACATAGGTGCCTGACCTCACAAATGCTCTGTTGGCTGAAAGGGCACAAATTCCTAAAAAAGCAATCATGAGGTAAACCTTTGTTAGAAAAGTAGAGGGTATTTGTAGCCGCACAATGAGCCCCAACTTCATATTAAAGGGGTTTTCCACAATACTATTGATGACCTTTCCCCACACAAATCAGTTGATGCTGTGGCCTCTTGATGAAATACCAGACACAGCAATGTACATTTTATACATTTTATTTACGTGCATTCACGTAAATGTTACTGAGCTGCAAACAGGCCAAGTCACTCATGAATGTTATGGCACAGGCCTGTGAAGAGGAAGTAGTTCTTTCCTGAGTGTTGCATGATTGTGAGGGACCTGGGAGTCGGACCCTCACTAACATGATATTTATGACCTATCCCATATTGATAATGTATGTATCCCCCTCCCCACCCCTCATATGAGATCAGTGGGTGTCTGATTTGGCAAATCCACCAATCAGCTATTTGAAGAGGCCACAGCACCTGGGCGAGTGCTGCATCCTCTTCATTGTTTGCATGAACATTGTCTCCGTGTTTGCGTGGGTTTCCTCCGGGTACTCCGGTTTCTTCCCACACTCCAAAGACATACTGATAGGAAACGTAGATTGTGAGCCCTATATGGGACAGTGACTGACAATGTCTGTATGTACAGCGCTGCGGAATATGATGGCGCTATACAAGTAAGCATAATAAATAAAAAATAAAAATAAATACATATTAGTGGCTGTACAAAGAATTACATCTTAGTTCCATTCACATAAATAAAACAGAGCAGTAATTCACTCCACAGCTTCTACAATGTAGATGATGTGCATGTAAGCAACAAAGAGGATGCAGCATCTCTGCCCCCTTGAACATCTCCACTAATCTGAGTTGATGAGCTATCTTATAGACAAGGTCATTAATATCCTGAACCCCGAAAAAAAAACATTAAATTCCACTGATAAAAGCCATCATCATAGACCATATTTTTTAGGCTCCCGTCTTTTTTAAACCCACATTTTGTTAAAAATAAGTAAATAAATTATGGATCTGGTGCAAGTTAATATGTTGACTTGTGCAATATGGCTTCCCCTACACTGTACATCCTGGTGTACAGATCAGTTTTATGCCAGTAATTGGCATTATTCACATGCCTATACATCACGACAAGCAGGTGTATGCAGGGTGGATATAATCATGCACAATTTTGATCGATTTTGTGAACCAAACACACCCATTAAAGACTATAGGTCCATGAAGAGAATACAGTAAAGGCTGAGGAAATGAATGACATTTCATATCAGTCTGTGTTCAAGACAAGACCATTATCTGTATAGTGTATAGATGATCAAAACAAAGGCATTTATAGAGATGCCATGGTCTGCAATCTATTTTTTAGGAGCAGTCAAACTGTACATGATCTAAGGTGTGGTCTACTTGATGATAGTCTTGTGCTTACAGACTCCTTACATGGAAATCTAGGGCTGCATAGGGCTGGAAAATGTCTTGTGTACGTGAGAGGGTGAGTCTGATTTCAGAGGACAGAATGGGAGGGCATAATTATAAGATATGCCATAGTGGATTTGCCTTTCATGTCCCGTTTCATGTCCTCTTGCGACAGGGCTCTCACAAATGTGCATTCTTTTGGTGGGATCCATTTCTGCTTTATTTTTCTTATATTCAAATTCCTGTTATAAAAACAAGGTGGTTGCCTTGAAAATTATAAAGAGATATACTATATTGTGAAAAGTATTGGGACACTGCTCGTATTCATTGAGTTTAGGTGTTGCATTTAGTCCCAATGTCACAACCCAGCCATGTCTACAGTAGTCTGTATAAAAGAATGGCTCAATCTAAAGATCTCACTGAATTCCAGTGAGGTAATGTAATAGGATGCCACCACTATGACAAGTCAGTGTGTGAAATTTCTTCCCTCCTAGATATTCCTTGATCCACTGTAAGTGGTATTATTGAAAAGTGAAAGTGTTTAGGAATCACAACAAAGTGGCACACCATGTAAAGACTCTATTGGACAGTTATTATTGAGCTTGGTCTTGGTTGCTATGAGATACTAAGACAGGTTTGCTTTTAGACTGTTTTAATAAATATACCACAATAACTGCGGTGTTCCGAACCAACTGTGGCATTAACATCAGAACAATCACTGTGCCAGGAGTTCCATGGCTTGGGTTTCCATGGCTAAGCAGCTTCATACAAGTTTTATACCACAAAGACAAGTCTTTGGATGAAGTAATAGATGGCACGCCACTACTGGACTCTGGACCAGGGAAAACCTGTTTTGTTGATTGACGAGTCACTCTTCTATATCTGGAAGTCTAATGGATGGTTTGGTGAATGCAAGGAGAATGTTACTTTCCTGACTGGATTGTGCTTTAATATACAAAGACATTTTGGACAATTGTATGGTTCCAACTTTATCGTAAAAGTTTGGAGAAGACCCTTTTCTGTGCCAGGATGTATGTGCCCCAGTGCAAGGCTCATAAAAGCATGGCTAGGTGAGTTTGGTGTGGAAGAACTTGACAGGCCCGCAGAGAGCCCTGACCTCAACCACTATTGAATACCTTTGGAATGAACTAGAATGGTAATTGCGAGCCAGGGCCTTATGTTTATCAGTGTCTCCAAAATCTTTTACAAGCCTTTCCAAGAAAAGTGGAAACTGTTTAACCCCTTCACACAAAATAACGTACGTCATTGGGTATGAAGAACTGTATAATACAGCCAGAACCCGGCCCTAACAGCCGCGTTCGGTGCCGGCACCAATCACAGCTATTCATGCTTTAGATGCTGCAGCAAAACAATTACCACCCTACAATGATGTTCCAGAGGACGGCGATTGTTTTGCTGCAGCATCTAAAGCGTTGCCATGACTGCTGGGAGCCTATTGAAGGCTCCCAGGCTTGTCATTACTATACACTGTATACACTGCAATACATTAGTAATGCAGTGTATTGTATGAGTGATCAGACCCCCTAGGGTTCAAGGTCCCAAGGGGGTCTAAAAAAAAAATTTTAAACTATAAAAAAAATACAATAGGTGATGAAACAATCACACCTTCCCTGAAATGGTATAAATAAAAACTAAATCTTGCCCTGCATAAAAAGACGCTTTACCCAGCTCCATACACATAAAAATGAAAAAGTTCCAGGAGTCAGACACAGGAGTGGTGACACAAAAAAGTTGTTTTTATTTTTTAAAAGGTATCAAGACATTAAAAACACTATATAAATTTGGTATTTCCGTGATCGTACTGACCCACAGAATACAGGTAAGATGTCACTTTTACCACATGGTGAATACCGTAAAAATCAAACCCATAAGAAATTGGCGCAAATGTGTTTTCTTATCGATTCCACCTCATTCTGAACTGTTTTCCTGCTTCCCAGTACATTGCACAGGTTACTGAATGGTGCAATTACAAGCACAAATTGTCCTCCAAACAATAAGCCATCATGTGACTCTGTGAACCAAAAAATGAAAAAAAATCATGGCTCTTGGAATGCGTGGATGAAAAAACGGATATGGAAAAGAAAATTGGCAAGGCCCTGAAGTGTACCAAAAGGGGGGGGGGGGATCAATTCCATATTAATGCCTATTCATTTAGAAATGTCATGTAGGAGTAATACGTTACTTTTGTCCATAAAGTGTAGCTCCCATTTGAGGCAGATTGTAATAACATAACTTGTTTAAATCTTTAATGCTTGTTTAGAACACTATTATGTTTTACAGTAGCCATTCAGATTTTTGTTGTTTTTCTTTACTTTCTTAGTTGAGCTGCATTTAGTGTAGACCTGACTCCAGTCATACCACTATGAACTGAGAGCACATTTTAGATGCCATAAAACAATGGAACAAATTAGGTTGTGGACCCAACTGTGCATGTTGACAACAGAAATATGTTAGCATAAATATGGAAAACTTGCTCGTGGAATTAAAACAGGATGACAGAGCACACCAAGAAACGTGGCTCCAGTGGAACCACTTCTATTACTCTGCTGAGTTTCAGTCTGCCTTCCCTTCTATGTCTTCCTAACCTTCCCTTTCCTTCTTATTCTCCTCCCTCGATTTCTACTTTATTGACATAATGTACTTTTTCTTTGTTTTTGTTCTTGATTATGCCGTTTGCTTCTGCTGTGACAGAGCCTTTGTGGTTCCCCCTCTAGTTATCCACTTCCCTTTCCTTCCCATTTTCCCCTGATTTTGTCTGATGTTCCCCCTGCCCCCCTTCCTGAAATGTTTCTGTTTGTTTTTTGTTTTTTTTTGTTTGATTTGTTCTTTGTTCTTATGTAAAACTTCAAATAAAACTTAATGTCAAAATATGTTAGCATTATATAATCAACTTACTTATACTATAATCATCATGGATACACATACATACATCATAAGCAACATAACAGCATAAATAAATAAGGAATTGATTGCCAAGAAGGGAATATGAGATGCAGTACTGGCCTCCCTACAACACATCGGTTATTCTACTGCCTCTTGTTTGATGGAAAAGGGACGTACAGGTGGCCTTAAGTTTAGCCAGTCACTGCCTCCCAAATGCATATGCGAGTTTTTAATAATGTTCCATTTCATGCATATCAATGCAATAAGAAAAGCTTCTTTCCACGTCAGTAAGTCTTTTCTTTGTGTAGCCTGTCTGATTACATGTCCATTATTACTGTACATAAGTGATAGGATGAGAAATCTTAATCTTAAGTGTTGTACATTCAGAAGTTCATTTCTAAAATAACCAGATCTGTCACACTCCTTAATAACATAGGAAAGAGAAGTGGTTAGGAAGAATAGATACGGAAACATGTCAGCGGCAGAGACAGAAGCTTAATATTCATACCTCCTGCTGTCTCCATTAAACATGCTTCTTTGACTCTAACTGTTCCATTACTAGAATACATAGCAGGACTGAAAGAGGAAAGGTCTGGTTCCATTATGTATATGATGTGAACAGAGAAAATTCAATTAATTTTAATCTTTGCAGTCTAGACTTAATTCTGGGCAGAAGAGGTGACGAGACCAATGTGTTCCTGCTTCAAGAATAGAGAATCCCAGTTAATTGGATCTTAAAACCCTTTTTGGCTTCAGTAGGTAAGAGTAACATACAGCAAAATATAACCCATGTGGTAAGAGTTGACGGGAAACATATTTTGTGGATGTCATAGATGTCAAGCGCTGAATCAAAATAGAAATTTCTTACCTGATTTTGAAATTTCCGTTGGCTGGAGATCCCAAGTACAGAGAAAATGTACATTGAAGTGAAGTATTAACAGCGGCTGCTCAGTCTGTATTGTGTATTTGTTTCTATGCCTAAAGAAGAAAGCAGTTTGGATTTTGAGTTGCTTTTATTTTAATAAAACTGTATTTTTTTTATCAGCTCAGGGAAGGGAATCTCTCTGCTTGTGGAGAGCACCAGTGAAGGTGTGTAGAGTTTTGAATTGCCTTTTTGCCCTCTACTAAGCATCAGGTAGCAGCTCTTGTCGGCAATTTGAGCACCATTTTGATTACAAACTGTGGTGTGAAAGAGCACCATTGTAATGTCACAAAGGCCAGCTGTGGTGTAAGGTAGCCTCACTGTAATGTTAAAATGACCCATTGTAATGCAATAATATCCCATTTTTCTGTCCCAGAGCACCACTTTGATGTCACAATGCCCAAATGTGATATCAAAATGACCCATTATGATGTCCCATAGCAATGTTACAGTGTCCCACTCTAATGACACAGAACACCATTGTGATGTCACAATGCCCTATTGTTCTGTCACAGAGCACCATTATGATGTCACAATTTCTCATCATATTATCAAAAAGACCCATTATGATGTCACAGTGGACCATTAGGTGCACTTTCCTCTCCGCATGTATCGTGCGGAAACCACATGGACCCCATTATAGTCTATGGGGTCCGCGTTGTTTCCCAGGTAAACCGCTTTTTGTGGGTATAGGTTTCCGTTTGGGGAGTCCGCTTGGGCAGATGTGAACCGGCCATTACTCATTAAGGACATCTGGAGTGCTGTTCATCTTTCCTTCTAGAAATGACTACATGGGGAGTCAGGCCAGTCCCCCTGGAAACCATGCACCCATCAATTAATAAAATGAGTACTTGCTGCTCTACATACATGTTCCATATTGTGATGTCGCCATGCACTATTGTGAAGTCACAATGACCTACTGTGATGTCAAAATGCCTCATTGCAATGTCATAATGACCCATTACACAATGACTCAGATAGCCCTGCTGCCTTGCACTGGAGTCCTGGGTTTGACTCCAGCCAACAACAACATCTGTAACGAGTTTGTATGTTCTTCCCATGTTTTCTCCCACACTTCAAAGACATATTGATAGAAAATTTAGATTGTGAGCCCTACTTGGGACTGTGAGTGATGGCAATATCTATACTGTGGACAGTATATCCACACTGATATTGATCTAATCTGATAGTGATGACCTTAGATTCTTAGAATAGATGATGAATATTTTTGGCCTGGAAAATCCCTTTAACCCTGTCTTCTAAAAGTCTAGCTCTGACAAATATGACAATATGTTTAATGGTGAATTTTTAGGACCTTTTTTCCAAGCTCATGGATGTGATACTTTTAAAACTACCAGTACTATTTAACTTTCCATGGTTTTTATTGAGTAAAGAGTAAATAACGTTTGCAACCTAGAAATGTTACCAGTGGACATTCATAACAGAAGGTTATGACAGATCAATGGTATAGTCATATGAAAAAGTTTGGGCACCCCTATTAATCTTAATCATTTTTAGTTCTAAATATTTGGGTGTTTGCAACAGCCATTTCAATTTGATATATCTAATAACTGATGGACACAGTAATATTTCAGGATTGAAATGAGGTTTATTGTACTAACAGAAAATGTGCAATATGCATTAAACCAAAATTTGACCGGTGCAAAAGTATGGGCACCTCAACAGAAAAGTGACATTAATATTTAGTAGATCCTCCTTTTGCAAAAATAACAGCCTCTAGTCGCTTCCTGTAGCTTTTAATCAGTTCCTGGATCCTGGATGAAGGTATTTTTGACCATTCCTCTTTACAAAACAATTCCAGTTCAGTTAAGTTTGATGGTCGCCGAGCATGGACAGTCCGCTTCAAATTATCCCACAGATGTTCAATGATATTCAGGTCTGGGGACTGGGATGGCCATTCCAGAACATTGTAATTGTTCCTCTGCATGAATGCCCGAGTAGATTTGGAGTTGTGTTTTGGATCATTGTCTTGCTGAAATATCCATCCCCGGCGTAACTTCAAATTCGTCACTGATTCTTGTACATTATTCTCAAGAATCTGCTGATACTGAGTTGAATCCATGCGACCCTCAACTTTAACAAGATTCCCGGTGCCGGCATTGGCCACACAGCCCCAAAGCATGATGGAACCTCCACCAAATTTTACAGTGGGTAGCAAGTGTTTTTCTTGGAATGCTGTGTTTTTTGGACGCCATGCATAACGCCTTTTTCTATGACCAAACAACTCAATCTTTGTTTCATCAGTCCACAGGACCTTCTTCCAAAATGAAGCTGGCTTGTCCAAATGTGCTTTTGCATACCTCAGGCGACTCTGTTTGTGGCGTGCTTTCAGAAACGGCTTCTTTCGCATCACTCTCCCATACAGCTTCTCCTTGTGCAAAGTGTGCTGTATTGTTGACCGATGCACAGTGACACCATCTGCAGCAAGATGATGCTGCAGCTCTTTGGAGGTGGTCTGTGGATTGTCCTTGACTGTTCTCACCATTCTTCTTCTCTGCCTTTCTGATATTTTTCTTGGCCTGCCACTTCTGGGCTTAACAAGAACTGTCCCTGTGGTCTTCCATTTCCTTACTATGTTCCTCACAGTGGAAACTGACAGGTTAAATCTCTGACACAACTTTTTGTATCCTTCCCCTTAACAACTATGTTGAACAATCTTTGTTTTCTGATCATTTGAGAGTTGTTTTGAGGAGCCCATGATGCCACTCTTCAGAGGAGATTCAAATAGGAGAACAACTTGCAATTGGCCACCTTAAATACCTTTTCTCATGATTGGATACACCTGGCTATGAAGTTCAAAGCTCAGTGAGGTTACAAAACCAATTTTGTGCTTCAGTAAGTCAGTAAAAAGTAGTTAGGAGTATTCAAATCAATAAAATGATAAGGGTACCCAAATTTTTGCACCGGTCAAATTTTGGTTTAATGCATATTGCACATTTTCTGTTAGTACAATAAACCCCATTTCAATCCTGAAATATTACTGTGTCCATCAGTTATTAGATATATCAAATTGAAATGGCTGTTGCAAACACCCAAATATTTAGAACTAAAAATGATTAAGATTAATAGGGGTGCCCAAACTTTTTCATATGACTGTATATCCAAGAGGTCAAAGAATACAACGTCCACCGAAGCACAAATAAAGATTATTACAAAACAAAGCAATAGAAACACAATAAGCATAATCTTACAAATCATACAGAGAAAAACAATACACAGAATAATATATAAACTTATAAATCACGGCACCTACACCGAGAACAGATTCAAACAGACAGACATAATAGGGAGACAAACAAGACTCACTTAGCAGTATTTGTAAGTCAGCATCAATGAGTCAAAACACAGAAGAGATGCCATTTTTTATTATACTTTTTCCTGTGTATGTTCCATTTCTAGTTTTGGCTTATAAATATGTTGCTTTATGCTGTATTATCCATTAGATAATAACTGAGAGTCTACAGCAGTTACTACTACTTAGGACCCTTTATCTGGCATGAAACACAAAATCTGAAGAGTCACATACTTATACACGAAAGGACATAGGAATCATGTTGAAATATATATCCAAAAAAAGTCAAGGCAGCACTCTGATCTAGTGAAAAGAGTGTGGGTACTTTATTAACCCAGAGACAATGCAACGTTTCAGCTCACATGCATGAGCCTTTCTCAAGCAACACATTATACATAGTAATCAATATAGTTATCAAATAGCCGCAATATACGTGATCAGACATAAGTGCCATAATGACAATGTATTCATCTTAAAGGAGCTATCCAGCTTCCAAAAATTATCTGCAAATAGATCTACAGCAGTGCTAAATACTCACTGATCCCTTGTGCAGCCTTTATTTGGCTTTATTTTACTTCTGCTCCTTGTATCACTGTTATTTACATGCAGTGAATCTGTGGCCAAACTACCCAAATATCATCTGCCTGCTCTCAGTCTCTGTGTTTGCTGCTCACATGAGGTGGGGAGAGTGAGCTTGCAAACAAACCATCATGGCAGCATGTGACCTCAGATGTGGGAGTGATTTATTACCTGTGATTTCATTGGAGGGGAGAGTGAAGAAGGGAGGGGTACACAGAGAGTGAGAGCAAGCGGATGATTCATGGGAAATGTAGTTTGTCCACAGATTCACTGCATGTAAATAATAGAATAATGCAAGGAGCAGCAGGTACAATAAAGCCAAGCAAAGGGTGCACAAAGAAACAGTGAGTATTTAGCACTGCTGTGGATGTATTTCCAGATAATTTTTGGAAGTTGGATAACCCATTTAAGTGCCTATAGTGATCCCATAAATAAAAGCTTGTTTATACAGTTGAAAACTGCTGTAATGCATATTGCATATGCTGTAATGCATATATCACCATGATGCAATTATTAAGTGCAGTTGTGCAAAAGTAAGTTTTAATTACCAGCTAGTAGTGCAACCTAGTGGCCGAGTCCATGTATTATTATATCACTACCCTAATTAAGATGGCTATAGTGCAGGTAGCCTTTTTTGTTCGGCGTGCCGATTTTAATTAAAAAATCAAAGATGAGGTACTCGGAGTGCCAGTCAATAATTGTAAGTCTGACGACCCCTAAAGTAAAGTCATATACCACAAACCATAACACAGAAGTGCTGCCACCAGATGCTTCAGGACACATGCATTTACTGCTATTTCCTGGGACGCTCCTGTACTTTCCAATTAGAAGCAATGAAAGTCCATGTGCAGCCCCCAATTAGTGGTAAATGTATGTGTCCAGGAGCACAGTATGGCAGCAGCCTTATGGTGGAAACACACTATGTATCTGGATGTAACTACAGTGGGGAAAAAGTATTTAGTCAGCCACCAATTGTGCAAGTTCTCCCACGTAAAAAGATGAGAGAGGTCTATAATTGACACCATAGGTAGACCTCAACTATGAGAGACAAAATGAGAAAACATATCTACAAAATCACTGTCTGATTTTTTAAAGAATTTATTTGCAAATTATGGTAGAAAATAAGTATTTGGGCACCTACAAACAAGCAAGATTTCTGGCTCTCACAGACCTGTAACTTCTTCTTTAAGAGGCTCCTTTGTCCTCCACTCATTACCTGTAGTAATGGCTCCTGTTTGACATTGTTATCAGAAAGCTGGGACTAACGTAACAAAGGATACCGTCAGTAACACACTACGCCGCCAGGGACTCAGATCCTGCAGTGCCAGACGTGTCCCCCTGCTTAAGCCAGTACATATCCGGGCCCGTCTGAAGTTTGCTATAGAGCGCTTGGATGTTCCAGAAGATTATTGGGAGAATGTCATATGGTCAGATGAAACCAAAGTAGAACTGTTTGGTAGAAACACAACTTGTCGTGTTTGGAGGAGAGTGAATGCTGAGTTGCATCCAAAGATCACCATACCTACTGTGAAGCATGGGGGTGGCAACATCATGCTTTGGGGCTGTTTCTCTGCAAAGGGACCAGGACGACTGATCCGTGCAAATGAAAGAATGAATGGGGCCATGTATCGTGAGATTTTGAGTGCAAACCTCTTTCCATCAGCAAGGACATTGAAGATGAAACATGGCTGGGTCTTTCAGCATGACAATGATCTCAAGCACACCGCCAGGGCAATGAAGGAGTGGCTTCGTAAGAAGCATTTCAAGGTCCTGGAGTGGCCTAGCCAGTCTCCAGATCTCAACCCCATAGAAAACTTTTGGAGCGAGTTGAAAGTCCGTGTTGCCCAGTGATAGCCCCAAAACATCACTGCTCTAGGAGGAGATCTGCATGGAGGAATGGGCCAACATACCAGCAACAGTGTGTGCCAACCTTGTGAAGACTTACAGAAAACGTTTGACCTCTGTCATTGCCAACAAAGGATATATAACAAAGTATTGAGATGAACTTTTGTTATTGACCAAATACTTATTTTCCACCATAATTTGCAAATGATTTCTTAAAAAATCCAATGTGATTTTCTGGATTTGTTTTCTCATTTTGTCTGTCATAGTTGAGGTCTACCTATGATGTCAATTACAGGCCTCTCTCATCTTTTTAAGTGGGAGAACTTGCACAATTGATGGCTGACTAAATACTTTTTCGCCCACTGTATATTCTTAGGCCACTGGAACTTTTACTTCGATGTAAAACTGCGTTCACATGGTGCATTTTTGCACAAAAAAAAGCCTGTGTTTTCTGTGCAAAAACACCGTTATACAGAATAATGTCCCATAGGGGCTCCTGCATATGGTATTATGTCTCATAGCGGCCTCTGCACATGGTATTTATATACCATAGCAGCCTCTGCACACAGTATTATATCCCATAGTGGCCGCTGCACAAGTTATTATGTCCCATAGTGGTCCCTGCACACAGTATAATATTCCAACCTTTATAATATTCCAATTTTCGCCACTCACTAGCTATTATTATACTGTGGGGTCTCTTCAGTCCCCAGAGTATAATAAGTGGAGGGCCAAGAGAGGTGACAAACATAAAAACAATGTTACTCACCTTCCCTGCGCACCGCAGCGGCTCTGTTCTCTTTGGCGCTTCTGCTTGAAGTCAATGACCGCTCATTGGGTCTCAGGGGTCACGTCGGCGTCATTATGTGTAATGACGCCGGACGTGACCCCTGTATCCCTATCTTGTATTACTCTTTGAGGTATGGTGTATATACAGTACAGAATTGTCTGCCACCCCATCCATTATTATTACTACTGTTTTCTTTACATATAATTCTGTCACAAGTAACTACAATAGCAGACAAGAAATAGATGAGAAAAGACCAAGTAAACATAGGAAATCTAGGGACACTGAACAATCCAGGTTTTGATGCAGCTAAAAAGATCCCTGACACATAAGAAAGGAAGATTTGAGATCAGGGAAGCTGCTTGCTAACATCACATCAGCAATACCACAAGCAAATAGTAATAGATTCTCCTTACACTCACTGTGAGAGGCTGCAGACTCCTCTCTGAGCAGTGTACAGGCAGGAAGCACAGAGCAACTCTGTGTATACATGCTGAAGATGTGAAGAGAAACATTCCCCACACTTCCTATGTTCTGTCTTGACGCTAGTTTCACATTAGCATTTTCGTTGTTCTGGCCCGTCAGAGGAACAATGGATAGGCAAACCGCTACAACAGCAGTCACATTCGGAGCCTGACAAACCCCATTAACTATAATGGGATCAGTTGGGTGTCCATTCTTTTAAACTGAAACCGCTGGCTGAAAAAGTTGGACTTGCAGCACTTTAACATCCAGCGATTTTCAACCCACACTGCAACAGAATCTCCAAAGCAGATGTGAACATAGTCTGAGACTATTGGTTTCTATAGTCGGGACTTCCTTAGTAATGTAGTGAACAGCAAATTGCGAGATAGGAGACACAGAGTGGTGGGAACGTCAAAGGGATTTTCAAGCAGAAAATATCCTTAAATAAAGTTCAGAATCACATGCTCTATTAAATGAGACTAAGTTGTCTGAATAGTTAGAGACCAATTGAAAGGTATCAAGTATTAAGGATTCCCAATTTTTATCTAGTAGGTCATTGGTCAACCACAGAGGTGGCAATGATGCATGCTTTACTCTTTTTGCCTCCTTGACTCTCCAAAGCCATGGCAGCATACTTTGGTTTGGAGAATGGGAAATATTCTTCAATTCACTTTGTCTATTAACTGGAATATTTACATAAATATGTGCCAATGGCATTAGCAGTTCATGTAGTTTTGTACATTAGGTTTATTGGTTCTTTAGCATCTGAACTAAACATTTGTTGATCCTGACATTAGAAGCAAAAGTTCTTTTTGTCCACAAGTATAAAACTATGCTACAGCTTCTATTGGTTCTCTGTCAGTTCTCTGTGAAATGCAGCGACTTATGGTTTGCTTCACTGAAAGGGTTAATAGTCTGCATTGCAGATCTGTGTGTAAGGCAGTGTTTATGTGCTGGGCACGTTATATGAATGTATGAGAGGTAGGGCTTCTTCTTGAGCAGTGGAAGGGTGGGACTTGCTTGTAGAACACGCTCTGATGCCTTGAAACCCGTGAGGAGGAAAAATTAAGAATTATTTCCCCATCACCGGAATCATCTGTCATCATTTTACTCGCCGCCTGAATCCTGCAGAGTGAAGTAGACAGCTTCGGGGAGCACAACTTACGTGATGGGCTCTGCAATTCCATGGCAATCATACTGCAATTACCTTACATACAGTACTGCAGCAAGTCCTGCCAGCACCATGGTGTGCTATCTACATACAAGCCATGTTTGCTATCTATAATGACATTGAAGTGCACTATAGTATTTTGTGTACATGACATACAATTCATATGCTCCTCTACAGAAAGTAACCTGTAGTGCAAGTAACAAGTGATACAAAATGGACATCCATGCTCACGTGTGTAAATGTTCTCAGCACTGTAGATGGGATAACATAGTGACTAGCGGAGACATGTCATCTCATCAAGAACACTACAGTTAATGTAGTAGCTGATAACAGGATGAACATAGTATATACACAGTATATAGGATACAGTATAGGATTAGTGTCCATTTAATATATGTGTCCATGAATTAATGGCCTCAAATGGACACCTCTTATATGGACACCGCTTGTGAAATATATGAACAACATACAGAGAGATCCTTTTCATAAAAGCAAAAATCCACTGCAAAGTACAATGATTGTGATTTTTTTGTCTGGTGTTTCTGTCATGTTTCTTGCATTTTTTTTTTTTTTGGCTTTTTTCCCCCCCTAAAAACACCATCTGCGTCAGAGTCTCCACTGCAGAATCCACTGAAAATTGGTGGAGAGAAAAATACTGCAAGGAGTCTATGGGGTCCGTGGGTGTCCGCGAGTAACCACTGTTTTAGCAGATGGACTCTCCATTGTTCAGGTTCCCAAACGGACCCAAACAACAGAGAGCCCAGCTCAAGTGTAAACCTAGCCTTAGTTGATAATACATTTTTAAATACCCCTACATGCAATACGTTTTGTTTTTTTCTTTGTTTTGCCATTTTGTGCTCACTTACCGGCATTTCTTTGCTTACTTAACTTTTTCAAAATATATACTGCTCTGGGTCTGGCGTTTTCCTATAGACTATTTTATATGAAAAAAGGCAGAAGGGGAAACAGATGCAGCTGTGAGCAGGAGCAGGGATCGGTAAGTGAGGCCGTGGGCCCGCGAACCCCAACAAATACTACTGCTGAAAAGACCCCAGAGTATAATGATTGGAGGCCCAGGGGAGGTGACAAACATAAAAACCAGTGTTACACATCTCTCCTGTGATCCGGTGTGACTCCCAGCAGTCTTCGGGCCTCTTTGGTGACGTCCCAGATGTCACGTGGGCCAGGCTGGGGTCATTATGCATCGGGCTGGCCCACATGACGTCTGTGCCGATGTTGAAGAGGGCCAAAAGAAGCGGGGAGTGCACCGGAGCCCAGGATAGGTAAGTAACAGTGCTTTTTATGTTTGTCACCTCTCCAGATCTCCGATCATAATAATAGTTCATGGGTGGGCCACTATGGGGCATAATACTGTATGCAGAGGCCACTATGGGGCATAATACCGTGTGCAGGGGACGCTGTGGGGCATAATACCATGTGCAGGGGCCGCTGTGGGGCATAATACCTTGTGCAGGGGCCGCTGTGGGGCATAATACCGTGTGCAGGGGCCACTGTGGGCATAATATCGTGGGATTGGGCCTTTGTGGAACATTATATTGTATGTAAATGTGGTGTTATACTGTGTGGGGGCGAGGAATGGAAGTGCTATGCTGTGGAGGTGGGGGGCCCCCAAGTCAAAAGTTTGCTGGGGGACCCAGTCTTTGCTAGTTACGCCCCTGATAAGGGGTTATTAGGAAGGGGCATTTTATATAGGGGGGCTTTATGAACTTAAGAGGTGTTATTTATATAAGGGCATTATTAATACAAGGGTGGTCATTTATTTAAGGGTCCATTAGAGAGCATTATATATATATAAGGGGGTGGCCATTTATATATGCGTTCATTAGGGGACATCATTTATATAAAGGGTCATTAGGGGAGCAGTATTTATGTCAGGGGGAATCAGGGGCATAATATAAGGGGGCAATTAATTAAAGGGCTTGTCCAGGATAACCACTTTTTTAATATGAGATCGGGGAAAGTGATAAAAAAAAAAACAAAAAAAAAAAACCTAATCACCTGTCCTTTGTGCTCCGATGTGGTTCTGCTGCGCCGGTGTTTTCTTCTGGCGGAAGTCCCCGCCACACATGACCGCTGAGGTCGCTGACATGGGACGTCACAATGCTGTGGGTACTTCTGCTGGAAGAAAACGCCGACGCAGCAGGACTGGAATGTGCTGGAAGACACTGGAGAACCTTCCCCAGCCTCATATTAAAAAAGTGGTTAACCTGGACAACCCCTTTAAGGTGGCAATTGGGCTTTAATAAAGGAACTTTTCAGCTCATTTTTATTGATGATCTATCCTTAGGAAAGATCGTGAATAAGAGATCAGTGGACATCTCCTCTGATCTGCTGTATGAAGAGGCCATGGTGCTTGCTTATATCACACGCTGTCTGTTTATAGTGACCATGTGATGTAATTATGTCTTGTCACATAGACGTGTATAGGACGAGGCTATAGTTACATGACATGGCTGCTAAGAGATGAATGACACTATGTAAACAGAGAAGGGGTCATGGCGCTTACACAGGTACCACAACTCATTCGCACAGCTGATCAGTGGGAGTCCAGGGTTTTTGAGCCCCACTGATTATTTTATAAAAATTTTAATTAGGAAACACGTGGGGCATTGATAAGGGACACTGTTTAAGGGGCTACACACGGACATTATTAATATAAAGATGCACTTGGGAGTATTATTCATTATGGGGGGTTATATCATATATTTTATAATTGGGATAGCAGCAGGATGGGGGCTTTGTGTAGGTGAGGACAATGTGGGTCGGGTGCCTAGAAGAAGTGGTCATGGCGGTCCAAAGGGAAGAGAAGGGAAATGTGAATGATTAGTCAGAGACATCACCTGTAAGTTACAAAATGTTACTGCACTGTATTCACCTAAATGATAGAGGATAAATAACTGATTGATGGGGGTCTGTCTGCTGAGACCCCCACTAAGCCTGAAAATTGTGGTTTTCTTTGCCTCCGCTAGGTGGGAATTCAGCCTGGCCACAGCAAGGCTTGAATATAGGTGTGCCGCTTTGTGGATGGACAAACCCACGCTCTCATTCACTTCAATGGCAGTGCCAAAGATAGCCAAAGTACAGTAATCAGCTATCTGCACTTGTAAATATATATATGTGTGGTATATAGAGCTTCGCCGAATTTTCCGATACGATTCGATCCGAATTAATTTGCGGCGAATCGCATTAAAAAACAGCTATTTCCTGGCTGCAGAAAGCCTGTAAAGTGGTGTAGAACACTGTGCCTTGCAGTGGTTTTTAGTGATGTCCCACTAGGTATGCTGTGCACTCTCAAAAAATGTAGATTTTGGTATCACAGTAACAGTTTGCTGTGTACAGTTTAGAATTTTAACATATTAGTGAATGACAAACAAATGACAAAATATTGCTTGTCTTCTGTATCTGAGTTTTTGAGAGCATGAGTTTTTGTTGTAGTTGATGTGTGATGTAAGATTGAATATGAGTTTTAGGTGCAAATATATGTTTTAGTGCATTTAAAAAAAATATATTTGTGTTTGTCACAAAGTTACATGAAGGTGGACATGGCTATCAATAACCCATTGAGATAAATGTAATCCTTGGGTTGTCTACTTTCAAGAAATAGATGGAGTGTAGCGGTACACTTGCTTTTCACAATGCATGAACTGTGCACATATTGAACTCTTATTTTTAGGAGGTGTGGTAAATATAATTTTTTGTTTGGGTTATAGTTTTAGCAACTAATAGAAATTTATTGGCATTTTTTTTTATAAAACATACACTTTTGACAATGTTTTGGTGTTTACTTTCAGAAAATATATAGGTATGGGGGGTTATTATGATTTTTTAATGTTGTAATTTAGGTTTTATTTGTACGTCTCAAAAGTGTGAAAATTGACCTGTCTACCAGAGGTGCAAAATGTCCCATAATCCCTGGCAGCAAAAGAGTTACTTTAAATAGGAAACATCACATGATAATGCTAATAATAATTTTCTTTCTATAGCACCAGCATATTCTGCATCACCAGAGGCGTAGCTAGCGGGGGGCAGAGGGGGCGGCTGCCACGGGCCCACTGAATTTTTGGGGGCCCACCCCGGGGCCGCCATTAATACATCCTTTATTTGTAACTAGATCGGTGTCTGCAGAACGTAACCTGCAACTTAATGGTATTGTAAACCGCAAGCCAATACAGGCTTGCGGTTTACAAGTCGCCGAGACCACAGACGATGTCTGCTTCTCAGCACGGGCAACGTGATGATGTCACAACAACGCGCCGCCTGCGCTCAGACACAGATGTCCTGTGCGTGGACTGGGAGGAAGCGCCAGCGGCTCCATTCATCATCATCGCAGGTGAGTATGACTTTTGTTTTTGTTTTTTTAGCTTAGTTGTGGGTGTATTAATAGTATAAGGGGTAGTTAGGAGAGGGAAATATAACTATAAGGGAGGGTTCATTAGGGGGCATTATGACGATGGGGGGGTCATTTATATAAGGGTTATTACGGGGTATTATTAATACAAGGGGGAGGTTATTTATATAAAGGTCCATTAGGGGGCATCATTTATATTAGGAGGCATTATGAACATAAGGGGGTGGTCATTAATATAAGGGGTCATTAGAGGTGCAGTATTTATGTCAGGGTGAATCAGGGGCAATTAATTTAATTAAGGTGGTACTTGGGTTTTAATAAGACTAAGGCCCCACATAGTGGGCTGCAGAAAAAAAAGCTCTGCAGGAAAAACCGCGGCGGTAACATTGTGGTTTTTCTCGCAGCACTTTTCACAGAAGGTCTGCAGAGGTTTCCCCTGTGGACTTTCTGTTTTCAATACACCTATATGGAAACCGCCGGTGTTTCTGTAGGTATAATTGACATGCTGCAATTTCCAATACTGCAACGGTTTTGGAAATCGCAGTGCTTCTGCTGCAAGTATTTTTCCGCAATGTGTGGATGGGATTTGCTAGATGTACGTCCTCATGTATATGCTGTTTTGCATACCGCTAGAAAGCCGACAGTACGCTGAATTCAGCGCACTGCCGGCTTTCCCAATATGTGCCCCGGGGCTGGAGATATCGGCGGTGTAAGTTTCATGGTTTACTGTCAGAAAGGCGTTCCTGACAGTCTAGCTGCGCTGTGAGGAACACCCTCTCTGACAGTTCTCATTCATAGACTTGTACTGGGGGGGGTGTTCCTCACAGCTGAGCGTCATCGCCGAGCAGTAAGGAACACTCCCTCTGACAGTATAGGCTATGGGCGAGTACAGAGAGAGGGCGTTCCTTACAGCCCAGCGATGACGCTCAGCTGTGAGGAACGCCCCCCCCCCCAGTACAAATCTATGAACGAGAACTGTCAGGGAGGGCGTTCCTCACAGCGCAGCTAGACTGTCAGGAATGCCTTCCTGACTGTAAACCGTGAAACTAAGACCCCCGATATCTCCAGCCCCGGGGCACATACCAGGAAATCCGACTGAATTCAGCATGCTGTCGGCTTTCTAGCGGTATGTAAAACAGCATATACATGAGGACGTGAAAGGTCCTCTTTAAGGAGTTTTCCAGCTCATTTTTATTGATGGTCTATCCTCAGAATAAAACATCAATAAGAGATAAGTGACTCCCCACTGATCAGCTGTATGAAGGGGCTATGGCGCCTGTTTATATCACACGCTGTCTGTTTATAGTGTCCGTGTGATGTAATTCCAGCCTTGTCACATAGACGTGTATAGGATGAGGTTGTAGTTACATTACATGGCCGCTATGAGATGAATGACACTATGTAAACAGAGAAGGGGTCATGGCGCTTACACAGGTACCATGGTTCATTCAAACAGCTGATCCTGGGGGTCCGGGGTATTGGAACCCCAATAATTTTTTTTTCCCTTTTTTTTTTCTTTTTAATTAGGAAACATCTGGGGCATTATTAATAAGGGGCACTATTTAAAGGGGTGCACAGGGAAGTTATTAACTTAAAGATGCACTTGGGAGTATTATTCATTATAGGGGGTTATATTATATATTTTATAATTGGGGTAGCAGCAGGATGGGTGTGCAGGTGAGGACAATGTGGGTCAGGTGCCTGGAAAAGTGAGGAGCCAAAGATGTCTGTGTTGCAAACTTTACAGAGACTGGAAGAAGTGGTCATGGCCGTCCAGATGAAAGAGATGGGAAATGTGAAGGATTGGTCAGAGATGTCACTGGTAAGTCACTAAATGCTACTGCCCTGTAGTCACCTAAATCGTCTGCAGAGCCCTGTGTAGAGCTGCTATATACCACTATACGCTCACTGTATACTGATAGTATCGGTATACGAACAAGTCCAAGTTGGGGGCCCACTTGGACATGTTCGCCCCCCTGTGCTGAAACCCTAGCTACGCCTCTGCATCACCTTATAATTCATAAAGTTCAGACAAAACAGTTCAATCAATATGAGTGAGGGCCCTGCCAAAGAGAGGAATGTCTGTAAGGAAATAAAACTTAACCACTTCCGTACCGCCCATAGACTATATACAGTATACGTCCAAGGGGTGGTTGCCTTGTTCTGCAAGGACGTACCGGTACGTCCAAGCAGAATTCAGCAGCTGCACAAAATCGTGCAGCTGCTAAAACTGGGAGCCGGCTGTAACTTCAGCCGGAGCTCCCAGAGAGAAGGCAGGGAAGGTTTATTACCTTCCCTGCCATCCTGATCGCTGTGTATACAGCACTGAATGAGCGCTGTATACAACGCTATGGGCGCCGCCATCTTCTGGCTGCCCTCTGACCCGGCGGTCACGTGATCCGCCAGGTGCAGCGTCTGTAAGAGCTGTGGGTCCTACAGGACCCAGTTCATGTCTATTGTAATGTTCAAGTAACGTGCAGGAGGCTGTATTCCTCCTGCAACTGGGGCTAAATGTACCAGCCCCAGTTACCGGGGAAATCAGCCTCCCCTACAAAAAAAAAAAAAAAAAAGTCATCAGATGTCCCCAAAGGTCTATTATGACCTTATGGGGACACAATGTAAAAAAAAAAAAAAAAAAAGATAATAAAATAATTAAAAAAATAAATAAAATAGTACGCCAATAACATGCCCTTATTAAAGGTATAGTCCCACCCCCGACGACACCATAGAAAATAAAAATTACCGTAATGGAGAATAAAAACTATTTTAAAAAGTTTTTTAGTAGCACTTTATGTTATTACATAAAAAAAAATAAAGTGAAAAACAGACATGTTTTCCCTCTTCTTTTGTTTAGATTTTCCCGGATATAAAAAAAATGAAAACACATGCAAAAATAAAAACAACATAAAAATAAAGCCCTATATGTCACCGAAAAAAGATGCAGAAATTAGTTGCATAATGCATAATGCATAATGCAAATGTTACAGCCCTCAAAACCGCACATACAAAAAAACCAAAAATGTATCTGGTCTGGAAGTGGTAAAAGAGCTTAGGGTATGTTCACACAGTTTTTTGCAGGATGTAAAAATCTGCTTCAGGAATTAAGAAACTTTTTTTGATTTTTTTTTTTTACATGATGCGTTTTATGCCATGTTTTTTTTTTTACGTAGTTTTTTTACTCCAGCACAATGTATGGACCTGGAAATTCCACTTTAAAAAACTGAAACGCGTATTTTTCAATGGGCTTTTCAATGTGTTATCCGCCTGAAGATAGGTCATGTCGCTTTTTTTCCCCTCTAGCTGAAAAAATTAGCTAGAAAAAAAAAACTGCTACTAACTCCAATTGAAATGAATGGGATGCCTGCAAAAAACTCTGTGTGAACATACACTTAAAGAGCATAGACCAACCCTAGATGACAATAACTGCTAAACACAAGTGGGGATTTATTATTTCTAGAATACAAGGCATGAAAAAGTCACACATTTTTTGCACAAGTGAAGTTGTTACTGAAAAATTTGCGACCATTTATACTGCCCTCACCACTATCCTGAAAGGGGCATGGTGAGGGGTGCCGCATCGGTGGGGCCTGTGATGATAATTAGGTAAGTTTTCTGGTGTAACCTAAATCAGAGATAGGAGTGAGAGAACATATCTGTGCTGCTGTATAGAGAGTGTTTAAACATACACAATACTTTTTACCCACAATAGGTCCTGCTATTGAAAAATCTTTTGTTAAGGGTTTTTTGGGTAATTTTTTTTTTGTTTTTTTATTTTTTCATTAACCACATACAAACTGTTTACTCCTCTGATCCCACCACACTGGAAAAGGCTTAGCTTCAGTCTGGAACTCCTACGCATGTAGTCTCCTTTCTTTATAATGTCCTCTTGAGTGACGCTATGATGGGAGCCCCACCATATACTGTGACCTGGGCTAGGGACCTGTGGACTTCAATTTCGCCCACTGACTGGTCTAGAATCTTGTTGTTCACTCATAAGTTGCCTTTGCCGTGCAATCCGCAGGAGAAAAATGTAAAAATCCTGACCCGATGGTATCGCTGTCCAGATCTCCTACATAGGATGTACCCTTGTGTGTCTGATCGGTGTTGGCGCTGTGGTGCAGAAAGGGGCTCTCTCCTCCATATCTGGTGGGAGTGCGTGGGGATCTGACCATTCTGGAAGTCTGTTTTTGACCTCTACTTTAAGGTCAGTGGTCATGCCCTCGCTCCCTCAGCCCAGTTGGCCCTCCTTTCCCTTATACCGGGTACATACAAAGCAGTTAAGGGTGACCTCCTGCGACACTTCCTCGTGGCTGCCAGGGCAGTCATCCCTAGGCACTGACAAAGTGCCGCCACTCCCTCTTTGCAGGAGTGGCTCCAGGAGTTCCACCACATACGGCATATGGAGGTGCTCTCCTTGAGCTCCAACCCTGCACCACACATTTGGATCTCTAACAGCCCTTACCTGCGCTCACGGGGAAGCAGGTTCTGAAACAGAAGCCTCCTAGCACCCCTGCTGCTGTGGACCGACTGACCTGGTCCACTCTGGATGATTTCCTGTCTCTCCCGGTCTATTCACGTGGCCGGGCCTCCACACGGCCGCGACCATCTTGGCTTGCATCAATGACTCCGGAAGCCAAAACTACCGCTCCTCACAGCTGCTCCCCCTCGACTGCCTTTCAGAGGATTCTGATTTGGGGGTTTCTCCTCCCCTGTCCCCCACAGACACCATGTTGGAGGGGATCCGAATCCCCATGTTGCTGACCTGAATCCCCAGCCTTGTGACTTCTCTCAAGCTCCCTCACAGTGAACCACATTCCATGCTCAACTGCCCATGAAACAAGACTTCCAGTCTCTTATTTCTGAATTAACTACGTGCCGGGCAGACATTTCGGCGGTTCAGAGAGATCTACACTGTATTGTCTCCAGAGTGGAAGAGGACCATGAACATACCAGGGGTTATGTCACCCGCTTACATGATACTACACTCGCCCAATCCCTGGCGATGAGAGATATCCAACGCTATCTGGAGGATATTGATAACTGTCGTCTCCCCCCTCCTCACATCTCCACCACCTGTGTGACAACAGCAGAAGCCCAAAAGACACCAGCTGCCATCCTTGACACCATCCAGTGTTGCTTGGTTTTGCAGGAACTTCGTTCCTTGCATGCTGACGTGGCGTTTCTACAGGAAACCCACTATGAACATACAGAGACGTTTATTAATTTTGTTAAGCAAAAAAAATTTACTACTCTACCTCCTACTTTCCATTCTTAAAAGTCCCATTACTCAAGCTACGCTACGGTCCCACCTAACAGATTACTTCCGCAAAAATTTGGAATCAGTTACCTCTACAGTGGTTCTGTGGTAAGCACACAAGGCTGTCATGTGTGGGCACTGCATTGCGTTAGCCTCCAAGCTTAAAAAGGATAGCTTAGGACTTAAGACATTACTGTCCCACATTGACCCCCACGGGGAATCATTCCCGATTAGTGGACTATCTACGGGGCTGTCACTTGCCTCAGCTCTCTACGGAGGACCGATCCTCCCTTAATGCTCCGGTTACGGATGAGGAGCTAGAGGGAAGAGTCCTGAAGGATGTCCCCAAAGGCAAAGGGCCCAAGGCTGATGGGTTTACTTATTTATATTACAAAACCTTCCTGGGCAAGTTGTTGGGTTACCTTAACAGCTTATTCTGCTCTTACTTTGTGGGTTCCCCAATCCCTTCATCTATGTTACACTCACATATCACTCTAGTCCCCGAGAAGAATAAGGACCTCCAAGATTTCTCCAACTACAGCCCCATTGTCCTCTTGAACACTGATTTGAAATTATTTACCAAAATACTGGCCATCCACCTTGTGAAAGATCCTCAGTGCGCCAACACCGCTGTGGCCCCACCTGAGTCTTCTTTCATATAAAAACCACACTCACCGCCAGAGAATGTCGGGTTCACCAGATAAATACAAGACAAGCTTTCTAAATTTTATATATTTATTAACCTCTAAATGGGTTGGTATTAACATCTAACATATACAGGTCAGAACAGATATGCAGATATATGCAAGCATTAACAGTTACTAGTTACAAGATACAGTACAAATAAAATAAAAGGGATAAAGTTGAAATGATTACTTTACCACACATGTCCTTGATGTGGTTCTGTAGTCCAACACTCACACATGCTCTGTCATGTGTGAATAACCAGTGGAGGCTTCTTGGCATGTGGCATTAACTCCTAGCATGTGGCATCACAGTATAATAATCCAGCCTGCATGCTCTCACAGTCTCTCAGTATTAGTCCAGTAGTCTCATCACAAAAAATCTCCTCATGGTGTTCTCTTGTAGTCCCAACACAAATCTCCATAGCATCATCTCTTAGTAGCATCTCAATGATAGTCTCTGCACTGTATTCTCAGTGGTAGGTTCATCATAGTATCCTCTCAGGGGTAATCTGTCTGTAAAAACTCTCCCACTGGCCTCTTACCTCATCTTTTATACCCTTTATGCCACCTCCCAGAATGAGGTCACCGGCGGCAGCAAGTCTGATTGAATAATGCAATCAAGTCCAGATTCTTTGTATATGGCCGATCCAAGTGAGAGGATACAATGTTATCAGCTATATCTGATCAACCAGTGCAGGCTTGAACAATGCACTATTGTTTCTTTGATCACTCAGGCTGTATAGGAATACAATGGAGCCCTATTGTTACAGGGTGGCCACATTATGACAACATACACCTAGGATTATAGCTGCGCAACTTATGAGTAAAGAGATACGCTACCCAGAGACCAAAATGCATCTCTGAGCCATAGCCATAGTCAAGCAGAATCATCACACCTCCCCCTTTAGATGGGGCTTGCAGGAAGTGGGGGCCTACGCCCCTCTTCTGAAAGCACCTCCGCCTCCAGCTTCTCAGGCTCTGGCCCCAAGGCTCCCTCACCTCCCCCCGGGGTCCCAGCAGACTCGGGCCTTGTCAGACTCCAAGGGTGGTTGAGCGGCACGCGCCTTCAATATGTCCAGACTAGGGTCAGCTTGGACAGCATCTCTGAACTCTTGGCTGGAGTGAGACAAAAGAGAGGTGCATGTTACATAGCTGCCGGCCCTTTCTGTCTCTCTAGTCTGACTAGGGACACTTCTAAGGCCCAGGCTCTGAGCCACATACACTTGGCTACCTCCTGCCTGTTCTGGGTCCGCTTTCTGAGTGCTGGCACCCTGTGGAGCCACACTCATAACCCCAGGTCTTTGGGATACCAGTTTAGAGACCCCATCCCGGCGGTCTCTCAGGGTCTCTCTCACACTAGCCGCTAGTTGGGAGAGTTCTAGGGGATTCTGCACCTCCCCCTTTGCTTCCAAACCTAGGGGCACCTCTGGTTCTGGCACAGGCATGTTTGGACCCTGTCCTCCTTCCCAGACGCCTTGCCCCTTTGGGCCTACGTCCTGTTCCTCCTGTACTTGGGTGGGTGATGGTGATACCTTGGGCAAATGACTGAGATCATGCTTCCCCAAAACATCCCCCCACAATACATTGACAGGTAATACATTTGACATACCCTCTTCTTGGCTCACACCTCCAGTACCCCATGCCATCTGCACTTGGGCCATGGGCACTCCTGGAATAGAACTGGACAGAAGAGACGTGTATGTCTCATACCGGCCGGACTCCACCGGCTTCAAGGGAGTGAGGCTAGTCATGGCGGTCACAGCACCGACTCCAGGTGGTGTAGGCAACGGTTCAAGGGTCGGAACGCCCTCCACCCTTGTAGCACTCTGGCTGCGGGCTAACACCGCACTACCAGCAGTCCGTCCCTCACCTGGATCGGCCATAAGATCCCCATAGCCTACCTGACCACCTGGTACATGGTCAGCAGTTGGGTGCTTATCGGATGCACTGGGCGAAATAGTAGAAGTCGCTTCCAGTGACTCAGAAGAGCTACCCTGTACACTTTCACAACAAGCATTGGCAATTACATTGACAGTACCTTCATTAGCAATTGTTAATTCACACCGGGCCTCAATGAGATCTGCAGTAGACATGTTAACAAGCTGGGAGGGAGACTCCCCCGCAGATGTGGGTGTGTCTACAGACAAAGTCTCACTGGCTCCTAGCACGGGGGTGAACAAAGCATCAATAACATTTTTGCTGAGCTGGGTTGCAGGAAGTTCAGTTGCATCTTCCCTGCTCTCAGCTGAAGGCAACTCATTAGCATATACACTTACTGCCATGGGAAGTATCTCAGAGGGGGGGGTTACGGGCCCCCTCTGCAGATATGACAGACACAATATCAGCATTAATCATAGACAGTTTATCACAGTAAATTGGGGGATTCCCCACCCCATATTGGGACATCATAGGTCCTAAATCAGTTCCCAACAGTACCTTAGCAGGCAAATCAGTCAATAGTCCCACAGTCCGCATTCCTTTTCCTGCACCCCCGTCCAGATACACAGATGGGCCACCTGCTGTGGCTTGGGAAGCAGGGAAGTTCACAGGGCGGTTGGGGCACTCCTCCTTGAAATGTCCTGTCTGGTTACAGGCATGGCCCCGCCGCACCTCCCCTTGGGGTTTGGGGAAGGTCACCCGGGTGCCCAGAGTTCTTGGGACAGGGGAGGGACCACCCGGGGCATAGTTGGTCTCACCCGACCTGACGACAGACGGCTGTGGTGAACTCCGGCCTGGCTTCTCCTTCCAACTTGAGAGTCTCTGCAGGGTTGTTGGAGTTTGCGCAGGGGAGGTTTGTGCCCGCTGGGAGAGCTCCATCCTTTTGAGCTCAAGCTGAAACTGCCGTTCTCGTTCTGCAGCTTCACGAACTGCCTGCCGTGTTGCTGCCTCACGTTCTCGTTCTACAACTTTCTGAAAACGGCACATCACCTGCAGGTATAGGTTAGGGTCACTGGTGCCTATTTGCTGCAGGGCCATTTGCCAGTATGAAGCCATTCCCCCGACAACGATGGGGCTACTGGTTCCTCCTGGTGAAGTAATCCTTGGGACTGGGCTGCTTGCCGCACTTCCTGGCCTAGTCCCAAAATCCGGACTCTGCTCGATTCTCTGCATGGCTGTGGCTGCCTCCATTTCAGCCATACGCTTAGGATCTCCAAAAGCCTGGTTCAGCAGTTCTGGGGCTCTGCTTCTGAGCCCACTAGCCATCCACTGGTATTTGCCAAATAAAAGATAGGATAGAATACAAAGAATAAGGGAGGGGAACAGCACTGTATCAAACTTTCACTGTATCTTAATACTTGCTTTAATACCGAGCTTGTCTTATAGGATTACCATAATCCCCAGCATGTGAGTGATAAAGGTCACCAACACACGCCGTTTATCTTAAGATCCCACCGCTTCCACCAATGTGAAAGATCCTCAGTGCGCCAACACCGCTGTGGCCCCACCTGAGTCTTCTTTCATATAAAAACCACACTCACCGCCAGTGAATGTCGGGTTCACCAGATAAATACAAGACAAGCTTTCTAAATTTTATATATTTATTAACCCCTAAATGGGTCGGTATTAACATCTAACATATACAGGTCAGAACAGATATGCAGATATATGCAAGCATTAACAGTTACTAGTTACAAGATACAGTACAAATAAAATAAAAGGGATAAAGGTGAAATGATTACTTTACCACACATGTCCTTGATGTGGTTCTGTAGTCCAACACTCACACATGCTCTGTCATGTGTGAATAACCAGTGGAGGCTTCTTGGCATGTGGCATTAACTCCTAGCATGTGGCATCACAGTATAATAATCCAGCCTGCATGCTCTCACAGTCTCTCAGTATTAGTCCAGTAGTCTCATCACAAAAAATCTCCTCATGGTGTTCTCTTGTAGTCCCAACACAAATCTCCATAGCATCATCTCTTAGTAGCATCTCAATGATAGTCTCTGCACTGTATTCTCAGTGGTAGGTTCATCATAGTATCCTCTCAGGGGTAATCTGTCTGTAAAAACTCTCCCACTGGCCTCTTACCTCATCTTTTATACCCTTTATGCCACCTCCCAGAATGAGGTCACCGGCGGCAGCAAGTCTGATTGAATAATGCAATCAAGTCCAGATTCTTTGTATATGGCCGATCCAAGTGAGAGGATACAATGTTATCAGCTATATCTGATCAACCAGTGCAGGCTTGAACAATGCACTATTGTTTCTTTGATCATTCAGGTTGTATAGGAATACAATGGAGCCCTATTGTTACAGTGTGGCCACATTATGACAACATACACCTAGGATTATAGCTGCGCACCTTATGAGTAAAGAGATACGCTACCCAGAGACCAAAATGCATCTCTGAGCCATAGCCATATTCAAGCAGAATCATCACACACCTGAATGCTTGGCTCCACTCATCCACAAGGACCAGGTGGGTTTCATCCCTTGTCGTCCCTTTTATCCCTGGTGAAAACCAGAAGGACAGTGGATTTGACAGAGGTCACCATCCATCATTCTGTTCCTGCCCTCCTGCTTAGTTTGGATACCGAAAAGGCTGTTGATGGTCTTGACTGGTCTTTTATGATGGCTACACTGAAGGGCTTCTAGTTCTCTGGAGCCTTCCTCATGGCAATCCAAGCCCATTATTCCCTCCTTTTGGCGGTAATGAAACTTCCCCACTCATCATCAAATTCCTTTTCCATCAGCAATGGGACGCAACAGGGCTGCCCCATCTCCCCCTCTAATTTTTGCCCTCTGTATTGAACCACTAGCAGCCATGACAAGGCAGAACCTAGATATTAAGGGGATCACTAAAAAGCTCCTGATGCACTGGTACCACACCCCTGCCCTGCTCCACTCCCTGAATATGGCGCTTCCCTCTGAGTACTGGTGCTGCCGCAATGCGGTTGACCTCTGAATGACCTCTGTTGTATCCTGTACATACAATGGTAATACTGTCACAAATGGTCTCAGGACCTTATCGATATAGATCCCTACCATCTCGGTGATGTTTCCAATACCAGAAAAGATGGGTCTCCCTTTTAGGGAAGTCAGCTTTTTGTGTACTTTGGGGAGTACTGACTGTCGCATGTCAGATAACATGAGTAATTTATCATTCTTTTAAATAAGAGCTTGATCACCACATGCTGGTTTAACAGCCCATTCAGTTTGTGCAAAAACATTTTTGTCACATGCCAAATAAATAGAATCTGCTGCATAAACTATGACTTGACTGCCTTCAACAGCCAGCTTTCTAACACAGTGCTGTGGCTGCACAAAATGTATAAAAGGAGCGGCAGCCAGGCACACGTGGCCAAACCACTCCCCTATGTTTACAAGTGATGTGGCCTGGAATGCCCCGTCTATGATGTCACTGTGGGAGCGGCTACAGCCCTAAATAGAGCGTCAGTGGCAGCCCAGGGTAACATAGGGAGAGCATTTCTCTAGGGGTCAGGGTATACCTTATGCTTACCCGTATGGATGGATGTTTGGAATTGGATCCTGTCCCTCCCTTTCTCCCCAGGACCCGGTAAGATGGTTCCATATATACAAGCACTTTTATGGATTTTTGAGCACATGTATGGATATTTGATATTTACAGTTACATGATTTATTAAGCCTTATATAGGGTATTGTTTAATTAATTTAATAAAAGTTATGTTTTATACTCTTTTTCTTTGATTCTGTGCTGAAGAAACGTAAACAGCTGCTTCCAATTACTGCTGCTTATAGAAGCATTATCCATCATTTATCTGGTTAGGTGCACACAATTTTACACAAAGCACTAGAATTTGTTATTTTCAATTTTGCATTTTACTTGGAAGCATGCCCATGCTACCATACTAAATGACTATGAATACAACTTAAAGGCAAAATTCAACATTTGCTAGCACATCATCGATATTTACAGTATATTATTTTATTAATGTGCCATTGAGTGGTACTTCTGGAAATGTTCTGCATCCTATTGCAGCATGGTCCAGTCTTTTTATACTGAGATTAATGGCAGTCTTATTTCATGAACTTCATTACATCCAGTCTCATGTTCTGGAACTTCTCAAAAGGCCACATTCACACATAGCATAAAAGTAGCACTCTTGAATTAACCTTCAAAGCTGCACCAAAATACGTGGCTAAATTCACATTATACATTTGTTTGGTTATAGCTGTGGATTTCTCTTAGTTCACTGCAAAAAGTAAATCTGTGATGAAAATCCACAACATGGATAAAGTCTGCTGCAGATTTTGAATCTAATTGAAAAAAAGCATGCTAGCACTTGGTATTTCTGCAAAATTACATTTCTAAGGAGTTGATACCCCATTGTCTGTACATATCTTTTTATACTATCCTGATGAGGATCAGCGCAGTGGGAGGAGTCCTGTAAGACATGCTTCAATTGGTTGATGGAGGTTCTAGTGACATTGGATGTTCACTTCCTAGAACACCTTAAAAAGGAAATTGAAGTGATTCAACAGAAAAAAAACAAATCAAATACACAAAGGATGAAACTGAGTCCATCAGTCAAGGGGGGGAGGGGGGCGGGCAGTAGCTTCATCTAGTCATGCAGTCATTGCAGTAAATCAGCCATTCTGAAACTTTCTTTGACTCAGGCCTCACTTCTCAATTAGAGATGAGCAAACCTCTTAAGTTTGTTTTGTTTCGGATTTGGGTCCCAGATTTGCTTTTGGATAAACAGAAGCAAAAGTTCAGAACAAATCACAACCTAAATTGGCTTAAAACCAGTGGCGTAACTAGGAATGGCTGGGCCCCAAGGCGAACATTTGACATGGGTCCCCCCCGAACCGGTTATGGGTCCCCAAACAGTAAAATATGCTCAAAAGTGGCCCCAGATAGTATTACAGTCATATGAAAAAGTTTGGGCACCCCTATTAATCTTGATCATTTTTAGTTCTAAATATTTGGGTGTTTGCAACAGCCATTTCAATTTGATATATCTAATAACTGATGGACACAGTAATATTTCAGGATTGAAATGAGGTTTATTGTACTAACAGAAAATGTGCAATATGCATTAAACCAAAATTTGACCGGTGCAAAAATTTGGGTACCCTTATCATTTTATTGATTTGAATACTCCTAACTACTTTTTACTGACTTACTGAAGCACAAAATTGGTTTTGTAACCTCACTGAGCTTTGAACTTCATAGCCAGGTGTATCCAATCATGAGAAAAGGTATTTAAGGTGGCCAATTGCAAGTTGTTCTCCTATTTGAATCTCCTCTGAAGAGTGGCATCATGGGCTCCTCAAAACAACTCTCAAATGATCTGAAAACAAAGATTGTTCAACATAGTTGTTCAGGGGAAGGATGCAAAAAGTTGTCTCAGAGATTTAACCACTGTGAGGAACATAGTAAGGAAATGGAAGACCACAGGGACAGTTCTTGTTAAGCCCAGAAGTGGCAGGCCAAGAAAAATATCAGAAAGGCAGAGAAGAAGAATGGTGAGAACAGTCAAGGACAATCCACAGACCACCTCCAAAGAGCTGCAGCATCATCTTGCTGCAGATGGTGTCACTGTGCATCGGTCAACAATACAGCACACTTTGCACAAGGAGAAGCTGTATGGGAGAGTGATGCGAAAGAAGCCGTTTCTGAAAGCACGCCACAAACAGAGTCGCCTGAGGTATGCAAAAGCACATTTGGACAAGCCAGCTTCATTTTGGAAGAAGGTCCTGTGGACTGATGAAACAAAGATTGAGTTGTTTGGTCATACAAAAAGGCGTTATGCATGGCGTCAAAAAAACACAGCATTCCAAGAAAAACACTTGCTACCCACTGTAAAATTTGGTGGAGGTTCCATCATGCTTTGGGGCTGTGTGGCCAATGCCGGCACCGGGAATCTTGTTAAAGTTGAGGGTCGCATGGATTCAACTCAGTATCAGCAGATTCTTGAGAATAATGTACAAGAATCAGTGACGAATTTGAAGTTACGCCGGGGATGGATATTTCAGCAAGACAATGATCCAAAACACAGCTCCAAATCTACTCAGGCATTCATGCAGAGGAACAATTACAATGTTCTGGAATGGCCATCCCAGTCCCCAGACTGTGGGATAATTTGAAGCGGGCTGTCCATGCTCGGCGACCATCAAACTTAACTGAACTGGAATTGTTTTGTAAAGAGAAATGGTCAAAAATACTTTCATCCAGGATCCAGGAACTGATTAAAAGCTACAGGAAGTGACTAGAGCCTGTTATTTTTGCAAAAGGAGGATCTACTAAATATTAATGTCACTTTTCTGTTGAGGTGCCCATGCTTTTGCACCGGTCAAATTTTGGTTTAATGCATATTGCACATTTTCTGTTAGTACAATAAACCTCATTTCAATCCTGAAATATTACTGTGTCCATCAGTTATTAGATATATCAAATTGAAATGGCTGTTGCAAACACCCAAATATTTAGAACTAAAAATGATTAAGATTAATAGGGGTGCCCAAACTTTTTCATATGACTGTATATGCTCAACAGTGACCCCCACACAGCATTATATGCTCCACAGTGGCCCCCATACAGCATTATATGCTCTACATTGCTCCCCACACACACAGTATAATATGCTACCAACAGTGGCCCCACACAGTATAATATGCTTCCCACAGTGGTACCCACCCAGTATTATATGCCCCCCATAGTGGGCCCCACCCAGTATTATATGCTCCCTACAGTGGCTCCCACACAGTATTTTATGCTCCCCACAGTGGTCCCCACCCAGTATTATATGCTCTACAGTGGCCCCACCCAGTATTATGTTCTCTACAGTGGCCCCCACCCAGTATTATATGCTCTACAGTGGCCCCCACACAGTATTATATGCTCTACAGTGGCCCCACCCAGTATTATATGCTCTACAGTGGCCCCCACCCAGTATTATATGCTCTACAGTGGCCCACACACAGTATTATAAGCTCCCAACAGCCCCCCTCCGCTTCAGTGCTATTATTATACTCTGGGGTCTCTTCAGACCCCAGAGTATAATAATCGGAGGCCCAGGGAAGGTGATTAAAAATAACAAACATTCATACTCACCTTACCTTACCTTTCCTTGGCATCCTCGCTCCATCCTGCCGTCTTCAGCGTCTTCAGGCCCTCTTCCGACGTCGCTGCCGAGGCCTGTGATTGGGCTTCAGCGGTCACATGGGGGCGCACTGACGTCATTACGCGACCGCACCCCATGTGACCGCTGGGGCCTAATCTCAGGCCTCAGTCATGACGGAGGAGCGCCGGAGAGAACGCTGTACCCAGGAGAGGTGAGAATATGTATTTATTATTTTCAGTCACCTCCCCTGGGCTGACATCTATTGGAAAGGGGCCTGCAATATGCCAGGATTCGTGGTAGCGGCTGCCACAGGGCTCCAGGGCCCCTAATGTCCCGGGCCCTGTGGCAGCTGCTACCGCTGCTACCCCGATATTTACATCCCTGCTTAAAACATAGTGCAGAAAACTCTTAGGGCTCCTAAGAACTTATCTATCTAATTTCTAGCTGTCTAAGGCAAACACAGCCGAAGTTATGTCAAAGTGAAACTGACATGTATGCTTATGAAGAAACGGATGGTAAGCAGAGGATACAACTCAAAGTTTAACAATACGCTGCATTGCCACTCACTTTTACACATTTTAACATTTAAAAGGCTCAAAAAATTATCCATTTTTGGACTAAAAGGTGCTTGCCCACAGTGTTTTGGACGCACACGGTGGTTGTATTGCAAAAAGCAATGGTTTTATAGAAAAATTAGCCCATTGTAATAACTTGTAAGTGCTACAGGCTTGTTGTTATTTGGGTGACAAATCTCTGGCTGTGTGCCTAGGTGAAAAGTGATGACGGCTTTTTTTCTTTTTTTTTAAAAAAAAGACACCAAAAATTATCCGTTTAAAAGAGCAGATGTGGAATCAAAATGGTTTTGTATTTTTTCTTGTTTTTTTTTTTATGCCAAACCTACTGTATGGCAACCAACAGTGTGGTATAGTGGAATGTGATGGACCAGGCCACTGGACATGTCTGGCTGAGTGGTGGCACTGGTGGTAGCTGTGGCAATATGAGTGGCTGCACAGCATGGAATATGATGGACTAGGCCAGTGATGGCGAACCTATGACACGCTACGTACAGCGTCCCGGTGTTCTGCAGCGTCAGCAACAGCACACCCTGGAGGCAGCAGCGGAGGGCGTCCAGGTCTGGAGCGTGGATAGGTGAGTAAAAATTATCAGCCACTACTCTGTCTGGGGGTAGGGAGATAACAGGGGGTCATATACTGTGGGTGGTCTTTAAAAAAGGTGTCATAAACTGTGTGCGGTCATAAATAGGGGGATCATATCCTGTGTGAGGGTTTCATATACTGTGGGGGGCAAAAAATGGGGTCACCGTGTGGGGGCTAAAAAGGGGTTATATACTGTGTGACTGGCCAGACAAAGGGGGTCATATACTGTGTGATGGGCCAGAAATACATATAATACAAATACATATATCAAAAATATCAATTTTTTTTTTTACTAGAGCTACAACTATCACAAAATTATGGATATTTCTGGATGTGAATGTGACATGCCACCCGAGTTAAGCTAGGTTTTTATACAAATTTTGACACACCGAGCTTAAAAGGTTAGCCATCACTGGACTAGGTGTAGGAAAAGTCTGGCGAAGTGGTGGTAGCTGTGGCAACATGAGTGTTGGTATGGCATGGAATAATATAATGAACCAGTTGGCAGGACATGTCTGGCTGAGTTGTGGCAGTGGTGGTTGCTGTGACAACATGAGTGGCAGTGAGGCATGGAATGATGATGGACTGGATGGCAGGATATGTTTGGCTGAGTGGTAGACATGAACAAAATTAGATTATTGGCAATGAAAGGGTTAACTGTCCTGTGACTGTATTACTTTAGGCTGCTGCAGCCAAGCTCACAACACAGATACTCTCCCTCACTCTCTCATATCTATTATTTATATCACTAATATGCCGGTAATTGATTAAATTTGACTAAACTCTCCTATTCCTATTATTCTGTAATGCTATTGCAATTTGTAAGCTTTGCAGAACTCAGTGCCCTGTATCATACAGTGGGATGAATAACAGATCGAATCCTACATCCACCATCACTGAAATGTCTCATGTTCAAGCCCACAGCACCTTATACAGTGGGGAAAAAAAAGTATTTAGTCGGCCACCAATTGTGCAAGTTCTCCCACTTAAAAAGATGAGAGAGGCCTGTAATTGTCATCATAGGTAGACCTCAACTATGAGAGACAAAATGAGAAAACATATCTAGAAAATCACATTGTCTGATTTTTTAAGAATTTGATTGCAAATTATGGTGGAAAATAAGTATTTGGTCACCAACAAACAAGCAAGATTTCTGGCTTTCACAGATCTGTAACTTCTTCTTTAAGAGGCTCCTCTAGCCTCCACTCATTACCTGTAGTAATGGCACCTGCTTGAAATTGTTATCAGTATAAAAGACACCTGTCCACAACCTCAAATAGTCACACTCCAAACTCCACTATGGTGAAGACCAAACAGCTGTGGAAGGACACCAGAAACAAAATTGTAGACCTGCACCAGGCTGGGAAGACTGAATCTGCAATAGGCAAGCAGCTTGGTGTGAAGAAATCAACTGTGGGAGCAATAATTAGAAAATGGAAGACATACAAGACCACTGATAATCTCCCTCCATCAGGGGCTCCACGCAAGATCTCACCCTGTGGGGTCAAAATGATCATAAGAACGGTGAGCAAAAATCCCAGAACCACACGGGGGGGACCTAGTGAATGACCTGCAGAAAGCTGGGACTAATGTAACAAAGGCTACCGTCAGTAACACACTACGCTGCCAGGGACTCAGATCCTGCAGTGCCAGACGTGTCCCCCTGCTTAAGCCAGTACATATCTGGGCCCATCTGAAGTTTGCTAGAGAGCATTTGGATGTTCCAGAAGAGTATTGGGAGAATGTCATATGGTCAGATGAAACCAAAGTAGAACTGTTTGGTAGAAACACAACTCGTGTTTGGAGGAGTGTGAATGCTGAATTGCATCCAAAGAACACCATACCTACTGTGAAGTATGGGGGTGGCAACATCATGCTTTGGGGCTGTTTCTCTGCAAAGGGACCAGAACGACTGATCCGTGTACATGAAAGAATGAATGGGGCCAGGTATCGTGAGATTTTGAGTGCAAACCTCCTTCCATCAGAAAGGGCACTGAAGATGAAACATGGCTGGGTCTTTCAGCATGACAATGATCCCAAGCACACCGCCAGGGCAACGAAGGAGTGGCTTCATAAGAAGCATTTCAAGGTCATGGAGTGGCCTAGCCAGTCTCCAGATCTCAACCCCATAGAAAACCTTTGAAAGGAGTTGAAAGTCTGTGTTGCCCAGTGACAGCCCCAAAACATCACTGCTCTAGAGATCTGCATGGAGGAATGGGTCAACATACCAGCAACAGTGTGTGCCAACCTTGTGAAGACTTTACAGAAAACGTTTGACCGCTGTCATTGCCAACAAAGGATATATAACAAAGTATTGAGATGAACTTTTGTTATTCACCAAATACTTATTTTCCACCATAATTTGCAAATAAATTCTTTAAAAATCAGACAATGTGATTTTTTGGATTTGTTTTCTCATTTTGTCTCTCATAGTTGAGGTCTACCTATGATGTCAATTACAGGCCGGCCTCATCTTTTTAAGTGGGAGAACTTGCACAATTGGTGGCTGACTAAATACTTTTTTCCCCCACTGTATAGTGTATATGACATCAGTACTGTTAGTTGTCCACCTACCACTGTCTATTGGCTGAGAGGCTGTCAGCTGATATCAGGTGGTGCCAGAACATAACAGTGACTCTGTATTTTTCCTGTGCAATATATGTGGCAGCAGCTATTTTAGTTCAAATTAATCAAATAGCCATTTGTTTGGTTTCATTAAAAACGAAACAATTTGGAATGTTTGGGTCTTCAGCGAAGACATACTGCCAAACAGTACCAAATAAATGCTGCTGTGTGTACAAATAATACCACTTTCCAACATACACTGTGTTCCAAATTAATATGGAAATAATATTTTCTCATATTTTCCAAAATTACCTATATGAATTGCAGTCATTGTAATTTTCCAGTCATCAACTATTCGAGTATAATTGAAAGGTTTTTGAACAAACTGCCTATGATAACAGTATATTTAAAAAAAAAAAAAATAAACACTCAAAATGCATGTTTTAAATTATTATGCACAGCAGAATTTGCAACCTTTTCATTTTTATTAAGAACAAAAAAAATGGTCATTGTGAAATTATAAGCATTAGCATGTTATTACAATCTGAAATCAAACAGTTTTCAAGCCAAAACTTTATTCTAGGTGATGTTACATTTGCACATAGGACCCCTTGTTTGAAAGAAGCTTCTGAACTCTCTCTTCCATTGAATTTGGCAGTTTCTGGATGGTTTCTGCTTCAATTGTTTTGCATGAGGACAGAATACCCTCCCAGAGCTGTTGCTTAGATGTGAACTGCCTCCCGCCATCATAGACACTCCTTTTGATGATGCTCCAGAGGTTCTCAATGGGGTTGAGGTCAGGGGAGCATGGGGGCCACACCATAAGTTTGTCCCCTTTTATGCCCATAGCAGCCAGAAATGCAGATGTGTTATTTGCAGCATGAGACGGTGCATTATCATGCATGAAAATGATCTTTCTGCGGAATGCATGGTTCTTCTTCTTGAACCATGGCAGGAAGTGCTGTTTGAGAAACTCCACATACATTATGGAGTTCATCTTTACCCCTTCAGGGATCCTAAAGGGGCCGACAATCTCTCTCCCCATGATTCCAGCCCAAAACATAACTCCACCTCCTCCTTGTTGGTGCTGTAGCCATGTTTGCATGGGGTGTCCATCAACAAGCCATCCTCCACTCCATCCATCTGGACCATCGAGCGTTGCATAGCACTCATCGGTGAACAAAACAGTTTTGAAGTCAGTCTTCATGTATTGTTTGGCCCACTGGAGCCGTTTCTGCTTGTGTGCAGTGGATAGAGGAGGTCGACAGGATGGCTTACGCACAGCTGCAGACCTCTGAAGGACCCTGCATCTTGTTGTTCGGGGGGACGTTGGAGGCACCAGCAGCTTCAAAAACTTGTCTGCTGCTATGACAAGGCATTTTTGAAGCTGCTCTTTTAACCTGACGTAATTGCCTGTTGGAAAGAGTCCTCAATATTCCCTTATCAGCACGCACACGTGTGTGCTGTGAATCAGCTACATACTTCTTGATTGTGCAATGATCACGATGAAGTGCCTTGGCAATGTTGATTGTAGTCATGCCTTGACCTAAACACTCCACAATTTGTTTCTTTCAGCAGCCAACACATCCTTTTTCTTTCCCATTTTGGCTGAAAATGTAGGCTGCTTAATAATGTGGGACAACCTTCTTAAGTAGTCTTGCCTTTAATTGGACACACCTGCCAAACTAATTAGCACAGGTGTCTGCAATTGCTTTCAGTGATATAAAGAGCCCTGACACACATCACCATCAATGAGTTTAACTGACAAACAAAAAAAATTCTTACCTTATCACTCCTAAACACTTTTTGCATAATAATTTGGAACACAGCGTAAAATACCTCCCAAGCAATGCCAAATACCAGTGTCCAGCAGAAAAAAAAAAACCTTCCCAGAAGAACCAAACACCACAGTGCAGTGTCTGCAGAGTTGATTGATCCCAGTCACTACCTCTAGATTTCGGCTGGATGATTTGTATGCCCACAAACTTGATGGCATCAGGATCCCCTCCATGTTGTGCATGAATGTGGGGGTATCTTTTTTATTCAGAATGTCATTATGGTGATCCCCCTCATCCTTCTGCAGAATTCACACATTGTCTTTCCCACATAGTACAGGGAGCATCCACATATCGCCATTCAGCGCGCTGTCGGCTTTCCTGCGGTATGTAAAACTGCATATACATGAGGACGTGAAAGGTCCTCTTTAAGCTGGGGGCTTGCTCCAGTCCGGTGCTGGTTATACTGTTGTGATCAGCTATTCCTGTGACTTGTAGTTCTACTGTCCATTTGGTTCCGTATCCTAGCTTTGTCTGTTTACTCTCTGGCCTACTGTGAGGGTGTCTGTATTGTGGTGTTTGTCAGTGAGTGGGTACTGTGTCCCTGAGTTACTGTTAGGGCGAACTCCTAGGGTCTCTATTTAGGTTCCTGTGAGGCGTCCTCTTATTAGAGGAAAACTCTGGCGCTAGGCAGGTTTAGTCAGGGTGAATGTTAGGGATACTTCCCCTGCTATTGTCCACCTGCCTGCTTTGCTTTGATTTTCACTTATTTTGTCTGCATTTGTTTATTTTGCATTTCTAAATAAACCAGTTTATTACACGTTTGTTTGTTACTATTCTGTTCGAAGACATACATAACAGGGGGAGGTTATTTATATAGGGTCATTAGGCGGCATCGTTTATATAGGGGGTCATTAGGAGACATTATGAACATAGGGGGGGTGGTCATTTATATAAGGGGTCTTTAGGGGTGCAATATTTATGTCAGGGGGAATCAGGGGCATAATATAAGAGTCAATTAATTTAATTAAGGTGACACTTGGGCTTTATTAAGGCTAAGGCCCCATATAGCGGGCCGCAGCAAAAAAGCGTTGCAGGGAAAACCATTGCAGTAATGCATTGCGGTTTTCACAGGAGGTTTCCTCTGCGGACTTTCTGCTTCCATTATGCCTAAAGGGAACCACCAGTGTTTCCATAGGTATAATTGACATGCTGCACATATTTTTCCGCAATGTGTGACTGGGATTTGCAAGAAGATTTTAAAAAAGCCTTCCCAGAGTGGCAGCTGTGCTAGCTGCAAGGAGGATCAACTCCATAATAATGCCTATAGATTTACATGGGATGTCATAAAAGCTCCTGCAAGTCTAATGTGTAGGTGCCCCATTACTTTTAGATTTTTATACCAGAACCAGAACAACGGATGAGCAAATGCTAATGTGAACCTAGCGTCAGGCCTTTGTATTTCTCATAAGCTAGAGCTGACCTTTCTCAACTGATTATGTGAAAAGTAGTAAGAAAGGTGTAATGTTCAACATGCGATAGGTGTCTAATACTAGATAATTTTACCATATTTAACCATGTTTGTCCAAACTTTGTTTGGACCAGCAGTACACAGTAAGGCAGGGTTCACACTACCGTTGGAGTCCGTTATGAAGGTGTCCATTAAAAAAAAAAAAAAAAACCGGACACCTATCATAACGGACACTAACTGATGTTAATGTGTCCGTTTTTTTAACTGATCCAATTAATGGTTCAGTTAAAAAAAATGGACACATTAGCATCAGTTAGTGTCCTTTAGCATCAGTTAGTGTCCGTTTTTTAACACTGTCCGTTTTTTCTTTTTTGTTTGTTTCTCCTTTCTGAGCACGCGCAGGAAAAAAACGGACATAAAATAACGGACAGTAACTGATGGCTATCAGTTACTGTCCGTTATAAGTCCGTTACCCATAGACTTCAATGTTAAAAAAATAACGGACACTTGCTGTCCGTCAAGAATCCGTTTTTTTCAAACGGACAAAAAGTCCTGCATGTAGGATTTTTTGTCTGCAAAAAAAAACCGGACTTCTGACGGATTTGGTGTAAACGGACACAATATAAAAACCCATTGAAATGAATGGAAATTTTAACGGACAATAGCAACGGACACTACAGATGGTCACCAACGGTAGTGTGAACGCCCCCTAAGAGTTTATTCAGATAGCAGTGTGTGATCCAGGTAATCTGGTGTGTTTGCCAGTGTCAAACTACCAAGCATGGCTTGACTAGGCCAAACTAACAGATTGTGGGACTATATGCTGTATGTGGAGAACATAGGAGTTGCCCATACGTAAATCACAGATGTGTGAATTAGGCCTAAAAGGGGTTGTTGCACTAGGGCTGATTTAAGGGGGCAGCATATTGAGTATTTTCCAACAGCAACATACTATTTGGTTGCTTTATATAGTATTATGTTGGCATTATGTAACAGTATTATTTTAGCCTCTGGAAAATTTACAGCTGTAATTGTTTGAAAGGCAGAAACTTTGTGACCAACTGGGTAGTGGAAACCACAACAGGTAATGTTATAACCACACTGTCCATGCACGGAACTAATGGTTCAACATTTAAATGGAGGTTAGAAAATAATAGCTGTTGTCTGGCAGGTTGCGGTATTATTTATTTTATATATTGTTCCTTCTAAGCTAGGCACTCTGGAAAGGACAGAGTTAAACAATACACTAATGCAGTAACTCTATCCTTTCCAGAAAACACAACTTAGAGGGAACAGTGATGCCAACATATTCCACAGTGCTGTACAGACATTGCCATTACTCATGCCCATCCCTGTGCCCATTGGTTCCTCCATGGACACATACTCTGTGCAGTGCAGTGCACTGCCTTTGGTACACAAGAGCCATAGAGTGGCATTCTATGTCTTCATGCTGACAGACAATCCCTTGGTGAAATGTACACAATTCCCCTGCAGACCCCTGTACACGCAGCTAGCTCCCACCCCCAGCCTCACTGCTGGCCAATCAGCGCGCAGCAGAGGCGTGTACCAGCCGTACACTCTTTGCACACACGGATCCAAGAATACAAAGGGGACACGCTGACCTTCACGTATCCTTTATTACAAGACAGAATGGCGTTAGTTGAGGTCAATGTGAACTGAATTCTACTGCGGAATATACTTTATTAACCATTTCTATGCTAAACTGAGGTATTTTTAAGGGTTACTGGTATATTAATTTCCTGCTCTTCCTCCCATCCCCCGCTGGTATATCCTCCTGCGTAGAGCTGTGTATGTGAGGGAGACCTAGTGGACAGGAGAACTTTCTGCCTATGAAAGTGGTTTGGAGCGCGTATCTGTAATGTATTGTTGTCTTCTCGGTGGCTAGTTGGAGCGGATTGTGAGTTGTTTATTGGAGTCTCTGCTGGGCACTGTACAGACAGGTTATATATATCGTGTACACTTTTCTCATAGCTTTACAAGACCTAGAAAGAAGCCTCATCTGGTATATCCGGAACACTTCCAGCACGGTGAGCTCCGTTCTATTCGCTAGCAGCGGTTTATAATTTGCGTTTATATCTGGCAGATATAGGGTTAATAGAGGAAGCGGGCTGAGGGTAGCGCCGTCCTATTGGACGCCAGTGTGATGACGTAGCTAGCCTCTTCCTTACCACTAATGGATAGAATACCGCTTTGAGTGGCAGAACGCTGCAGCGAATCAGAGATAGCGATGGGTGTGTCTCAGCGTGCGTGTTATGTACACGGAGCGCTGTATGTTGCGAGTACATCCTAGTGGTCACGTGAAAAATTGCGTGTACTGGCCACACCCACGTGTGATGTTAGTAGAAGTGGGGAGGGTTGAGCAGTAAGTGTGGGCGGGCCCGCGCCGAGCTGTTTGATTGTGGCCATAGTGGAAAGTGGACAGGAAGGACCTTGAGACAGACGTCTGTGAAGGAAGAAGCGCCTGCTCCAGACGTTGTATGACGAATGCCAACTGCATAAAATGAGAGGGCAAAGAAAATCTGTGAATGATACAAAATAAATATAAGATTAATGTACAGCTTTTATCAGTTTGTATTCCGCGCTACAGTCATTCTGTTGTAATTTCACAGGAAAGCAGTTTGGATGTGGCCTTCACATAATAAACTGCGATTTGCCTGCACTGTGTGAACATTATGCAGTTAGGATGCTATTTTTCTCTGACAGGCTGGGCGCTAGGTGTGCATTCTGTAGTTGGTCGTTCAGTAGCTAAAGTAATAGTCACACTGCAGCTTTTGAGGTGGTCTGCCTCAAAATCCTATCCAAAGACTGGCCCTAATCCAGGAAGGGTGTTTTCAATGGACAGCAAACTGAAAAAAACATGGTTAATTCCTGATATTGCCACTTCAGCTTTTTGCCTTGGGTTTTATGTGTGCGTTTTTGGAGCAGGTTTTTTACGCAGAACACTGCCTCATTAGCCTCTATGCCATGCCAGGGTGAGCTGGTGGACCTCATGGCTCAGGGGCCCGCCAGGATATTCACCTGTGGGCCAGTGCAAGCATGGTGTCTGGTGGTGGTGGTACTCCACACTTCCCATTGAGAACACATGCATGGTTGGCTAAACCTAGTGTGCAAGTGCATGGAGAGTTGGGAGGAATCTTTGATAAGGTGGGATGAATGCACAACTAAGATACAGGTAGCCATTACCCCCACTTTTCCTCCGTCACCAGCATCATGAAATGAAGCATTACACAGTGTCCATTCACATTTAAGCATTGTCTGTGCAATGCAAGACAATCGCTCACCGCTCTTGCCAAGAGGATCCTGAACAGAGAGCTACAGAAATATATCTAAATCACATATAGAATTATAGCTAAGACACTGGGGCATTGGCAGAGGTCATATTAAGATTGGTGCTTTTCCTATACCACCTCTGGGGTCTAACCCCTACCTGATCCCCTATTGCAGCCACAGGTAGGAGATTGACCTTGCGTGCATCTGGCCATCTCCACTGGCATGTTTGGTAGGTATGAAGATAGCCAAGCCAGTGAACGCCACATGCATGATTTATGAATGATTTACAGCTGCACAGGGTTCCTGGCTAGCAATCAGGAGATGGGAGGTGGAGGTCCCCTACGTTCCCAAGTTGGGACATTTCATACTTCTTGTACAAGCCTGGTAATACCTTTTCTTAACAGCTAGGAATGGAGACAGTCAATATTTACATCTCAAATGACTGTAATACAACTGGAAAAATGTCAGAGCTTCTAAAATGGATATGAGGTGAAATATACACCACATTGCAATAAATAGTACATGCTTATCTTACTACTTATTCAAGGTATAAAAATGCATATTTTATGGACAACCAATATAATATACAACTACAGCCTACAATAGATAAACTAAATAGAAATGCCAATGGATGTTTTTCTGACAAATGCCAGACCATAGAAAGTTCCTGCATTCATGGTTGTATCCATTGGCAACTGAGCAAAACAAAAGCCTCTCACACCTAAGATGATTTGAGAAAATCTTTAAATTATCTACAGTGTTCATGGGGAAAACCCCTTTAATTGACAAATGATCGAAGTTATAGGCTGAAGAGTAAACCACTTAATATATGGTAGTAAAGCACTATAAAATTATACACTATAATATAATAATACATTATAGCATTACACTCTTGCATTAGTATTACCTGCTTTAGACATTTTAGTGTTTGGGTTCTAATGTTGCGAATGTTAGGATATAAAAATCTATTCACGCATATGCCGGTACAGGGAATTAGCCATAAATTGGCACCATTTGCCCTATTCCCTAGTTCCCTAAGCTTAAAGGGTTTATGCTACAAAGTATGTTTATCTGTCTGCTGGCATACTAGACCTTACTGGTCCTTTTCAACTACTCCACATCACCATGACTTATTCTGTGTCTTATTCCTGACTGCATCCGATAAACTGATGAAGGTCTGATACAAGACAGAAACGTTTATATTTCTGGATTTAAAAAGAACATTGGAGTGCTTTCACACAAACTATAAAGAGTGCCAGAGTTTTCTTTTCATTGTAACACGAATTGAGTCCCTCTCTGAGCACCTATGGACTACTGAGTGCCGTTTTCACTATATTTATGGTATGTGACTGCTGAGACTCCACTGATCCTGAGAACTGTTGTTAAATGCATCCAGGCTGAATGTAGGCATACTCCTGCTGGATGGGATGCATCCCCACTCCCTTTCAATTCAATGGGAGCAGGGGAGATAGCCAGCACTCGGCTATCTATTGCACTCCCACTTAAAGGGGTGATCCAGTATAAATCAATATTTTTATACTAAGACCCCCATGCCCCCCCTCCGACTTTCTAATATATGTTTATTAAACATATTGTATATTTAGACAGTAATATATGTAGGTCATGTGACCTACATATATTACATTTTTAACCTTTCCGCTGACACAATGGGTCATTGGTATAATCCATATCCTGACCCGTTATATCAGGAAAAAGGCCTCGCCCCCGCTATCCCCTTTGTACTCACCTTTTCCTGTAGACCCAGGCAGACCTGTCATCCCCGCCTCTCCTCTTCAGTGTGCGGCCGCAAATGCAATAGTGCTGGAAAGCGGCGCACTATACTTACCTGTCTTCTCTTCCTTTCTGGACTGGACCCGTGATGTCGCTTCCGGCTTGCGCAATCATTATGCGCATGGGCAATAGCTGGCAATCTCCTCCTGTGTGAAAAAGGGAGGGGGTCAGTTAGTGAGGGAGGTGTGGTGAGAGAAATAGCAGTCTAAATATGGCTGCTTATTGTGTAGTGGGCGGGCTAGCTAGGGAAACAGGGAGTGGGAGTGAGGCATTATGGAACTTGTATGAAACAAACCATAGGAAAATAGGGATGTAAACAAATGCAGTAGATGCCAGGAGCTCACTGAGAACCCCAGAAATTACTCAAAACACTGCTAAAGGTATTTGGTTGCACTTATTAACCTATTAATAGACTAACAGACATTTTTTGAAAAATGATTTTTTTTTGCCTGGAAAACCCCTTTAAGTAAAAGGGAGAAGAGATGCATTCAGTCCATCAACAGCATGCCTACATTCAGCCTAGCTGCATTCATAGTGGACGTAAAACATCTTCTCAAGATCAGTCTCAGGGGTCAGATCCCCACCACCGACTGATCAGCTATTTATCCTCTACCCTATAGATACAGGATTTGTGGCATAAACCATTTAAAATAAAACATTACAGTGGTCTCTAAAATCAATGGACTGCCCGTGTAATGCAGAGTTATGCGTGGTCTCCAAAGCGGTTGGTTTCTTGCCAAGGGTACGGTGCCCATTTGCAGTGGATCGATTGCCAAAAACAATGTTACATGGATTCATGGTTTGGCATGTAAAAGCCCAGTATAAAGCTGTGTTTCGATGTAAAAATTTTGTGATGCAGTTTTTCAAGCAAGAAACCATATAAGGGAGAAGAGAAGGCATATAGGATAGATGCTACTCCATTTTATTTATTAGGTTTCCGATTCATGGTATTGTTTGTACAGATGATCCCACCATCAACATTAACAATTTTAAAAAGAAGCAGAGTGAGTTTGGGCAAAGCAGCTGTTTATGCCAAACAATGGTATTTTTTGGCCAATAACCAGCCAAAAATTTCCAGCATGGTTGATCTGTTTTTGGCAGACTTAAGTTTGCAGTCATCCAGCCACAAACAGCCATTGGTGGCATCTGCATGTCAGATGTTTGTTTTGTTGACTGATATGGACAAATCAGCTGACAAAAATATGTGTATGAATGGCTTTACCAGCAAAATTGTGTAGCCAATTGCTAGTCTATTTGCTAACCTTACCCATGACATGAAGGTGGTTTTCATCCGTGTGTTGTGACCCTTATTCTAAAACATGGGGTCTTATTGACCGAGAATTCCTTCAGAGGTTAAGGTGTAACACTCTTAGGAGCGCTGGCGTTAATGTTATGCTCATACTCTTATGACCTATTACTATTATCACCATGTTATATTGATTGTGGGATAATGTTGTTCTGATATGTTGTTTTTTAAACTTTCCTTAATTTTGTTTTGATCCAAAAAAACAAACACACACAAAAAACGGTCTGAAATGATAGTGCTTCTTTACATTTTTATATTCAAAGAATATTCTTTATTTTTATTGTCATGTTTCTAAATGGCTCTTTTATTGTCATGTCTGTGAGTGACTTTATTGCATTGTTCCTTAGCTGTTGTCAAAGATATTTCCCAGAAACTTCTACTGTCTGAACACTTCAGTAATTTATCAGACCACACGCTGTATAAGAAGTCAACCAGTGTGAGACTGGTAGCCTAAAACACATAGAAGAACTGGAATAATCGGTTTGGGGGACCGAATAAATCTAGTGGGATGTGTTTGCAGCCTGACAGTAGGAACAGAAAATGCTCCCTCAGGAATCTGTGACAATCATAGAAAAACATCATGAATATATTAAATAATACATCACAGATGACACAACATACTAGAGCATTCCTTGGACTTGAATTATTTAGGTGTAATATTCCATTTCATAGACAATCACCAGAAAGCTAATAATAAAAAGACTGTAGATGTTAAATGTGTGAAATATTTATTTGGTGGCAGTCATAGTAAACACTACTTACAGTGATCAATTGGTCTTATAGAAGAAATATTTGGATTGAACAATTTTCCTCAAAATGTCATTCAGTGCCACAATTTTGTTCACGCCTCCACCAGGTCAAAATGATGGAAAATGTGCATGCAAAATTGAAAATACACAAGGTGGCTCAGTTTCTGTGGATGGTTCCACTCCTGTTGCCGTTAATGGGCAAGGTGTGGCAGTGCAAGGGTGTGAGCAGCTTCTTCATCTTATCTATCAACGTGTGGAGAAAGCAGTGGGACTAGCTGAAGCTGCACTTAATGTCGCCAAAGCAAACAGTAGTCTTCTGAGTGAACTCCAAGAAGAAGTCAGTAGTCTGAAGAGAGTGATTGAAAGGCCTGAGGCTCCAAAGTCACCACTAGACATCACTGCAAGATGTAAGTTATCAGAAGAAGAAGAAGAGGTTGAAGAAATTGGAGGTGTTCAGGTAGTCATTGAGGAGTTGAGACAGTTGGGTGCAGCATCTGCCTCATTAGTTCCCGGGCTTCACCCTCCTCCCGTTATCGACAGGACAAGAGAAAATTGCTTAACAGCATGTTCCCCAAATGAAGCGCCCACCCTCCTTAGCCCTGTGCATATTCCGGTAAGTGACTATGTGCAGTGACTACTGCAATGCATTTTGTGAGGCAATTATGCTCACTCTTTACTACCAATATGTCAGCAGAACCTTCTTATTAGGACAGATACACTGCAGATTTTCTGCCAAAGAATTGTAGGTGAAAAAATAAGCAGTGTTTACAGTAGCAGCAAAGTGGATGAGAGTTTATCAAATCTGCAAAAAGGTCTATGTAGACATTGACCTGAGGTACAGCTATCCACAATTTATTCTGCAGATTTTCAACAGTTTTCACACTCTTCAGTGAATGGGGTGACATCTGTGGCATGTAACTTATGCAGATTTTGACTCTGATTCATTGCACATTTCTTTTAGCTACATGTAAGTCCTGTTAGTTGTACTTTCATGCTATTCTGCATATTTCTGCTCTGTCACTAGCTCCACTTTGATTTCCCCAGATGCAATTGATATGCAAAGTGTAGCTGTATGTGTTGGGTACATTTCAGCATGTTGGTATCTTATTGTGGTGCTGATTTTCAGTTCTGATATGTAAGGCTCTATTCAGACAACTGTAATGCAAAACAGCTGTAAAAAAGGGACATTTTTCATGGTTGTTTTACATCTGTGGGGCCCACGTTTTCACAGAGCCCTCATAGACTTGAGCCTAGGACTTGAGCCTATTAGGAGAACTGTGAAAACGGGCAAACGTTGAACATGTCCTATTTTTTTTGAATAGTCCAATTGAAATGAATTGGGTTTAATGCAGCTGTGTGATGGGCATCAAAAAACTTGTTTGTGCGATGAGAGGATTACCCCTCATTCACCCGTGAAACTCGGTCCGTGTGTTGACCGTGGATTTACCGGCCTGAACAATATGCTGGAGGGACTCCTAGCAATACAGTTATTATGCTGCTAGAAGTCCCTGCCACTCAGCGACCTACTGTCCCATACTATATTCACTATAGGTCAGTATGTTGCTGGAAGGCAAGGACTCCGAGCAGCATAATAACTGTATTGCTAGTAGTCCCTGTCCCGACACATTATTCAGGCCGGTAAATCCATCCAACACATGGAAACTCGGCCGTGTTAATGCAGGGTTAGATTATATGTAAATGCCAAAAAACAGACATTAAAACATGACCCATAGACCTGTATTGGGCCCATCAGGCCAGAAAAACTAGCAAAAATAGGACTTATTCACTGTCAAGGGAAAAAACGTGTATGTAATAATGACTTCCATTGTTCTAAAAACGGATGTGTAATGGACCTTAAAAAAAAGTCCATTACACGCCTCTTTTCTTTATGTGGCTGTGGTCAGAGACTTCAGTTTTGGTAATTGCCTACAATAGTCTGAAACCTTTCCCAGTTTTCGCCAGACATTGGACTGCCATTTTGTCCCCCATGCATTGCACAGCCCTTATTTAGCTGTTATGTTCTAGTGTATGTGTCTACAAGTATGTGCATGTTTAAAATATATATTTTGTAGGGAACAGCTCACACAGTAGGGGCAACAATGGCCAAGTTCACGCAGGGAGCCGGTTTAAAATCTCCAAAGGTGCTTTATTTAGGCGCTTCAGCACAAAGCAACATTAAATAAACAAAACAAAAGCCTAAGCCTGTCCGGCTCTAGCTAAACAGCATCATGCCCCTCACTAGCCTAGTGCAGGCAAATGCATAACATCAGACAAAGTGTGCAAACCTCCACTCCAGGGGTGCTCTCTCTCCAGCCTGCTGCATGTCAGCCCTTCTTTTGCCAGGCTTCCTTCCTCATCATCTCTCACAGGAAGCCTCAGCTGAAAGCACCTGGGAGTAGGGGAAAACCCAGTAGTGGACTAAGAGTGTGGACTGGAAGATTCCCACTACCAACCTGTCCTCCAGTCCAGAAAATCCAGCCCATGTAACTTAAAGAAACTCCCTAGCAGACTATGCTCTGCTAAGGCAACATGCATCTTCCTGGATTTCTGATACCTTGCCTGGCTGAGGAAACCAGGCGAGATATACACCCCCGTCCAGCACTTTACCACAATATATTAATGATTATAATCTATAAGCAACTAAATATTAAGTGGGAAATGCAGTTCTTTAATATGCCACCACTACACTAGTTGTTCTGCAAGCGGGCAATCTACTGGGATGCCATTTGGAAACAAAACTCCCTGCAGTCCATCAACAAGCACCAGGCCGCTTCTGATTTGTAGCCAAGCCTTCATAGGTAAATTCTAGGCTCCTGTAAGCATAGCAGTCACTTCATGCACTAGCTTCAGATTGTTCTTGCTATTAGCAGTACTTCTCATATATTAGGAACCTGCAGACAATGACAGGTATGGCTAATGTAAAACAAGGACAATAATTAGCAAAGCTAAGATATTGCAACCAATCATTTAGAACAGTTTGCGTAAGGCAAAATCTGTCTGAACATGGGCATGGTCATGTATGAGCTTCTTCATCCAAAGATCTAGTGACAGACATAGGTTCTTGTTGTTTATACTGTACCCTGGCATTCATTTGGTCCTGTGATCTGTAGCTATATGCCATGAGTATGTGTGCATAAGATATCATCTCACAGTCTGTTTATGCTTAGTCTCCATTCTATTGCACTCTAGTGGGAGACACAGTCTGTCACTTTTAATAGGGACAGCTTCTGTTTGCAGCAATTCTGGCAGGTGTGTCATCTTTATACCATCTGCTGTGTGCATGCTCAAAGCCTGAGGTTCCTTGATGCCAGCCACCTCTTTGTATTTTAACCCTGCACTTTCCAATTTGAATTCCATGTTGTACTTAGCTACATACATTTATTTTATAGGCCATTGATGATTTCTTAACCTCAGAGCCTCCTGCCCAGCGAATTTTAACTTCCAACTTTGTGAAGCAGCTGACAGACACACGCCCTCACAGGGATCCAGTGGAAAATCTGAATGAACCAACTCCTCCAATTGTGAAATCAAGTCATTCCCATATCTTAATACAGAAAGATGGCTCTCTTAGTCCAGGAGGAATGATTATGGGAGAAACCTCGCCTGACTCAGCGGATATGAGGCCACCAGCTTCACCACCATCATTTGCACCATTGTATAGTGGCTCAAGCAGTCGGCAGCGTAACCATGGGCAGAAGTGTTCTCGTCGAAAAAGAGACCTAGTATTATCGGTGAGTTTATTGTATTGTTAATACACCCCTGGACAACAAATTATAAGTAAATCTGTCCCTGTAGAAAGACTGTAACTATCGAGATCGCCACCATAGATGTCATCTCACGCACTAATATACACAGATATTAGAGATTAGCGAACCGGTTCGACTCAAACCAGATTTGATCGAATTTTCCAAAAGTTTTAGATTTAACCTGAACCTGAAACTTTGGTGATTTGTCACTCGTGAACAGGAAGTGAAATTATTATACTCTGGGGTCTACTCTTGTGTAGCATCATGATGTCAGCGGTGACCCTGGGGCAAATGACGTCACCCAGGAGGCCAGAAGAGGACTCAGTGGGATCACCGGACATTGCAAGGATGCCCAGGAAAGGTGTGAGAAGGTAACTGTGTATTTTTCCACACCTCCCCTGGGCCTCCACGTATTATACTCTGGGGTCTGAACATGAAGAGACCCCAGAGTATAATAATTTCACTTCCATTCGATTCGAAACAAATCTTTGGGATGAACCACCTGAACAAGAAAAGTAACAAATCTTCACAGATTTGCATATCTCTAACAGATATACAGTTGCAAACAAAATAAAACTTGTACTGAGATACAAGTTCTGTAAAATTCTATTAATCCAGCTCATATGCCTTTTGACAATATAATTCTGTGCTGGACTAACAGGAAACGTTAACTGATTTTTCAACTCTAATGGTGGTCAGGTCTCCTCTGCATGGAATCACAGGTAACAGTATGGCATTTAGTGGTTCTCTGAATCTCAGGGCCTGACATTCTAATCTACTGAGTAGTATCTACTTTACTTCATGTGGGGTTTAAGACAAGAATGTCCTATGGACCAATTCCCCATTACCTTTTAAGGCTTGCCAGGGGTAATAGATGCTAATGAGGTATACATAGGTATAGTACAATGTGGCCATGTTGCAGGTTATAGGGGCAATATTATTGATCCTTGTTATGGTGGTACTAACTACACTAAGGTCCACTGCACAGGAGCTCTGATTTTTTCAGTGGTGTGTGTATTCTTACAATGCTTTCAGAAAGTCTTCAGACTCTTTCACTTTTTTCACATTTTTTATGTTGTACTAAAATTGTCAAACAGAATGTTAGAAATTTTTGTTAATTTATTGACGAGGAAAAACTAAAATACTGCATTGACATAAGGATTCAGACCCTTTTTTCAGTACTTACACTAGGTTCACACTAGCACTGGCTCTGCGTCGATCGGGTCCCTAGGGGAACTCGTGCAATGGAGAGGCGGACCAACAAAACAGTGGTTATACACGAAGTCTGGTGGACCCCATTGGCTATAAAGGGGTCCATCGGGTTAATTGAAATTGAAAACTGTCTTTTTCTCCGCCAATTTTCATCAGACTTTGGGATGGAGACTCTGACATAGATGTGAAACTAGCCTATGTTGAAGCAGCTTTGACAGAGACAACAGCCACCAGTCTTATTGCATATGATGCCAGAAGAGCTGTACACTTGGAATTGGGGATTTTCTGATATTCTACTCTGCAGATCCATTCAAACTAAGGTTAGATGGGGACCATTGCTGGACAGCCATTTTCAGGTCTCTCCAGACATGTACGATTGGGTTCAAGTCAGGGTTCTGGCTGGACCACTTAAGGACATTTACAGAGTTCTGCCTAAACCACTTGTGTTGTCTGGCTGTATGCTTAGGGTCATTGTCTTGTTGGAAGGTGAACCTTCATTCCAGTCTGAGGTCCAGAGCACTCTGGATCAGGTTTTTATTAAGAATATCTCAGCACTTTCCTCTATTCAGTTTTCCCTCAACCCTGACCAGTCTACCCAGCCGCTGAAAAACACCACCACAGCATGTTGCTGCCACTGCCATGCTTCACAATATGGATGTTATTGGGCAGGTGATGAGCAGTGCCTGGTTTCCTCCAGACATGATTCTTAAAATTGTGACCAAAAGTTCACTCTTCGTTTCGTTGGACCAGAGAATCTTGTTTCTCAGAGTCTAAGAGTCCTCCTTTAGGTGTATGTTTGTTTTTTGCAAGCTACAGGAGGGCTTTAATGTGTCTTTTACTGAGGAGAGGCTTCTTTCTGGTCTCTCTGTCATAAAGCCCAGTTTGGTAGAGTGCTGTAGAGATGGTTGATCTTCTTCTAAAAGTTTTTCCCATCTGCACACAGGATCTTTGGAGCTTAGCCAAAGGCACCATTGGGTTCTTGGTCACATTTCTTATAGTCCTTTCTCCTTCAATTACTAGTTTTGTGGGGTGGCCAGCTCTATGAAGAGTCCTGGTTATTTGAAACGTCTTCCATTTACGATTTTTTGCGGACCCTGCTCTTGGGAACTTGCACTGCAGCTAAAGTTTTTTTTTTTTTCTTTCTTTATACCTAAGCCTCCACACAATTCTGTTTCTGAGCTCTAGACGCAGATCTTTCCTCTTCATGACCTGTTTTTTTTTCTCTGATATGCATTGTCAGCTGTGAGACCCTATATATACGGGGGAATGTCTTTCCAAATTATGTCCAATCAGCTGAATTTACCACAGGTGGATCCAATTGAGGCCGTGAAAAGTATTACCCCCAATTCTAATCCGTTTTCAGGGAACCCTCATAGACATAATTCTACTAAGGGATCTGTGATATCAACCGAGAAATAATATGTTCTATTTTTTTCACTAGTCGTTCACATGGACCATTAAAACAATAGCCGTGTAAATAGATTAAAGTCTATGGGGTCATGTGCTTGCCATAAATATGAATGTGAATATATCATGTGTATGAGCCCTAAAGTGTAGAAACATCTCAAGATGATCAAGAAAATGAGGAGGCCCCAACAGCTAAATTTTAAGTGTCATAGTAGAAGGGTGTGAATACTTACTTCCATGTGAAATTTTACTTTTTCCTCTTTAATATATTTGGGGAAAAATTCTGTTTTTAACATTCTCATTGTGAGGTATTAAATTGACATCCACAGACCATTATTATATTCTGGGGTCTCCTCAAACCCCTGAGTATAAGAAGTGGAGGTCCAGGAGAGGTGACGTAATAAACAGTTTTACTCACAACATGGGTTCCAGCGTGGATCTTCAGGCCTCTTCTGTTCACAGAGACATCATGAATTACATCAGAGACTGCTATGGCTCAATCATGTCTGTATCTTCATGCCAAATGATGTCGGCGTAATTTCACATGGGTTACGCCACTGTCCGTTTGCATCATGATGCCGTGTCACCATCATACATACATACAAGCACTTTCAAATATATGATGGGGTCTGAAGCCTGACTGTAGTCTGTCAAAGAGTAAGTTGGACAAGAGGTAGGAGGATAGTTTGGAGTGGACGTGTTGTTCAAGCAATTTAAAGGTGTACGGGAGCAGTGAGATGGGGCGATAGTTGGCTGGAGAGGACAGGTCGAGGGATGGTTTTTTAAGTATAGGTGTGACAGTAGCATGTTTGAAGGCGGAAGGAAAGGATCCTCTGGTTAGGGATAGGTTGAAGAGATGGGTTAGGGCAGTAGTAAAGACTTCAGTGAGGTTGGGGATGAGATGTGACTGGATCGGGTCAAGCACGCAGGAGGTGAGGTGGGATTTAGAGATTAGGTGGAGAGCTTTTCATCAGTGATGGTGGAGAAACAGGTTACAGATGAAGAGTACCGAGCAGTTGGGTTAGAGTGGTTGTTGGGGGTGTAGGGTGAGACTGTCTCTGATGATGTCAATTTTGCTTTTGAAGTAAGAGGCAAAGTCATCAGCTGAGATAAGTGATGTCGGAGGGGGCACAGGAGGGCGGAGAAGGGAGTTGAAGGTAGTGAATAGTTGTTTGGGGTTGCGGGATAGGGCAGATATTAGTGTGGTGAAGTAGACCTGCTTTCCAGAGGTGAGTGCGTTCTTGAATGTGAGAACTGCCTCTTTATACCTGATGAAGTCCTCCTGGGATGAGACTTTTCTTCCAGAGGCGTTCTGCAACCCGTGAGGCACGTCTCAGTTTTTTAGTCTGGTCAGTGTGCCAGGGTTGCCTATTGATTGGTCGGACTCTAGTGTTAGTGAAGGGGGCCACAGAGTCAAGGGCGGAAGTAATGGTGGTATTGTAGAAGTCAGCAACAGCATCTGCTTTCTGGAGTGAGGATATGTCAGTGAGTGGTAGGAGAGAGTCTGAGAGCGTGCGGATGTCAAGGCGATTAAGGTTCCTGTGGAGGCATGTTGGTTTAGGGGTTGGGGGGTCTATTACAGAGGAGAGGGCAGAGAATGTCAGCAAGTTGTGGTCAGAGAGCGTGGACGGAGAGTTAGAGAGGTTGGATAGAGAGCAGAGGCGGGTGAATATGAGGTCCAGCATGTGCCCTTTTGTGTGGGTGGCAGAGGAGGACCATTGAGAGAGACCAAAGGAGACAGTAAGGGACAGGAGACTGGAGGTGGAGGGGTGGTTTGTGTTAATGGGGATGTTGAAATCACCCATGATGATGGTAGGGGTGTCTGTGGATAGGAAGTGCATTAGCCAGGTGGTGAAATGGTCGATGAAGGCAGCGGTAGGTCCTGGCGGTCGATATATGACGGCCAGCTGGAGATTGGAGGGTGAGTAAATGCGAACAGAGTGCATTTCAAAGGAGGGGAGGGTGAGAGCAGGTAGCGGTTGGATTGGTGCGAAGGAGCAATTGTTCGACAAGAGTATGCCTACGCCTCCACCAGGTTAATTGTTGGAGCGGGGAGTGTGCGAGAATTGCAGACCTCCACAGGAGAGGGCAACAGGAAAGGTGGGTGTCTGAGGGTGTTAGCCATGTTTCTGTGATACTGAGAAGTGAAAATTCACGAGAAATGAAGAGGTCGTGGATGTGGTCAAGTTTATTGCGTATGGAACGAGCGTTCCATAGTGCACTGGAGAGGGTGGGGGGGAAGGACAGGAGCAAGTGAGATAGGTGTAAGATTTAAGAGGTTCCGTGCGCTGATGCCAATTGAGTGGAAGAATCCAACAGTAGGGATTTGCTGGGGTGGTCCAGGATTGGGAGATATGTCGCCAGAAGTAAGGAGTAGCAGGGAGAGGGACAGCAGGTGTAAGAAGGAGAGAGTGTGGGGAGGTTGTGTGTTTCTGGGGCGGAAAGCTTACAGGTTTGTGAGTAGCTGTGCAAAGAAGGTCAGATAGTGGGGTAGAATAAATGGAGAGATAAAGATTTTCTTACTGACAAGGGTGATGTGGGGTGGAAGAGTCATTTTTACAAGTATGGGAAGAACAACAGTGATTAAAATGAGAAGTATTTCTGTAAGACAATAGTTTATTTTGTTTTGAGGGTATTGTTACCTTCAGTTCCAATTCTGGCCTAATTCTTGTCTGTACACTTAGAGTTTGCACTTTGAGGATGCACTGACCTAGGTCAACACTGACCCATGCACTCACATTTATACAAGCTAGCAATACATTTGTATTATGATTATCAGGTGTGAATAGGGGTGTGGAAATATTAGTATATTTAGTATCTATTTCCCTTTTATAGTATAAATATGCTCATTTTAATATAATATACACACATATGTGCATGTACATACATATATACATTCACACCCATATGTATATACCTATAATGTTGCTAAGGTTTATAGGATAGTCCATGTTTGCATTAGAAATTCTCATAGCCCCATCTACAGGTCACAAACCAGAATTACTGTCCATTTAAAGGAAACCTGCACATTAAAATCTGTAGGGTTGTGCCGCTACAGATCTTTATACCCCATCCACATGATAGAGGATAAGTGTCAGATTACTGAGAGTCTGAATACTGGGACTCCCCACCTATGTCTTGGTTCACACCAGCGCTTGTACTCCGTTTGGGAATTCCGTCCCCGAACCCATTTAAAAATTGCGGAGAGAAAAGCTATGTATATATAATCTATGGGGTCCGCAGGTAACCACTTTAAGTGGATTAGGTTTCGGTTCGGGGGGTCCCCCAGGTGGACCCCGCCGAACGGAAACATGAAAGCAAGTGTGAACTTAGCGTATCAGACATTGGGAACAAAAGTCTGCCTGAATCCTTTCTGTGAATGAAGCACCAGTGTGCTTGCTTGACTGGTGCTCCTTTAACTTCTATAGGGCTGCCAGCATCACAATCTCCAGCAGCCCCATGAAAGGGAATAGAGCAGCAGCCATGCAAGCACTTCGCATTTTCAGGGAATGATCACTGGGGATCCGTGTGTAGAGGCACAACCTTTTTCAGAATTGTGATACTATTGAATGGGTACAATTTGCTTACTCAAAATTATAGAATTCCCCTTGATTGATGGTTTTACACACAGCTTTTATACAGATATGCAGATTTTTGAACCAAAACAAGGAGTGGATTCAAAAGGAACATGAAATTTAAAACAAATATTTAAACTTGTAATACTTGGATCCATTTCTGGCTTTGGCTCAAACACTGTAGTACATTTTTTTTTCCAAAAGGACGCTTGTTAATGTTTTTGGTGTAGTTTTTTAGGCCAAAACCAGGAGTAAACAAAAAATAACATCTGCTCTTCATACAATTTATAACATATGTTGTTTATACTTTTTATAATCAAAACTTGATTTTGGCTTCAAGCAAAAAACGTGATCATTTGTCTGTGTTCTAAGGCTAAGGCTCCACGTTGCGGAAACTCAGCAGAAAAAAACGCAGTGTTTTACAGTACCAGCAAAGCGAATGAGATTCTGGCTAATCCGATCCATAAATCGCGGAAAATAAACACTGCGAAAGATGCATTTTCAAAAATGCACGCGTTTTTTTAAAAAAATGCAGCATGTCAATTTTGCCTGCAGAAATGCCTGCATTCTTCCTATAGATTTAACAAGAGAAGAAAAACCGCAATGAAAAACGCTGCAGGAAAAAAGTGATGCGTTTCCGCTGCTTTTTTTAGCTGCATTCCACAACATGGAGCCTTAACGTAAAGCGGTTTTCTGGGATTTTAATACTGATGGTCTAACCACAGGATAGGCTATCAATATCATGTTTATGGGGGTCTAACTTCCAGCACCCCCACTGTTCAGATAGAAGAGGCCATGACACTTGGGTGAGTGCCGCATACCAGGCATAGGTCTGTACATTGTGTAGTGATTGATCCTGGTACTTTTGCTCTCTGCAGGTCTGTCATATTCAAGTGAATGGTACTAAACTGCAGTATCAGGCACAGCCACTACTAAATGTATGGTGCTATGCTTGGTAAGCCGTGAAGGTGATGCTGCCCTTTCAATCAGCTGGGGTGTCGGGAGTCAGACTGTAATAAACTGGTTGTGTTAGTGCTCAGCTATTTATGTCTTAACTTTTGTTTTCAGAAACTGGTACATAATATTCACAATCACATCTCCAACAACAAACGCTTCAATGGCTCAGAGAGGTGAGTGTGGTGCTTGTGGGTGGCCATTTCATTACTGGAATGTCTTACTTTACAATAGCTTTATCTGATGTAACATCTAACTACAGCATCAAGTCCTCCTGGAATATTTCCGTTTTAAAGTTCTTGGTGGAAAAGCTGAAGCAAGAACTTGTGTCTAGTAGCCATCGGTATACTGACAAGGAGCTGAAAGGTAATAGAAACAGTAGTTTTTAGAAATTATTTTCTAAAATAGTAAAATACAACATATGTATATGAAAGAGCCTTTATGTAGACTTTAGCAGGCTATTGCATTAATAGAAATGATACACTGTGGAAACTTTAATATTAAGTAAAATAATGAATAACTACTTGGTAGAAGAACACAATTGTCATAAATAGACTGATTATACAGTCTACCTCTGAGCACCAGTTTACGTATGTATTCTATTTATTTTACTTACATAGTGCCAAAATATTCCTCAGCACTTTCCATATATTGTCATCATTCACTGTCCCAAGTAGGGCTCACAGTCTAAATTCTCTATCAGTAAGTCTTTCGGGTGTAGGAAGATGAGAAAGTTTGTAGATACCTTACATTGCTTATCTTAAACTCCTCTTGAGTTACAAACCCATTCACACATTGAGGCCATGTTGCAGTTTTTGCTGTGATTTTACTCATATAGTGGAAAAATATCAGCAAAAAACATGAGTTCTGCAGGATTCTTGTGACAAATCGTAAACTGATATGTTGAGCCTTATATTTTCCTGTATCGGATGTCTGTACAGTGAGTGGTATCAACATAAATCGTTAGAGTAGTATCGTGGCAGATACTAGGATGGTGGTGCACTTGTCATGAAGATCACAAGATCAAATTAAAGGGAGTCTACCACCTACCCCAATCATATTATACAGCATATATACAGTACAGACCAAAAGTTTGGACACACCTTCTCATTCCAAGAGTTTTCTGTATTTTCATGACTATAAAAATTGTAGATTCACACCGAAGGCATCAAAACTATGAATTAACACATGTGGAATTATATACTTAACAAAAACGTGTGAAACAACTGAAAATATGTCTTATATTCTAGGTTCTTCAAAGTAGCCACCTTTTGCTTTGATTACTGCTTTGCACACTCTCGGCATTTTCTTGATGAGCTTCAAGAGGTAGTCACCTGAAATGGTCTTCCAACAGTCTTGAAGGAGTTCCCAGAGATGCTTAGCACTTGTTGGCCCTTTTGCCTTCACTCTGCGGTCCAGCTCACCCCAAACCATCTCGATTGGGTTCAGGTCTGGTGACTGTGGAGGCCAGGTCATCTGGCGTAGCACCCCATCACTCTCCTTCTTGGTCATATAGCCCTTACACAGTCTGGAGGTGTGTTTGGGGTCATTGTCCTGTTGCAAAATAAATGATGGTCCAACTAAACGCAAACCAGATGGAATAGCATGCCGCTGCAAGATGCTGTGGTAACCATGCTGGTTCAGTATTCCTTCAATTTTGAATAAATCCCCAACAGTGTCACCAGCAAAGCACCCCCACACCATCACACCTCCTCTTCCATGCTTCACGGTGGGAACCAGGCATGTAGAGTCCATTCGTTCACCTTTTCTGCGTCGCACAAAGACACGGTGGTTGGAACCAAAGATTTCAAATTTGGACTCATCAGACCAAAGCACAGATTTCCACAGGTCTAATGTCCATTCCTTGTGTTCTTTAGCCCAAACAAGTCTCTTCTGCTTGTTGCCTGTCCTTAGCAGTGGTTTCCTAGCAGCTATTTTACCATGAAGGCCTGCTGCACACAGTCTCCTCTTAACAGTTGCTGTAGAGATGTGTCTGCTGCTAGAACTCTGTGTGCCATTGACCTGGTCTCTAATCTGAGCTGCTGTTAACCTGCGATTTCTGAGGCTGGTGACCCGGATGAACTTATCCTCCGCAGCAGAGGTGACTCTTGGTCTTCCTTTCCTGGGGCGGTCCTCATGTGAGCCAGTTTCTTTGTAGCGCTTGATGGTTTTGGCCACTGCACTTGGGGACACTTTCAAAGTTTTCCCAATTTTTCGGACTGACTGACCTTCATTTCTTAAAGTAATGATGGCCACTCGTTTTTCTTTACTTAGCTGCTTTTTTCTTGCCATAATACAAATTCTAACACTCCATTCAGTAGGACTATCAGCTGTGTATCTACCTGACTTCTGAACAACACAACTGATGGTCCCAACCCCATTTATAAGGCAACAAATCCCACTTATTAAACCTGACAAGGCACACCTGTGAAGTGAAAACCATTTCAGGTGACTACCTCTTGAAGCTCATCAAGAGAATGCCAAGAGTGTGCAAAGCAGTAATCAAAGCAAAAGGTGGCTACTTTGAAGAACCATTCTAGAATATAAGACATATTTTCAGTTGTTTCACACTTTTTTGTTAAGTATATAATTCCACATGTGTTAATTCATAGTTTAGATGCCTTCAGTGTGAATCTACAATTTTTATAGTCATGAAAATACAGAAAACTCTTGAATGAGAAGGTGTGTCCAAACTTTTGGTCTGTACTGTACAACATATAGTTTTCTATGCAGCAGACAAATTGCTCATATATTTTTGTTGTGCGATCAAATGCTGCCGTGTACACCTTTTTTAAATGTGGAATAGTTATCCATAGGCAAAAGCCTCAGAAATAAGAGCTGAAATCTGGTTGCTATGGCCAACTGCTCTTCTTTTCCTTGTCAGTAGTACTAGAAATTCTGTTCTAAATCCAGCACAACTGCACATAACTACATTATATGTATATGTAATAAAGACTGTACAAGTTCAGTAATGAAATATATTTTCATTGTTACCTTTTACTTAAATTAATTCTCTAGATAAACTGTGGAATACTGTCGTTTACTTGTAAGTTATCTCTTGTGTACTCATCACCTTAAGGAGTTTTCATGCAACTTTAGGTGCCTGCGTTGCCTACTTTTTGACAAAGAGAAGAGAATACCGAAACTCCATGAATCCTTTTAAGAGTCTGAGGGAAAAGGAAGAAAAGAAATTGAGAAGTCGCCGATACAGGGTCAGGATAAACAGAGTTCTTAACAGCTTGGCTGTATGCTCACACTTCTCTGGAAGTGTCATTGTCTTCTATAAGTGTTTATCTGTAGTAAATAGTAGCTATGAGCTAAATAAATTGATTAAATAATATGCAATAATCTTGAATTACAGGGAAGGTCTCTCTTCTCTGAGTTGAGTCTTGTGACAATGTACAAACATGAAAAAAAAAAAAATGTTTGTTTCCCCTTTGAGTAATAACATAGCAGTACCCAAAAAGACAGCTTAAAGAAATTGTCCAGGTCAAAATATTATTTCTTTATTAGGCCGAGGAGGTGAAAAAAATTTTTAAAAAAAACATACTGTCCCCAGTGGTCTGGTGTCCTCCCTTCTTTTGCCGAAGTCCTTGCCAGCTGTGACGTCCTGGGTCCCTTCAGCGGCCTAAGGAAGGGACCCGAGGACGTCACACGTAGTCACATGCGGCAGTGACTTCCGCCGGAAGAGTACAAAGACAACGGACCGTACTGGGAGGCATCGGAGGACTGGGAACAAGTGAGTGTGTTTTTTTTTTTTTTTTTCTTATTTATTTCACCTCCCCCCGCCTAGTTTGAAAAAAAATAAAAAATTAGCCTGCACAACCCCTTCAAGGCCGAGGACCCACATTGCGGAAACGCAGCTCTTTTTGTTGCAGATTTTGCTGCGTTTTTTTGAGCCAAAGGTAGTAGTGGATTGAGAAGAAGGGAGAAGTATACAGGTAAGTACTTCTTATATATTTCCCATTCCTTTTGTAGCCATTCTTGGCTTTGGCTCAAAAAAATGGCAACATCTGCAACAGAAAGAGCTGCTTTTCTGCAACGTGGGACCTTGGCCCGTTATCTGATCACTACATAGGCTTGCAAATATGACAACGGTGGTATCCTTTACGCATAGAGAAAACAAGGTTTCACCATGATTCCTGCTCCATTCTGCCACAGGGTGCTGTAATGGACAGTTCTTTGAAAGGAGCTCAAGTGCAACGCTGGCTCTGTATTCTCTTCCCAGCAGACTTAGCTGCCTGACTACCTGTGTGTGTGCTCCTGTCTCTCTAAGACTTAGTGTTCTCACCTGCTAAGCTTCCATCTCACAATCTCTGTCTACCTGTATGTATTTAAGTCTGCTTCTCTAGCCACACTTTAGCTGAGCAATAAGTTCAGGTGCCTACTCTTGATCTGTTTACACAATGTCTGAGCAATGTTCTAGCCTCTGTCTTCCATGTTTGAACGCAGGTTCTTCTGCCTGTCTTGTCTGAATTATGTCGTAATCTGACTGCCATGTTTGGACAGTAGCCACCCTTCTGTTTTTTATGATTGGCCTTTTGGCTTCTGCTATGTATTCATATGTTACCGTGTGGAAACATTGGGGGGAATTCAGCATTCCCTCTACGCCAGTTTACAGGAATAGAGGGATGATATTAAGGCGCATATTTGGCACAAGGTCCTTTGTTGCCCCAAATGTGCGCCACAAGCTACAATCTGCAAAGGCAATGATCTAAACAGGGCAGACTGAGACGAGAACGCAATGGTGAACTTATTTATTATAACTCACACCAGTTCCTACCTGGCATAGATTTCCATTCTGGAGGCAGAACATCCGACAAAAACATCCATCTCTTCAGAAATCTCTGGTTCCCTAAGCCAGCCAGGCTGATTACTTAAGACTGGCATACATTAACCTTCTGTTGTCATGTCTGAACTACACTGACAAGCAACAGGGTAAGGGTCCATTCAGATCACGTTTTTTATATCAGTTTTTAATGAATGCAAAAAATGGATGAAAAAAACAGACACAAACAGATAGACATCAGTGTTAAAAAAAAAACGGATCCACTGCTGTTTTTTTGAACGGACACAAAAGTATGGTATACTACGTTTTTGTGTCCTTCAAAAAAAATGGACTGCAACGGATCAGTTTTTTTTTTTTTTTTTTTTTTAATATTGATGTCTATGGAAAAGTATGGCCATCTGTTTGCATCTGTTTTTTTTTAATATGTTTTTTGCATCCATTAAACTGATGGAAAAAACATGATCTGAATGGACCCTAACAATGTTTTGAACTTTTGACTTTCAGGCTCCATATCAATGGAGTTACATGACAATAATCTGCATAACTAATCATATGCTAAATAGTTGCAAGTCAAATTTATTTATGAGATAGCCAAAGTGATTGTATATAAAATGATGGTAATCTCATGTTAGAAGCTGTAGTGGACGGTGAGATATGGAGCCTGAAAGTCAAAAGCTCAAAACAGTGTTACCCTTTTGCTCGTCATTGTGTGACCTAGTCTGTTATCTGCAGCCTATGAGCTTTTGACTCTGTTGTTACCTGTGGCCTCTGGGTTTCTGTCACCTGTTCTATGTTCTCCTTCTCCCCTGAATTTCCATTTAGATCTGGCTTTTGTGATCTGGTTTTTTTTTTGGTTTTTTTTTTTAATTTGTTCCTGATTCTGTTTATCAGTCCTGTATCCCTGTCTGTTTTTAGCCTGTGCATGAAATCTGTCTGTTCCGATTTCACCCAGTGCCATATTATGTGCTGATAATTTTGTTTGTGTCTGTGCCTGCAATGTGATTTAAAGGGTGAAAACTGGGGGTTTTTCTTGGGCAGCGCTATTAGTGGTGGCCCTAAGCCAAACCAGTTTGGTAGCACAGTGAGTCCTCCATTTGCTGACCATTACATCAAGAAGAGACTGAGTGACTTTAACCCCTTAGCGACATGTGATGTACTGTTACGTCCTGGGTGCCTGGTACTTGGCTCAAATAGACGTAATAGTATGTTACAGGCTGGCCGCCCACTCACTATCTGAGCGGGCAGCACCGGGAGTGGGTGTTAGCTGTAACTGACAGCTAACACCCGCTCAATTAACCCCTGCTCGAAGCTGAGCTCCGATTGGGGGTTTTAACCCCTTGGATGCTGATATCTATTTTCTGCAGCCCGGGGTCTGGCCAGTGACCCCGGGCTGCTAGGAGCCCCACATACCTGGTTGATCCTGCCTATGATGCAGTCTCTATAGACTGCAATACATGTGTATTGCAGTGTATAGTACTAAAACGGCGATCAGTGCATCGCTGGTTCAGGTGTCCTAGTGGGACAAGTAAAAAAAAAAAAAAAGTGCAAAACAAAAAAAAAAAAAAAGGTGTGTGAAAAAAATTAATTAATGAATAAAGCCCCCAAAAAATGCTAATTTCCTATATAAAATGAATTATATATACAAAAAAACCCCTAAAAATTAATAAAAACCAATACATATTTGGTATCGCTGTGTCCGTAACAACCTGTACAATAAAACCGAAACATTGTGACCTGCACGGTCGGAAAAGAAACGGAACGAAAACACCAGAAGTAATGATTTTTGCCCATTTCGCCTTACAAAAAATGCCATAAAAAGTTATCAAAAAGTCATACATATTCCAAAACAGTACCAATAAAAAGCACAGGTCATCCCGCAAAAAATAAGCCCTCAACGAACTCTGTAAACCGAAAAATAAAAATGTTACACATCTCAGATGCTAATGCAAAGATGATTGATTTAAGTCCAGAAATGGGTTTTTGTTCTGCAGAATTAGTAACGCATAAAAAAATAATATAAATTAGTTATCACCGTAATCGTACTGACCTGCAGAATAAAGGTAACATGATACTTATGATGTACCCCAAAAATCGCCAAATCATTAGGACATACCTGGCTTCGTCAGGAAGAGAATGAATAATCTGTGCAAGTGTATATCAGGGCACACCCCAGATGTAGAGCTTACAAAGGAAAAAAAAAACAGAAGTGACCTCCCAGAGTGAGCCCCCTCAATCATAGGCGATACTGGGGAAATAGTAGGGAATTTGGTGTTCCCAATGCACTCCGCACAGCTTACATATTCACTCTTCACCATCCGCTGTGTATTTACACCTGGGATACTAATGCTCACTACACCCCTTGATAAATTCTTTGAGGGGTGCAGTTTTCAAAATAGGGTCACTCCCTAGGGGATTCAACTTTTCTGGTACCTTAGAGGCTCTGCAAACATGACATGGTGTCCAGCTTCCAAACATCTAAATTTGTGCTCCAAAAGCCACATAGCACTCCTTCACATCTGTGCCCTGCTGTGTACCCAAACTGCAGTTTATGCCCACATGTATGACACTGTTGTACCCAGGGTAACTTACCCACATGTCATATGTGGGTATAAACTGCTGTTTCGGCACACAACCAGGCGCAGAAGGAAAGGAGCGCTATTTTGGTTTTTAGAGCACAGATTAAGACGGCTTGGTTTTTGGACGTCATGACACTTTTGCAGAGCCCTGAAATGCCAGTAAGGGTAAGGTGGAATCCCCTGACATGTGACACCATTTTGGAAACTATACCCCTGAAGGAATTTATCCAGGGGTAAAGTGAACATTTTTAACCCCCAAATGTTGCATTAATTTACTTTCCAGAAATCAATACACAGCTGATGGTGAAAGGTGAAAAATGACGACAATTTTTCCAGGAATACGTCATTTCAGCGTGTGATATGTTGTGCCCGGCTTGTATCAGAGATGAACGCTCCAAAAGCTGTTGTGCGCAGGATACCCACTTAACTGTTTTTAGAGTGTGTGTCTCTGCTGACACAAGCTGGATACAACATATCGGGCACTGAAATGGTGTATCTCTGGAAAAATTGCAATTTTCATTATCAGCTGAGCATTAATTTCTGAAAATTAAATTAATGCAATGCTCAAGGGTTAAAAATGCTCGCTACCCCATTTGATAAATCCCTTGAGGTGTGTAGTTTACAAAATGGGGTTACAAGTCTTCGGATTCCACTTTACTGGCAATTCAGGAGCTCTGCTAAAGTGGCATGGTGTCCAAAAACCAAAATAGCGCTCCTTCCCTTTTGTGCCCAAACAGCAATTTATATCCACATATGGCATTGTTAAGTACGTTATCCTTGGTACACCAGTGTCATTCATGTGGGCATAAAGTACCGTTTGGGCACACAGCAGTGTGCAGATGTGAAGGAGTGCGATGTGCTTTTGGACTGCAGATTTAGATTGTTGGTTTTTGGACGCCATGTCATGTTTGCAGAGACCCTAAAATTTCCCCTACAAAATGGTGTCACTTCTTGGGGAATTCTAATTTACTGGAACCTCCAGGGCTCGGCAAAAACAACATGGCGTCCAGAAAGTCCCTCTAAATCTATACTCCAAAAGCTAAAAAGCGCACTGCTCCTTCCCTTCTGAGCCCTGGTGTGTGTCCAAGCAGAAGTTTACACCCACATATACAACTTTTCTGTACCCAGGATAGCTCACTTAATAGTTTTCGGATTGCATGTCTCTGATGATACAAAGTGGGTACAACATATTGGGCTTATTTCTTTGAAAAAGTCAATTTTCTTTTTGTATATTAATTTTTGGGAAGCTGTCTTAGGCTCAAAATGATAATACCCCTTGAGAAATTCCTTGAGGGGTGTAGTTTCTAAAATGGGGTCACTTTTGAGGGGTTTTCATTGTATTGGTACTTTAGGGGCTTTGCAAATGCGACATGGCACCTGAAAACTATTCCAGCAAAATCTGCCCTCCAGAAGCCAAATAGCGCTCTTTCCATTCTGAGCCCCACCATGTTCTCATACAGCAGATTACAACCACATATGGGGCATTTCTGTGTTCAGAAGAAATCGTGTAACAAACTGTAATGTGTTTTTTCTTTAACCCCTTGTAAAAATTTTAAATATGGTGCTAAATGGATGGTTTATTGGGGAAAAAAAAGTAATTTTTCATTTTTACGTCCCAATGCAAAATGCTCACCATACCCCTTGAGAAATTCCTTGAGGGGTGTAGTTTCCAAAACGGGGTCACTTTTTGGGGGTTTTCATTGTACTGGTAATTTAGGGGCAGTTTACAACCACATATGGGATATTTCCGTGTTCAGGAGAAATTGTGTAACAAACTTTGGGGACTGCTTTCTTTTTATCCTCTTGAGAAAATGAAAAATTTGGGGCTAAATTGATGGTTTATTGCAAAAATAAATTTTAATTTTCATGTCCCAATGTTAATATAATCTGTTAAATAGCAGTAGGGTCGACATGCTCACCATACCCCTTAATATGTTCTGTGAGGGGTGTAGTTTCCAAAACGGGGTCACTTTTGGGGTTTCCATTATATTGGTACTCTAGGGGCTCTGCAAGTGCGATATGGTATGTGAAAACTATTCCAGCAAAATCTGCCCTCCAAAAGCCAAATAGCACTCTTTCCATTCCAAACCCTGCCATGTATCCATACAGCAGATTACAACCACATATGTGGTATTGTCGTGTTCAGGAGAAATTGTTTAACAAACTGCGGGGAGCTTTTTCCCTTTAACCCCTTGTGAAAATGAAAACTTTGGGGATAAAGTGACATTTTAGTAATTTTTCATTTACACATCCCAATTTTAGTAAAATCTGTGAAATGGCTATGGGGTCACTATACCCCTTGATAAATTCTGTGGGGGGTGTAATTTCCAAAATGGGGTAATTTGGGGGGGGGGGGGTTTCCTTTGTATTGATACTCTAGGGGCTCTGCAAATGAGACATAGTACCTGAAAAGCAGATTTTGCTGAAATGGTTTTCAAACACCCAGTGTCGCTCCTTCCCTTCTGTGCACTGCCATGTGCCCAAACATCAGTTTACACCCACATGTGGGGTATTTCTGTGCTCGGGATAAATTGCATAACAAACTGTGAGATGCATTTTCTCCTTTAGCCCTTTGTTAAAGTGTTAATTTTAGGGCTCAATGACCATATTATTGGAAAAAAAAATGAAATGTCTATATTTCACCTCCATATTGTTTTACTTCCTGTGAAATGCTTAAAGGGTTAACAAACTTCCCAAATGCTGTTTTGAATTATTTGAGGGGTTCAGTTTTGAAAATGGGGTGATTTATGGGGGGGTTTCTAATATTTAGGCCTTTATAGTCCCCTTCAGAACTGAAGTGGTCCCTAAAAAATTAATTTGGGAAATTTTCTTGTAAATCGCTGTTCCACTTGTAAGCCTTCTAATGTCCAAAATAAATTAAAGGACGATTAAAAGATGATGCAAATATAAAGCAGAGATATGGTAGATAATATTTATTAATGTATTTGGGTGGTATGACTGTCTGAAAAGAAGAGCATTTCACATTTTGAAAATTGCGTTTTTTCCAAAATTTCCTACTTTTTTTTTATAAATAAATACAAAAATATTGATTAGTATTTACCACTAACATGAAGTACAATGTGTCACGAGAAAACATTCTCAAAATCACTTGTGTAAGTTAAAGCATCTCGAAGTTATTGCCATGTAAAGTGACATATGTCAGTTTTGAAAAATAAGGCCTGGCCCTTATCGCACTTTTGGGCTGTGTCCTTAAGGGGTTAAAAGGAGTCTGTCATGAGAACCCACAATATCAACAAAGCCGCCCAGATGGATAGGTTAGGGTCACTTGAATCAGTGTTTTTCCCTTGTGAATCGGTGCCTCTGTTGCTGAGATATAGCTTTTTTTGTCAATTTGTAAATAAGCCATTTGGAGCAATGAGGGCACTGCCATTGCTCCAAAGAGGTAAGCGGCAACTCGGGCACTAATTCATAAGGAAAAAAACACCATTAGGTTTGGGTCACCTGAATCAATCCATGGGACTGGGTTCTGGTGAAATAATCCCTTTAAAGATATAAAATCACATGTTATGGTTATTAGTCTGCTGGAGTTGATTATTATTAGGTTATGGTTATTAGGTAGTTGGTCATTAATCCAGTTATTTATCTTAATTGTAATGATCATTCAACATTAGTATGGTACTGTTGCCTGGTCTTACATACAGTGACTTTGAATTGGTATTGAACTACTGAACTTCTAGTTGTTTCTCGTAGTCATGTAATTTTTTTAATCTTGTGTTCCATACATAATTCAGTTTGTTAATGCTTTTCAACCACCACAGCTTTGAAATAGGCAAATCCTTATCAGGCATCTAAGATATTCTGAACACCATTGTCTTTGATCTCACAATATAGAAAAACTGCATGTAAAAACCAAAGCTGCAATTTCCCTTTATAAAATCGAAAAAAAAAAGTATCAAGTATTTTTCATGTGTTTAACTGCTATAATTGTAATGCTTTTCAGTAGCAGTCTTGCTTTTTGTAGCATAAACCACACATTGCATGTGTTTGTTTATTACATTTTTTATTAATATGTATCATTAACCTGGAAAAATGTTTTTGTACAGCTTTTTGCTAATCGATCATGGGGTGTTCAGCAGTTTCCACCAGAAGACCAATCCCTGTGGGAAGGTGTGACAGAGGAGTTAATGTCAGATGAAGAGGACAGTTTGTCTGAGCCCGGTGTCTGGGTTGCCCGACCACCTCGCTTCCGAGCACCAGAGCTCACCAGGCTGTGTTACAGCATTGACTCACATTCTAAGCATGGCAATAAAACCAATCGGGTTTATGGTGCTCTATCCGATCGGTTACCTTCCACAGAAGTTCAGCTTCTTCCCTCACATCTCTACAATCCAAACTGGGAAAGAGAAGGAGAAGAAGATGACATGACAGGTGGAGGAAGAGGAAGGAAATCCTTTTGTCCTGACCTAAATGCTTTCATACAGATAAAAGTGGAAAAGGATGAATGAAGGCTATATAGAAAATTACTAGACTACAAGTAAAGGACCTGATCTGTGTGACTGAAATGACGTATTTGTTCAAGCAATGTATTTGTTCAAAGCTGCCTAGGGAGAAAGAGGAGCCTCCTATGTCCTCAATAAAGTGTTTATTTTTTTTTTTCAACTTTATCTTTTATTTTACTTTATAAGAAATGTATAAATAACGTACAAAAACAGCAGCAGAAAATATGTTTTTCCTTGCCTAGACCTAAAAATTATACAGCCTAAAATGAAGAGAATGTGAGAAAGGGTTTAAACATTTAATAGCACTTAGGTTAATGGATCAGAGTCCGGCTTGAGTGTGGTACACATCCCATAGGGATCAGATGTCTTAAGTGTCAAGGGTTATGAATCAGGGCAGTTAAATATTCCATTGCACGAAGGTCTTGTAACCTAGAGTAAAGGTCCACTTGTGAGGGTGGGGTCAGACGGTTCCAAAACAGGGAGATAAGGCACTTAGGGGCAGTAAGTACATGAAGGCACCTTTTTTGCTCAAGATTTTAAGGTGAACATTCAAGAGATAAATGATGGAGTCTAAAGGAATCGTGTAACGTCTCTGCCTGTTTGAGTCTCTGTGCCACCCCCCATGCGATGCTGCGGCGCAGGAGGCGTGTTCAGTTTGATTCCTTGCTTAAGATTCTTGTTGCTCAGTCTGAACACTGTCCTAGTATTTCTACTCTGTAATTGAATTTTAGCCACACCCGTCTCCTGCACTTTGTTTCTTTCTGCTCCTCTAACAGTTAATCTTAGCCTTGCCTGTGTGATTGACAGCCTGTCTACCAATCAAGTCTGGGGCAGGCCCTGGTTTTCCCATATACAGGTCATCAGCCCACACAGGTTTGCTGGCTATTGTACTCTGTCCGGTGACTTTGTCCTTGCTAGCTTCCTACTTGCGCTTACTGTATTTTTTTTTCTGACCTTTGGCTTCCCTTGTGACCACTCTCCTTGGACTTCGATTTGGTACTGCTTTGTCTCTCTGGTTTTGACCCTTGGCTTGTTGACTCCTCTTCTGTGTTTTTAGTCTTGTCTTGTTCTGTGTTACACTTATTTCTAGGAAGGGTTTTGCTGCCCAGTTGCTCCTTTCATTAGGACAGTGTGACAAGTAGGCAGGGACAGGGGCTGGGTCGAGTTTAGGGCACACTTTCTCTGTCATTCCCTTCCTCCCAGGTTTCTGCAGCAGCACTGGGGAATTGCTCAACTAGCAATTCCCTTACAAATCGTTAAAATTTAAGAGATCAGCACAAAGTGATTGGACAATTGTCCAAAAGGTCTTAAGGAGAAGGCACTGACAAAAGATATGATAGTTTCCACCCCGGGAGCTACAGCACCAGATAGGATTAGTTAAAGAGGACCTTTCACGTCCTCATGTACAGTGGGGAAAAAAGTATTTAGTCAGCCACCAATTGTGCAAGTTTTCCCACTTAAAAAGATGAGAGAGGCCTGTAATTGACATCATAGATAGACCTCAAATATGAAAGACAAAATGAGAAAACAAATCCAGAAAATCACATTGTCTGACTTTTTATGTGGGCGGCGGCAGTGCTCCATCGGTGCAGAAGTCGTCTAGGGCCCTGGAGCGCCGCCTGGAGGCCCCCAAAAAAAACAAAAAACCGGCAGGGGTCCCTGAAGGTAAGGGCAGGAGGCTCTTGGTAGCAGAACCAATAATGAATGGGGGTCATCTACTAAGGGACAGGGAAAAGAACCCTCAGGATGGCTCCCAACATAGGTGGGCAGTAGGCCAGGATCCCACACAGGAAGGGACCCAGGAGCGCTCCAGGGCCAGGTAGAGGCTGGGGGCAATACATACCTGATCCTCTGTATTCAGGCGTGGCAGGGTCACCCCTTCGGTGAACCTCGCACGTGGAAGTGGGGTCACTGCATTCCGTCTGTGGCAGTGGTGGGAACTGGGTGACCAGCATGGCTCTCTGTACCAGAGCGCAGCGCCTGCACGGGGGTGCTACTAGTATGGCATACACGCTGAAGACCCCCCTGCACTTGAAAATAAAATAAAAAATAAAAATAGTATAAGACAAAAGACCTGAGTCAGGTCAGGTCATGTCTGCCTCCTACAGACACTAGGATAAAACTGGCTGACACAGTGTCTGTGGAGAGGGTGTACAGTGGGGAAAAAAAAGAATTTAGTAAGCCGCCAATTGTGCAAGTTCTGCCACTTAAAAAGATGAGAGAGGCCTGTAATTGACATCATAGGTAGAACCCAATTATGAGAGACAAAATGAGAAAACATATCTAGAAAATCACATTGTATGATTTTTTTAAAGAATTTATTTGCAAATTATGGTGGAAAATAAGTATTTGGTCACCTACAAACAAGCAAGATTTCTGGCTCTCGCAGACCTGTAACTTCTTCTTTAAGAGGCTCCTCTGTCCTCCACTCATTACCTGTAGTAATGGCACCGGTTTGAAATGATTATCAGTATAAATGACACCTGCCCACAACCTCAAACAGTCACACTCCAAAATCCACTATGGTGAAGACCAAAGAGCTGTGGAAGGACACCAGAAACAAAATTGTAGACCTGCACCAGGCTGGGAAGACTGAATCTTCAATAGGCAAGCAGCTTGGTGTGAAGAAAATCAACTGTGGGAGCAATAATTAGAAAATGGAAGACATACAAGACCACTGATAATCTCCCTAGATCAGGGGCTCCATACAAGATCTCACCCCGTGGGGTCAAAATCATCACAAGAATGGTGAGCAAAAATCCCAGAACCACACGGGGGGACCTAGTGAATGACCTGCAGAAAGATGGGACTAACGTAACAAAGGCTACCGTCAATAACACACTACGCCGCCAGGGACTCAGATCCTGCAGTGCCAGACGTGTCCCCGTACTTTAAGCCAGTACATGTCCGGGTCCGTCTGAAATTTGCTAGAGAGCATTTGGATGTTCCAAAAGAGTATTGGGAGAATGTCATATGGTCAGATGAAACCAAAGTAGAACTGTTAGGTAGAAACACAACTAGTTGTGTTTGGAGGAGAGTGAATGCTGAGTTGCATCCAAAGAACACCGTACCTACTGTGAAGCATGGGGGTGGTAACCTCATGCTTTGGGGCTGTTTCTCTGCAAAGGGACCAGGACGACTGATCCGTGTACATGAAAGAATGAATGGGGCCATATATCGTGAGATTTTGAGTGCAAACCTCCTTCTATCAGCAAGGGCATTGAAGATGAAACGTGGCTGGGTCTTTCAGCACGACAATGATCCCAAGCACACCGCCAGGGCAACGAAGGAGTGGCTTCGTAAGAAGCATTTCAAGGTACTGGAGTGGCCTAGCCAGTCTCCAGATCTCAACCCCATAGAAAACCTTTGGAGGAAGTTGAAAGTCCGTGTTGCCCAGCGACAGCCCCAAAACATCACTGCTCTAGAGGAGATCTGCATGGAGGAATGGGCCAACATACCAGCAACAGTGTATGCCAACCTTGTGAAGACTTACAGAAAACGTTTGACCTCTGTCATTGCCAACAAAGGATATATAACAAAGTATTGAGATGAACTTTTGTTATTGACCAAATACTTATTTTCCACCATAATTTGCAAATAAATTCTTTAAAAATCAGACAATGTGATTTTCTGGATGTGTTTTCTCATTTTGTCTCTCATAGTTGAGGTCTACCTATGATGTCAATTACAGGCCGGCCTCATCTTTTTAAGTGGGAGAACTTGCACAATTGGTGGATGACTAAATACTTTTTTTTCCCCCACTGTATATGCTGCTATACATACCGCTAGAAAGCCGACAGTGCGCTGAATTCAGCACACTGCCGGCTTTCCCAGTATGTGCCCCAGAGCTGGAGATCTCGGCGGTGTTAGTTTCACAGTTTACTGTCAGAAAGGCGTTCCTGACAGTCTAGCTGCACTGTGAGGAACGCCCTCCCTGACAGTTCTCGTTCATAGACTTGTACTGGGGGGGTGTTCCTCACAGCTCAGCGTCATCGCCAGGCAGTAAGGAACGCTCCCTCTGACAGTACAGTGCTATAGACGAGTACAGAGAGAGGGGGCGTTCCTTACTGCCCGGCGATGACACTCAGCTGTGAGGAACGCCCCCCCCAGTACAAGTCTATGAACGAGCAGAGTCAGGGAGGGAGTTCCTCACAGCGCAGCTAGACTGTCAGGAACGCCCTTCTGACAGTAAACCGTGAAACTACGACCCCCAATATCTCCAGCCCCAGGGCACATACCGGGAAAGCCGGCAGTGCACTGAATTCAGCACGCTGTCAGCTTTCTAGCAGTATGTAAAACCGCATGTGCCTGAGGACATGACAGGTCCTCTTTAGGCTTAAAGGGGTTGTTCAGGGTAATTTTTCTATTTTTTAATTAGGCCTGGGAAGGTTGGAAAAAACAAAAAAACAAAACAAAACTCACCTGTTCCTGGTGTTCCATTGTCTCCTAGCACGGTCCAGTCCCCTGCAGCTCCATTGTTTTCTTCCAACAAAAGTCCCCACCGCACGCGACCACTGAGGCCAATCAGCAGCCTCAGGGGAAAGGACACAGGACGTTACAGCCAGTGAGGACTTCTAGTAAAAGAAGACAGCTGAGAAGCAGGACTGCACTGCGCTTGGCGGACACCATAATTCTGGGGACAAGTGAGTATGTTTTTCTTTTTTTATTATTTTCCATCTCCCCCAGCCTAAATTAAAAAAAAAAAAAAAAAAAAAGATTAGCCTGGACAACCTCTAATATTGAGAGTGTGATAACACATTATCAGCAGTTTAAGCTGATCTTCCTAGTATAGAATGGAACTCTTGCGATCTTGCGCCCAAATCATCTTCCATAACTTATCAGGAAGTTTCCAACCTGTACATATAGGCATGGTTTGGAAGCAGTGAAGTAGAAAAGTCCAACAGAAAGTTTATATATAGCAGAAATAACACCTGAATGCACACAGGCCTTTGAAAGGGGAAGGGTGAGCAATAGACCTTCCTCTGACAGTAATCAAAATTCACCAAAGAGGGAAGGAGTTGTGTTATGGTCTTGCCAGATCTAGCAATACCCTCACACTACTGCAGTGGACTGGGAGGAAGGACAGAGACAAGTGAGCCCTAATCTCACCCCAGCCACTGTCCCTTCCTATTGCCTCAGTTTACCCTAAACGGTAAAAGGACAACCTGAAGACGAATCCTATACTGAGTAACATGACAACACAGACATAACAAACAACAAAAAGGGAGGTCAGAAAGCCAAGGGTTCGGTAACAGACGAGCTATGCAGTACAGAATCAAAATCCAAGAGAATAGTCAAAAGTCAAGGCCAGAGGTCAGTAATACAAGTAACAAAACAGCAAGGAATAATAGCCAGAACGCAAGAAGCAGTAACCAGGACAGTGTTCAGACTGAGCAACAAGAATCTTAAACAAGGAGTCAAACTGAGCACGCCTCCTGCGCCGCCGCGTGCAGGCAGAGACGTTACAGTTACCCCCCCCCTTATGAGGGGCCATCAGACCCTCACTAGATAAACCGGCTTTAGGAGGATCAAGTATTTTCTTTGCCTTAAATTCCAGATCTCCCTGAACAACAAGAGGTGCTGGTGAACCAGGCAAACGTTTTTTACTCGCCGGGCATTTCCAACCCTTAGTAGCAGAGACCGTCTCCTCACTGACATAATCTACGGTATATAAAGCAATACAGTGGGATGAGCACTGATCTCCCCATTTTTCTAACTCCCTTTTACCCCAATCAAAAATAGGGTTATGGAGGTTCAACCAGGGAAGTCCCAAAATAATATCAGAAGACAGTTGCTCCATAACAAAAAAGCTCATGACCTCAGAATGTGCAGAACCCACTTGCAACGTGACTAAAGGGGTCTTGAATTGGACCTTACCCCTGGCCAGTGGGGCAAAATCCGCTCCAGTAACCGCCAGAGGAGTGTCAAGTGGCAAAAACTCAATGCCTAAGGCTGAGACAAATGAAAGTTTGACAAAGTTTGCCGCAGACCCAGAGTCAACTAAGGCCTGGCCAGAAACAGATCTGTCCCCAAAGGACAGAGACACAGATAACATCATTTTATTGTTATTTTCAGCAAATACCTGGTTGCCTGAGTGGTTCTTCTGAATACCACTCAGGTACTGAAGCTTTTCCCCTGGTGTGCGGGGTCTGATGGAGCAGTCTCAAATTATATGATCTGAAGCACCACAGTACAGGCAGAGGTTATTCCGGAGACGATGCTCTCGTCGAGTCTTGGCGTCCATAGCTCCCAGTTGCATGGGTTCCTCACCAGGAGTGATGGGAGAAAAAGTGGGTTTATCAGGAGAGAGAGAGGAAGAGACAGAAAATTTGGAGGAAACAGACCCTACTCTCTCTAACATTTTCCCAGATTCTACGGTCAATACTGACGGCCAAAGTCATGGCCTGCTCAAGAGTAGGGGGATCTGGGTGACCAACCCAGACTTCCTTAACACAGTTGTACAACACAGAACAAATGACAAAAAGGGAGGTCAGAAAGCCAAGGGTTCGGTAACAGACAAGCAGTGCAGTACAGAATCAAAATCCAAGAGAATAGTCAAAAGCCAAGGCCAGAGGTCAGGAATACAAATACAAGTAACAAAACAGCAAGGAATAATAGCAAGAAGCAGTAACCAGCGCCAAGGTGAATGTGAGCAAAGAATAAATAGGAAGACAGAACCCGCCCCAGACTTGATAGGAGGAAAGGCTGTCAATCACACAGGCAAGGCAAAATTAACTATTAGTGGAGCAGACGAAAACCAAGGAAGTAGACGGGTGTGGCAGAAAATTAATTACATAGTCTAGGACAGTGTTCAGACTGAGCAACAAGAATCTTAAACAAGGAGTCAAACTGAGCACGCCTCCTGCGCTGCCGCGTGCGGGCGGAGGGTGGTGCAGAGACCTGAACAGGCAGAGACGTTACAAGTTGTCTATCCTTCAATGTAGAGAAGCAAAGAATCTGACTGGTCACAGGATCCACAAAGTCTCCCACTAAGAGGACACTAAGACACTAGGATTGTACAAGGCCAGCCAGAGCTTCTCCACCTTAGTCCAGCAGATAGTACTCCCTGTGAGGTGCTAGAAATGAGGACAGATTGGGGAATTCAATGTTGTTTAGCATTCCACACATATGCTAGAAGAGTACTCTAAATTGACTTAATAGTGGCTAAAGACACATATACAGGAAGTATCTTAAAAAGATATGAACTTAGCTGTGTATTCTCCCTGCTATCTGGCCTGATGTGGAGATGTCCACCTAGAGACTGAACCTCTCTGATCAGATAATTAGGTGTCAAACATCCCAAGTGTTTCATTTTTTTTCCTCCATGAGTAACAAAAGGACAACCTAAAGTAGCTAATAATAAGGGTTTATGATTGAGTATTAAAGCCTCTGTTCCAGTAATTAATAAAGGGTTGCATATACTGATAGTGTTGTGAAGATTTGCAACAGAAGTCAGGGGATTCGGAAGTGAAAGTAGTACATAATTAGCAAGGGGCACTAAGTAGACAGTCTCTTTCAAGTAGTATAGGCCATATAGCGTTTCAGAACATGAAACATGGGGGGGCGTGGTCTAGCTGCCGAGCAGTATGGCCTCAGTTTGAGAGAGCTCTCGGTCACCCTAGTGATTCCACAGCGACAGCACCTCGCGAACGCTCAGTATTGGTTCTGGTTCCATACAGTACCTACCCCAGCATGGTCTGGAAGCGAAAGAACACGGCTGGCCCATCCAAACTTCTGGATTTTTTTTTTCAACCTCCCTCGGAGTCCAGCCAAGATGGCGCCAGCTCGCAACACTCGGCGTAGGATCCGGGTGACACGTCTGAGGCCTTGTCGGGAAGACGTGCTAGCTCGGTGCCGCCTGCGTCTCGTCACTCCAGCTCCTCTGCCCGCAACTCCTCTCCTGTCAGTCCTGCGTCTGATGGTGAGACCTCCGGGGCGCGAGTACTTAACACAGGGAGGCCTTCAGGCGCTGGCCGCTCCCCAGCCTCTGGAAGCCCGCGCAAACAGCGCCAACGTATCTACTCTGGGCCCTCTCCTGCTGGACAGGTAGGCCGCGGTTCTCCTGACCCTTTACATCCCTCACCATCCCTCTCCTGACCCTTTACATCCCACGCCCCCCATGTTTCATGTTCTGAAACGTTATATGGCCTATACTACTTGAAAGAGAATGTCTACTTAGTGCCCATTGCTAATTATGTACTACTTTCACTTCCGATTTTGAGAGGGTCTGCCGACTTCAGATGCCCTGCTCACAGAATCGTCTATGAAAGCTATGCTACAGACCCTTCATCGATCTCTGCAGCAAATCTTTGCCCCCTTAGTGGCTCCTATTCATTCCTCCATACAAGATCTAGGAGGTAGGGTTCATCATATTGAAGCTAAATTTGGTGACTTTGTTTCATCCCATAACCAACTTATTGATGCTCATTATGACCTTGAGGATGCCATTACTCAACTTCGACTGAAAGTGGCTGACTAGGAAGATCGCTGCAGGCGGAATAATGTGAAACTTAGAGGGGTGCCTGAATCTATCCCTAATGCGGACCTTCCGTCCTACCTGCAGGACTTTATCAGAGCTGTCTTGCCTAACTCTGCCCCAAGAGATCTTATTATAGATGGAGCACAACAGCTTCACCAAACCGCACCATCTGGCTGATGATATTCATCGAGATGTTATTGCAAAAATACACTTTTTCCATATTAAAGATATGTTCATGTAGGCTACTAGGTAGAAAGATTCCCTCCCGGACCCATATAAGGATGTTTCAGTCTATGCGGACTTGTCGGCTGCTACTCTACAACAACTGCAACTCTTGGTCCCGATCACAGCCATATTGAGAGATAATCAGATCAAGTACAGATGGGGCTTTCCAGTCCGTCTTCTCGTCTCACATGAAGAGGATCTGTATGTGTTGAAATCCCTAGAAGATGGCTGTAAATTTCTTAAAAGATGGAATCTTCGACTCCCGGATCTGGAAAGTGTTCCTAAAGCTGCTCCTTCCCGTATTAAGGAACTGTGGCACAAGGTTGACAAGCGGGGGAAGATTGCCTGCTGAAGTGCCGTCTTTCACCTCCTTCTGATGGGTGACCTGGCTTCTCCCTTTTGTTCCGGTCCCGAGTTCGGCTAGAAATATCGGCCCTTGCAGCTCGGTTTTTGAGACTGACTGTTTCATCTCCCATTCTGTTACAGGCGAATGTTGCTCTGTTGCTCGTCTTAAATAGTCCATGGACAATGCATTTTCACCTTTGGTTTTTGTCTCTTGTCTTGTGTCTCCCCTCCATCCCTCTGTGTTCCTTTGACAGGTGGTTAATGGCTGTTCCTCTGCTGCAGAGCGTTGCGGGCTCGCCTCTCTTCGTGGGGGTGGTAAATTGGCTTTGAGCTTGCTGCTCTGTGAGCGTCATGGCTATTACCTTTGCTTCCCTTAATGTTAGGGGCCTAAATTGCCCTGGCAAACGCTCCTTTTTATGGTCTGAGGCAAGGTCTCTCTCCTGTGATGTCCTTTGCATCCAGGAGACTCACCTACTTAGCAAGGACGCACACAGGGTACGTAACGCCAGCTTTCCCATGATATTTAATTACCTTTAAACATACAGTATGTTTCCAACTGTTAGAGGAGAGGATCGATCCTAAGGGTTGATACGTAATTCTAGTGGGCCATCTCAATAACGTTCTCTGCACTTTGGTTTCAGTCTACGCACCTAACACTCACCAACTTAGATTCCTCAATAGGGTTATGCGCCTAGTGTCTCGGGTTAGGCAGGGGGGTCTCCCCCTCTGCGGAGATTTCAACTTGATGATGGACCAGTCTATGGATTCATCTTCCTCGTCCCACAGGGGGGGCCCTCACTGCAGACCTTTCTAGACTTTAATGATTTATACGATGTCTGGAGAGCCCACCACAGTGCTGAGAGGGATTACTCTTACCACTCACAGGTACATAATAGTTATTCTAGAATCAATATGTTTTTGGTAGATAGATTCTGGCTGTCAGCAGCCTCTCAGTCTGCGAATGATGTGATAAAGTGGTCTGACCACGCTCCGGTCACCCTTATGGTGGATGAGCCTGGCCATTCCTCCCTGACTTACCTTTGGAGATGTAATTCTTTTCTCCTATCCCATCCCACTCATAGAGCTTCCATTGAGGGAGACCTTCGGGACTATTTTGCAAATAATGACAACCCTGAAGTTGGGATCGTCCCCTTATGGAATGCGCACAAAGCCTACATACGGGGATCGTTCATTAGACTGGGACATGTAGTTAAGGAGTCTCGGCAGGCCCAGCTCTCTAGCCTCCTGGGGGACCTTAAGTCTAAGGAATAGCTTAATAAATCTACTCCCTCCCCGTATAACACGGAGCAGCTCTTCCTCGCTAGGCAGCGCCTGCGCGATTTATTGTTTTTTGATTATGAAAAGTCCTTGAAAAAAACTCAAGATTAGGTACTACTCTCAGGGAAATTGTGCGGGCAGACTGTTGGCGACTAAACTAAAGAAAAAACACTTTAGGTCTCGCATCCCTTTCATTCTTGACCCGGTCTCTAAAGGTAAATTGGTCAGTCCCTCAGACATTGCAGATCAGTTTAGCAGATATTATGCTGGCCTCTATAACCTTCGTGATGACCCTTCCACTACACAACCCACTAATGTAGCTATTTCATCTTTCTTGGACTCCCTCCATCTACCTTCCCTTTCCTCCTTGCAGGCGCAGCATCTTGACAGGTCCATCTACGCAGGGGATAGCTGAAGTAATTGCTTCTCTCCCCGTTAGGAAGTCTCCCGGACCAGACGGTTTGACAAATGACTACTATAAATCCTTCTCCCCTATCCAACTTCCCCATTTGACGAAATTCTTTAACTCGGCAATGTTATCGGGCTCGTTTCCCAAGGCTCTGATCGTCACGATCCCTAAACCGGGAAAATCTACAGATTCTCCCCAAAATTTCCGCCTCATCTCTTTATTGAATACAGATGTTAACATATACGCAAAACTTTTGGCTAGAAGACTGGCCCCACTGATCCCCCTTTTAGTTTCTCCTGATCAGGTGGGCTTCGTTGCTGGTCGACAGGCCCCTGATAACACTAGTAAAGTACTGAACCTTTTGCATCACATAGAGAGAGGTAAGCTTCCAGCGGTGATGTTGGCACTTGATGCTGAGAAGGCGTTCGACCGCATTCATTGGTCGTTCGCCTTCTTGGCTTTAAGACGGATGGGTATGGGTGGTCCGTTTTTATCAGCCATAACTGCCCTGTATTCCGCTCCCTCCACGAGAGTTTTTGTTAACGGAGCCTTATCTACTCATTTTGCTATCAAAATATCGGGATTAAACAAGTTGGCTCATCACAAGGTTTATCAGTTCGGGAACAACAAACACGGCAGTGGAAGTGGTTCTTACAGTGCTGGCCAAAAGTATTGGCACCCCTGCAATTCTGTCAGATAATACTCAATTTCTTCCAGAAAATGATTGCAATCACAAATGCTTTGGTAATAATATCTTCATTTATTTTGCTTGCAATGAAAAAACACAAAAGAGAATGAAAAAAAAGTCAAATCATTGATCATTTTACACAAAGCTCCAAAAATGGGCCGGACAAAAGTATTGGCACCCTCAGCCTAATACTTGGTAGCACAACCTTTAGACAAAATAACTGCGAACAACCGCTTCCGGTAACCATCAATGAGTTTCTTACAATGCTCTGCTGGAATTTTAGACTAGCAGGGTATGTGCTTGGCTTCCATACAAACTGGTAATGTGAGTAGTGGACTAAGTTATCCACCCTGCTTAGTGATAAAGTGTGTAACTCTGAGAGGAGGTCAAAGACCTGTTTTAAGAGGGATCTAGATGGATTTTTGGTGGAGGCGGCTTCAAGGCGCTGCAACTTCCACCATTTTGAGTTGCATAGCAATAGAGATGCATTTTTCCAGGAAGACTGCTTTGAGCTTCCCAGAAGACTGTGACTGAAATATCTAGAGATCTATTCTCAGAGAAATAGTTAAGGAGGGTTAAGGAGAGTGTGTCACAAGTGGAGAGATTCATCAATAGGGATTCGTTTAGACACCAGTGAGTTGGACAGGGGGTGGTGAAGTGAAGTCAGTGTTTGCCAAAAATAGAGCATGTTCAGACCAAAAATCTTCTGACTCCAAAGCACAAAGGGTCAGGACTTACCCAACAAAGCCTTGACAAGCCTTGGGATTATCAACACGCTATAGGTCATATAGAGTGTTGGCATGTGAGTCTGTAGAAACCCACAATCAGACAGGAGTGAGGACACTGGAGATCAGGTGGATGAAGACCTATTTCTAAGTTCAGATAATAGGCTTACTGAAGTTACCCCTCTTCGCAACCATAAGGTAGCGCCTCGAAAGGCAGAAAGACAAGAGAGGACTGAAGATAGAAAAGAGAGTTGGCCCATGTTTGGGGCATAGACTCTGGACAGAACGACCAGAAGACCTGCAAGGATGGAATGGACGGAAGAGTGTCCAATCCAGTAGCTGGGGGGTGAAAGATCCAAGGAAGTACAGGAGTCAAGTAGCTCTTTAGGGTGCAAAGAATTGGCTATCTGAGGCACATGGCTTTCCATTCGTGGCAGGTGATCTAAGACAAGTCCTGGGCATAGCTAGTGTAAATTTTTAGTCTTTGGACATTACTCCTTCTTTGGGTTGGAAGTCTGTGATGCAGCGAACAATATCTTTAGGGGTGCCATCAATTGTTTTTGTGCTCTGTCCATCTTTATCAAACGATCCAGAGGTTTCCCCAGTTCCATTGTTGCAGGAAGGCAAAAACGTTCCCCACAACCTGAGCCTTAGGGATCTCTCTCACTCTGATGTTATATCTTGTCCAGGTCTTGGATATGGATATTGTACTGGCGTTGTGTATAGTCATAGCTTGGGAGGAGACTTGGTCCTGAAACTGGGTTACTACCTCCTGAGAAGTATTATGATGTTCCTCAAATTGCCACACTGTAATTGCCGCTTGCTTAAAATAGCTGCAAACCGAGTTGATTTCCTGCCGTCAGGCATCTTTATCCAAAATGAGTAGTTTAAAATTAGACTTCTACTGGAATAATGGGCACAATAGGGGCTGGAGAGTGTGCATCAGATCCTGCAGCTGGTGTTTCAGGAGAAATCTCCAGGGGAAGAATGTGGGGTTGCTGCAGAGTCTCTTGGTTGGTGCAGGGAGTAGGGGCTGGTGATACTACAGCAAGAGGAGTCTCATGTGCATGGTGTGCTACAGCTGTGGGTTGGAGCACCATCTTAGATCCCCCTGGGTTGGGTAATGGAGAGGAATAGAGGCAGTTCTCTGGCCCCGGTGTGAAGCGGCTCCAGAGGTGGCGAGGAGGTTCAGTAGATTAGGAGAGATGGCTCTATGTCCTGTATAGTGACCAGACATCAGTACTACTGCTCGGCTCCCATTGTGTATTTTACGGGTGTTGGAAGTGGCCCTGTACAGCTGATCCATGAGGGGGCCATGTAATGCAAAAAACCAAATGGCTGCCCTTGATAAAATGGCTGCCCATGACAAGATGTCTATAAAAGCCAGCTCATAGTAATCTTAATTTCAACTCTGTATGAGATAATGTCTAGATAGACATAAAGCCAGATCAAAGTTCAACTCTGTAATGTTTACATGGACATCAAGCCAGCTTAAAGTTTAACTCTGTATGAGGTAATGTCTACATGGACACCTTAAAGTTCAACGCTGTAATGTTTACATGGACATCAAGCCAGCTTAAAGTTTAACTCTATATGAGGTGCACGTGTCCCATGAAACATTCCAGTGGAAGTTGGCCCCTTTCACAGGAATGTGAGCTTGGAGACGAGTAAAGCCTTACAGAGGTGTATACACTTCTGTAACCGCCCACTCCTATGACCACACAAAGGGTATATAAGATAGGTTAATATCCCCTGGCTGTAGTTGCAATCCTGATAGCAGTAATTGGGGACGCCTGATGCTGCATGATACCTGTCACAATGGCTTGGTGATATTTCCTGAAGCTACCCTTATCGGAATTCATCAATGAAGCTTGGCAGTGTTGTAAATGTTGATTTGATTACCTTTTGATATACTTTTAAGTGTTGTAAGTGTTGATTTGATTACCTGTTGATTAACTTTGATATACCTTCTGATATACTTTCAAGTGTTGGAAGTGTTGATTTAATTACATTCTAATATCTTTTATACTTTTTCTTGTTGTAAGACCTTTTTGATATCTTCTTATACTCTTCTTAATAAAATGTTAAGCTATTGTTGATAGTTCAGTGTTTTATTCTATAACTTTATTCTATTACACGGAATCCAAAGAATCTTTTTCCCTTGGCATAACATTTTTGGCGTAGTCGGCAGGATTCCATTTATAGAATAAAATGTTTAAGTGTAAAACACAAGCTAGTTCTAATGTATTTCCTGATGTTATTCCAGGTTGGGAGCAGGCTCCTTACTCGATTCTAGCTCAGAAATGTGCTAAATTCACGGGGCTGGGGGAGAATTGGAAAGATTAATTGGGAACTGGCAGCCCGGTAGATGTAATGCAAGGGAATGAATATGTTGTTGTGTGCAGGAGGGGGTGGATTTTGCTATCTGCCTACAGAAAGCAAAATGAGGAACAGATGTTGTTACTGAACTGTGTCAGTGATTTAGAACAGCAATTGTTAACCCTCCAGTCTCAGGAAACTATGAATAGATGTCAAAAGCAGATTTTAGCTGATAAAGTTGATCAGTACAAGAGTTATGCTGAACGAGCAGCGGTTAGGGTTGCTCAATATAAATATAGGAAGAGGAGAGGGAAAATTAATAAGAAACGGGTCGCCCTTGCAGTCTCATGTGCAGGGGTTAACTGGGACCCGTCACAAATTGATGCCTCGGTGTTCTCCTCCACCGATGAAGACCACCCAGGTGATTCTGAGGGGGATGATGATTGGGAAGATTCCCCTGAGCAGACAGCCCCTCCCTCTGCAGAATTCACAGATTTATTCAAGGAGGTGAAGGCATTGTTATTAGAACACAAAGCACAGGAGAGAGGAGGAATGTTTCAGGGAGATTCTTCCCGGGAACAATATGATTGACAGATTAGCCAAGCCCACCGTGTAGATGCCCGACCCCATGTAAATTTGAGGATTGAATGGAAACACAAAAACGTACAAAATGTAACCGCATTAGTAGATACGGGGGCGGAGGCTACACTCATTTATGGGAACCCAAATAAGCAAATTTGGCTGAGAATAGGAAACCTTCCTGTTAGGCAGTACAGTGTAATTGTAGTTCCAGTGCCTGAATATATCATTGGTATAGACCTTTTGAAGGGAATGCAGTTACATTTGCCTGATGGTAAGTATTCTTTTGGAGTAAAATCTGTGCAAATTAATCCTGTTTTGATAGGGAAATTAAAAATGAAACCTGTTGAGATTCCCAGAGCCACAAAAACAATTCATGGTCTGTGGCAAACAGGTTTGTAAACTGGATGCCCACCTGGCATTCTCATGATTGGAAAATAGGGACCAAGGAAGTATGGGGAATAGGTATTAAAAAGAATGTGACTGTTTTTCATGTGGATGCTCATACTAATATCAATTCTCTTGACAGACTTTACAACAGCATAGCTGATGAACAATCAAAGATTGCCAAAAGCCACCTTCTAGTGGGGAAAGACCAGAGGTGTTCCCCTCAGGTTAGAGGTTATAAAAACAATAATACAACAGTGTCCCGTGTGTCAACATTCACAACACAGGGTAGTGCCCAGGGTGGTAAAGGGACATATCTTGCGAGGCACATTGCCTGGCCAGATTTGGCAGATAGACTTCATTGGACCATTAACTGAGTCACAAGGATGTAAATATGCCTGCACAGCAGTGGATACTTACTCAGGTGTACTGATGGTACACCCCTGTAAGTTTGCCAATGCTAATTCCACCATCCGCCTGCTAGAAAATATAGTGCTGTATTATGGCTTACCTTTGCAAATGCAATCAGATAATGGTAGCCATTTTAAAAACAACAGAGTACAGCAATTTCCCCAAGAACACAACATAGAGTGGATATTTCATATCCCCTATTACCCCCAAGCTGCAGGCTTAATTGAGCGGATGAATGGGATGTTAAAACAACAATTGCAAAAGCTAACTGATGGGGCATGGGGAAATTGGAGGAAAGTGTTAAATGAAGCAGTCACCATATTGAATAATAGACCAATAGCTGAGCAAGAGACTCCGCTGATACGAATGATTACCCCAAACCTGCAGGTAATGCCCCTAAAAGCAGGTCTGAATCAACAGACAGTGACATATTGGAAAATTAAGTGAAATTAAAGTGATTTTACACAATGCTGGAGCAGAAGCATTGGGAATACAGGAGGGAGAAAAACTAGCACAATTGTTAGTCCTGTCATATCCACTAATCACATTAGCCAAAGGAGAGGCTCCTACACAGCTGACTGTACAAGGCCCTGGTGGTTTTGGACACTCAAATGGGGCCAAAGTGTGGGTAAAACAGCCACAAGGTCCTCCCACACCAGCAGAAGTGATTGCAAAGGGTACTGACAATGTGCTAGTTAATATGACTCCTGGTACAACTCAATATCATTACACTCCAGCCAATAATGTGTATTTACGTGAGTAATTTGTGTTCCCTCTCAGGTTTGGATTTTGTTAGCCCTCAGTGGATGCCTTCTGGTAGTGTTCTTATGGATTTGGCACGAGCATTATCAAGACCACTGCGGGTCAGAGGACAATCCAAATCGGGAGTGAGGGAGTTGGAGAGAGAACTGTGGAAAACAAAAGAAATTATGTGGCTCTACCTAGCTCGAGTACTGAATATGACAGACTTTTGCCTGAAAAATGCATATTCCAGCAATGTCCTGGAAACTTGTTTGGTCGCTGTACCAACTCCTGTTGCAGTATGGACTAAACTGTTACGAATTCAGTTAAATGATACTGTCTTAGAGGAAGCCGATCTACATTTCCATGTGGATTGGATAAGTCCTTATTATGCTTGTCTGAACTGCCCTACTTATACAGATCTAGAGAAAAATATGATCAAAATATCAACTGGGGCAGTAACAGAAGCAGAATTATGCTTTGAATTCACATGTAATAAAACTTATATTCCTGGTTGTAATGAAAAAATTTCAGCACACACCTGCACAGCAGCCTGTGCAAACATCAGAACATGTGTATATATAAGTATGGCTGTATAACTGGTAGGAATACCAGGCTTAGCAGTATATAATCATGAAACTATATCACGTATGGCTTGCTTTATGGTAAAGAATATAAATATTACTAGTGCCATTATAAAGGATGTTTTGTTAGATTTACAATCATATAAGAAAGCAATATTACAGAATAGAGCTGCTATAGATTACTTATGACTTAAGCATGGTTATGGATGTAACAGCTTTGCAGGAATGTGTTGCTTCAATTTGTCTGATCATTCAGAAGATGTTCATGACAAGTTGCAGCAACTGCAGGAAATGATTACTCACATTAAACAAGATGTAAATCAAGGGTGGTGGGATTGGCTATTAGCCTTCCTACCCGATTTCGGATATCTTCGACAAATTGTCGGAGTCATCCTTTGTGTAATAGCTCTTTTAATTATGAGCTGTTGCTGTCTACAATGTATTCCATCCTTATACACTATGTTAAAACCCACTAGGCACCAAACAATAAAAGTAGCTTATGGTGCATATAAGGTTACTTGACCTGTCTAGGGTGGAATGTAATGCAAAAAACCAAATGGCTGCCCTTGATAAAATGGCTGCCCATGACAAGATGTCTATAAAAGCCAGCTCATAGTAACCTTAATTTCAACTCTGTATGAGATAATATCTAGATAGACATAAAGCCAGATCAAAGTTCAACTCTGTAATGTTTACATAGACATCAAGCCAGCTTAAAGTTTAACTCTGTATGAGGTAATGTCTACATGGACAGCTTAAAGTTCAACGCTGTAATGTTTACATGGACATCAAGCCAGCTTACAGTTTAACGCTGCATGAGGTGCTTGTGTCCCATGACACATTCCAGTGGAAGTTGGCCCCTTTCACAGGAATGTGAGCTTGGAGACGAGTAAAGCCTTACAGAGGTGTATACACTTCTGTAACCGCCCACTCCCATGACCACACAAAGAGTATATAAGATAGGTTAATATCCCCTGGCCGTAGTTGCAATCCTGATAGCAGTAATTGGGGACGCCTGATGCTGCATGATACCTGTCACAATGGCTTGGTGATATTTCCTGAAGCTACCCTTATCGGAATTCATCAATGAAGCTTGGCAGTGTTGTAAGTGTTGATTTGATTACCTTTTGATATACTTTTAAGTGTTGTAAGTGTTGATTTGATTACCTGTTGATTAACTTTGATATACCTTCTGATATACTTTCAAGTGTTGGAAGTGTTGATTTAATTACATTCTAATATCTTTTATACTTTTTCTTGTTGTAAGACCTTTTTGATATCTTCTTATACTCTTCTTAATAAAATGTTAAGCTATTGTTGATAGTCCAGTGTTTTATTGCATAACTTTATTCTATTACACGGAATCCAAAGAATCTTTTTCCCTTGGCATAACAGGCCACCGGGCAACCCACCATTGATCAGATATTGATGCTAAGAGAGATGCCTTTTTGTCTACCATGATAAATTCTGCAGTTAGGGCATTGTCAAAAGCTCATCCTGTTTACAGCAGAATTGTCTATTTGGTAGAATGTGGCTCATTTTACCATGAGAAATAGCTGAGTATTAATCTTATGTCCAGCTCATGATAAGTCATGCGATTTAGTGATATGCCTTGTATTTAACCCCCTGCCTTCCCTCAATAAAATGGAACCATCTGAAACACACACTGGTGTTGTGTTGTGTGTGATTCTCTGAGCTGCTCACATACCGAATATACTGATTTAGACATCGATATGGTGATACTTGAATTTGTGCTGAACCAATTTGCTCTTCTCTAACATTGAATTGTACACAATCTTGTAGGCTGCAGCTGTCACTCAATAGATAAAAACAATCAGTAGCGCCACAAAAAAGTCTCAGTGCAGCCCTAGCCTAAGCCTAGATTCACACAACCAAATTTCACCCGTGAAACTCTGTCCATATGAGTTCTGGATTTCCCAGCCTGAACGGTGTGCAGGGAGAGGGACTCCTAGCATTATAGTTATCTATGATGCTAGGAGTCCCTGCCTCCCAGCGACATACTGTCTTGTACTATATTCACTAAGGCACGGTATGTTGTTAGGAGGCACAAGTGAAACTCGATTGTGTGAGTCTAGGCTTAGGGTAAGGGCATTTTCGCTTGTTTCCTTAATGTGGGTTAACACTACTATTATTAATGTTCATTGCTCTCATCCGTCATAGGATAACAGCAGCAGACTTTAATGGTGATAGCATGACTGATGCAGACGGATCACTGACCTTCTGGAAGCAACTCCTCTGTTACAAAAGGAAACAAACATAATGTAGGAAAGCTTCCGTCATGTTTTTTATATTCGAGTAAATGGGGACGGACGCATAGGGTGTTCCATCTGTATCACTTTATTGTTGTTATTCCTGGCGATGCATGGGCACCTCTATTTTGGGGTAGATCGCAAGTCCTCAGAGTGAGTGACTGATATTTTACAATGCATTGCAATGCATTGTAGTAGTGATCATAACCCCTGAGGTTCAAGACACCTTGGGGGTCTAAAAATTACAGTAAAAAAAAATACAAAAAGAAAACTGTTAAAATATAAAAATTAAAAAAATAAAAATTCTAATCACCCCCCCCCCCCCCTTAACCTAGAACACACATAAAAGTACTTAAAGAGGGCCTTTCATGTCCTCAGGCACATGCGGTTTTATATACCGCTAGAAAGCCGACACTGTGCTGAATTCAGCGCACTGCTGGCTTTCCCGTTATGTGCCCATATAAAAAACAAACAAAAGAACCAAACTGCTGTTTTTTTGCGGTTGCAGTGCTACCTATATTATTTCCAGAGATATCACTGGTTGAAAACACAGTCGGGATTCGGATATTTATATGCAGCTGTATAATATATAGTTTCATATGAACAGCTTTCAATACAGAAGACAGGGAAAGAATAAAGAGATGCAGGATTTCACAGAACAGAGCCAAAGTGTCACCTGCGTCAACAATAAAAAAAAAGCTTTATACTCACCTTGCTGCTGTACTCCTTTAGTTCTTCACTAAAACCAGAGGAGTACACCTCGACTTCAGTGGGCATGACCATAACTCCAGCACTTGTGCAGTGAAGCTGGGGTGTACATCACTGAAGAACTGCGCAGGTGCCGAGAGCCCCAGAGATAAGACCAATGTGACTCATCTGTAGGTAACTATAAATGATTTTTTTGTTTTTTACATGTGGACACAGTTATATTTAAACCGTGACGATTTGGACCTGTGGGTGGTTTAGTGTCCCAAATCAACCAGACAGGTTCCCCTTAAAATGCACTTTGCCACAACACTCTTGTGATTCTCCTAGTGCAGCCAATGGCAGCGTCAGCTGATGAAACCACCTGTATAAATATGTAAAGTAAGAGTCGGTCGCCATTTTCCCGTAGAGTAGGAAGGGACATACAAGTTGCACTGGACAATATCTCTATCGTTGATTACTTGAGCCTGGCTGCTGTTTTTTTTTTTTTATTCCTCCCTTCAAGAAGCGACGTCAGTTTGAATCTTTCCCGCCAAGGTAGTACATGGATTAAGAAGTGTAGTGGGGAAGAGAAACATAAGATCTGACACTAGAACGGATATTACGTGAGGAATCTGCGGGAGACTCGGCTCAGTGAAGATGTCTCGGAGCATGCAGTTTGGTGAGAAGACACTTTCTGCCCGATACTAGTGTTGTATTTACAGGTCATACATGATGTCAGTTCCGCCTTCTATAGCACAGCAGCCAAAGCGACCTACTGTAACGGAGTCTCGCATTGATTTTTGATGTGTAGAGACAGCACACGAGAGGAGATTGGACTGGGCTTCTCCCGCTCAGAGTATCAAAATGATGGGTTTGTTTTAGCTGTATCAGTGATTTTACAGTGTTATCCTCAAGAGCATACAATTAAATATTAGCACCAATATGTAATCGCTTAGACAGTGTTCACATCTCTGCCTATTATTTCAGTTTTCCTGTTCCTTTGTAGGTACAGATAAATTAAAATAATGGCATTGTCGGATCCATTATATGGCATACACCAGAAGACCCCAACAGACTCCACTGACTATAATAGGATGCAGAAAGTTTCTGTTCTTTTGCTAGACAAAATAGAGTAGCATATCAACTACTATTAAGCCATCTGGACTTCATAGAGTTGGTACCTGCTTCGAACTCCCCTCCATGAACCAGAATGGAGAGCTGCTGTTGAGCAGTGGATGCTACATTTGCAGGTGAAATGTATGGCCAAAGGCACCTTCCTGTGGCGTTAGTAGCAGATCAGAAAGGGTTACATCAGCTATGCCTGCGGCTGATCTCCACACTGACTTCCATTGTCTTCATGAGACCACCTCTTTATATGACTGTATCATTTATGGCATCTGGTACATATAGTAGCGCTGTTCTGTCAGGATCTTTAGAGTAGATCATCAGTATCAGATTGGTGGGATCTGACAATTGGCACCCTCATACTATACATTGGACAGAGACAGAACAGGGCTGTGTTAATGCAGCTCAGTTGCCATTCATTTGAACCCCTAGCAGTTTGATATTGTTGAGTTATTTTATGGACAGATCATTGACCAAAGCCACCTATAAAGGGAGTCTACCATCTCCCCTACCAAGAATATTCAACTGCTACCACTGCATTACATAGCACATTACAGTGGTAGATATCATACCTTTTGTTATATATGTCACATTTATTGATTTGGAGAAAAAACGCTTTGAAGTTTTAGGAAGGAGGCAGTTGCAAAGGGGGTGGGCTTTCAGCTTCTGGAGCGCTGCAAAGGAAGGCGTAGGCAAAAGATGGTTAGAGTCTTGAGTGGCAAGAGCTGAAGACCCGCCCCCAGTGCACCAACTTCTTAACTTGCAAAAGACTTCAAAGTTGTTTTTCTCCATATCTACAAAAGTGACCGGTTACAAAGGTATGTTATATATTGCTGGAATGTGCTCTGAAATACAGAGGTGCCAGTTAAATATGCCAAGGGAGATGGTAGACTGTGAAGAGGTTTTCCAGTAACACCAACTCCTTATGCACAGGGTAGAAAATAAGTGCCTGGTCCTGGAGGTACAACCACTGGGCAGGGCTGTGAAGTAGGTGTGCCAAACCACCGACGACTCTATTCTTCTACAGTCTAGCTCCGACTCAATCTCCTTCATTAAAGGGTTTATTCATTTTCTGCAATTGATGGCCTATTCCTAGGCCTATTCTTAGGTCACTGGTACTGAGGCAACATGGTGAGAGCAGAAACTGCAACAGTGGGGGTAAGTACTGTAGTGCTCTCTTAGGCAGGGTTCACACTACCGTTGGAGTCCGTTATGAAGGTGTCCGTTAAAAAAAAACAAAAAAAAAAACGGACACCTATCATAACGGACACTAACTGATGTTAGCATCAGGTAGTGTCCGTTTTTTAAAGAGGACCTTTCATGTCACATACCGCTAGAAAGCCGACAGCGCGCTGAATTCAGCGCACTGCCGGCTTTCCCGGTATGTGCCCCGGGGCTGTAGATATCGGTGGTGTAAGTTACATGTTTTACTGTTTGAAGGGCGCTGCGAGGAACTCCCTCCCTGACACTTCTCGTTCGTCCATAGCGCTGTACTGAGGGGGCGTTTCTCACAGCTCAGCGTCATCGCCGGGCAGTAAGTAACGCCCCCTCTGACAGTACAGGGCTATAGACGAGTACAGAGAGAGGGGGCGTTCCTTACAGCCCAGTAATGACGCTCAGCTGTGAGGAACGCCCCCTCAGTACAGCGCTATGGACGAACGAGAAGTGTCAGGGAGGGAGTTCCTCTGACAGTACAGCACTATAGACGAGAACAGAGAGAGGGGGCGTTCCTTACAGCCCAGCGGTGACGCTCAAGCTGTGAGGAACGCCCCCTCAGTACCAGTCTCTGAACGAAGAGAAGTGTCAGGGAGGGAGTTCCTCGCAGCGCCCTTCTAACAGTAAAACATGTAACTTACACCGCCGATATCTCCAGCTCCGGGGCATATACCGGGAAAGCCGGCAGTGCGCTGAATTCAGTGCGCTGTCGGCTTTCTAGTGGTATGTAAACACGCATGTGCCTGAGGACACGAAATGTCCTCTTTAACACTGTTAGTTTTTTTTTTTTGTTTGTTTTTTTTTGTTTGTTTCTCCTTTCTGAGCATGCGCAGGGAAAGTAAACAGACATAAAATAACGGACAGTAACTGATGGCTATCAGTTACTGTCCGTTATAAGTCCGTTACCCATAGACTTCAATGTTAAAAAAAATAACTGACACTTGCTGTCCGTCAAGAATCCGTTTTTTTCAAACGGACAAAAAGTCCTGCATGTAGGATTTTTTGTCCGTGAAAAAAAAAACGGACTACTGACGGATTTGGCGTAAACGGACACTAACGGACACAATATAAAAATCCATTGAAATCAATGGAAATTTTTACGGATTTCTGACGGTTCAACTAGTGTCCATTGCTAAAATCTTGTAACGGACAATAGCAAAGGACACTACTGACGGACACCAACGGTAGTGTGAACGCCCCCTTAGACTGCAATTGGACAGCACTGCAGTATCTACACTTGCTTCTACAGTCTGCAAAGTGAGTGAGCAGCACTGCTGTACTGATGATCTGCAGGGGGTCTCTGCTGTCAGACCCTGCAGATCTAAAATTGATGGCCTATCCTAAGAATAGGCCATGAATTGTAGAAAGTGGATAACCCCATTAATGGTTGACAGCCATGGCCACACAGAAGCATTAAAGCTTCACTAATTCAGGAAAAAACTCAGTGATTGAATTGTTATGAAAGTAAATATTCAGCAGACTAAGCATCTAAGTATAGAATATATCAATAAATATCTAATATATAATAATGATTTTATTTTGAAGTCTTCGACAGTAAATTTTTTTCAACATCACCCAAAATTGGCCCTGACTAAGACTCCATAGCCCTCCTGTATGAACCCCCAAAGATCACGAGAAGAGCCTGAGTCCCTTGTGAACCACTGAAATACAGCTGAGTCTTTGACTAAGGCCCCACGGTGCAAAACCTCAACGGAAAAAAAAAAAAAGTTATCCTTACATTGAGGCAAAGATCGATCTATGGAAAATCAGCGTTTTCAAAAAAAAAGTACATTTTTTGAAAAAACACATGTTAATTTTAGCTGCAGAATTGCAAGTATTTTCCCTATATTTTAATAGAAGAAAGCAAAAACTCAATTAAAAATGCTTTGAAAAAAGACAGTGTTGTCACTGTATTTTTTCACCTGTTATGCTATGTGAGACCTTAGCCTTTAACACAAAACACAACAATTTAGACTTATATGTCTTTAAAAATTTGAAATCATTGGGTAAATTCACATCAGTGTTGTTGTTTTGCTACATAAATACTTTTCTTTCAGTGAGCAGCTGTCTCCCAATGCTTCATTTAGAGGAAGAAGATCTGGAGAGAAATCCTCAGTTTGGTAAACTTTTACTAGAATTATGCCAGATTCTGGAGCCGTGTGGAGCTAGTTCCAGGTTATCCCATGAACTTGAGGAGGTAATTAACCTGTGTACAAAAAATTGCTATTTGTGGGATTTTATTACATTTCTTTGTATACAATGGGGCAGATGGGGTCCAACAGGTACAAGGCTCGCCTGATTTATCAAGAGGCTCCAGTCTATTAATAAATCAGGCACATGCCTGAGCATCAGAATGCAGATTTCTGGCATAAGTTATACAGGAAAACTTGTCCCACAGTATTGCCCACTTATGCCAGGAAACTGGTGTAGACTAGATGATGATTTCCCCCGTAATATCTACAAATGTAGTAGGCTTGTATTAAGATTTACGTTTCACCATCTCCTAAAGGTGGATGTATGGCAATCCTACATGATCTGGTACTTCATTATTAATTTCTGTTTTTAACAAAAAAGGCTCTGGTAGAATGGGAATTGGTAGAGAAGGAGCACAGTCTTTCTTGACTGCTGTGTTGAAAGTGTAAGCTATTACCTTAACCTCTGCTCATAATCGCCCGTCATCACATTTTGGCAATATATATATAATCTTACAAGGCCATCTTTAATTATACCATAACTCTATGTAATGTGTGGCGAAAGTCTAGTGTTGTGTGCTATCCTCTCATTTCTAAGCACTGGAGATATAGAAGTGTTCTCTGTTGCCTATCCTTGAATAGAGTTGTGATTAACTGAAAGCACTATTTTTGGTGGCACGATCTGTACCTTGACTAATGTCCCTCTCTTGCTGGTTTCTGTCGGTCACATTTCTCTAGCGCTTGGTAACTGAAAAATCTCTGCTTTAAGGCATTTTTATAGCAATGAATAACGATCACAAGGACAGAAAACTGTACGCAGCAATTTTAAGTCATGTTGACAGAAAATTGGTTCCTCCACCATAGCTCTCGTGCAACACTTGTCTGTATTGTGCAGCCGAATGTCTGCTTTTTGGATGTCATTGAGTGATAACTACCTCTTAGCTATGATTTTCTGTCTTTTTTTTTTCATTTTTGTAAGGCACAAAGAGAATTACGACTGCAGAGGAAAGTTTGGTTCAGGTCTGAAGTTATTCACCAGCTGATTCAGGAGATATTAATAGACTTACAGGTGAAGAAACAGGATGGTAAAATAACTGAGGAGGAGAATAAGGTTGGTATTTTACTTTTTTTTTTTTTTTTTTTTTTTTTTTCTGATATTCTTTATGATTGACTTATAATTTTAGATTTTAATTTTTTTTTTTATTTTTTTTTTTTATATATATTCTGTTTCTCAAAAACTCCATCTACCTTCATGTGCAGTTTCAGGATGACCTTCAACAGTGTTTCTTGGTTACAGAATGTTCCCGCTTCCTCTCTATTGAAGTAGATTCAGGCTCTGTATCTCTTCTTGGATTAGAGAGGAAAGACCTGCATTACCTTCTGCCATCACACATGGTGACATGAATCTAATCTGTCTCTTAATAATGCATATAGCACTTTCTCTGTTTTTGTGATGTGACCAGTCCCTTCTCTCTTCAGGATGTTCTTTGGTTACAAGAAAAATTGCACATGAAACTGGAAGAAGCTCTAAGAATGAAATGCTTTGCTTTTTTGTCTTTTCACCAACCAGAATCTGGTACACTCACATTCATTGTCCCTGATTTTCTCCCAGCAATAGAGAATAAATAAATGATCAAATGAACTTCTACATAAAATTCTAAATAATTACTTAAAGGGATCCTATCATTCAGGAAGGCCAATTTTAGTAAGACCAAATCGTAATAGCCTTTATAAAGGCTATTCTTCTCCTACCTTTGTTTTGCTCCTCGCCGCCATTTAGAAGAAATGTTGATTTTTATCTTTATGCTAATGCATCTTCAGAATGCACAGGGGGCATTCCCCCACTGCTGAAACTTCACAGGGGGCGTCCCCTGTGCTCACCTCAGATGCATTATTAAACTTACCGCACCGCCTCTCTTCTTCTTTAGCAGACGCCTCTTCATGACGTCATCCTTCGTTCGGGAGACATGCGCCGACTGCGCCTGTCCATTCGGCCATTTTCCTGTGGCCTATTACATACACAGCATGCAGTACGCTCGTGTAATAGGCCACAGGAAAATGGCTGAATGGACATGCCCGAACAAAGGATGACGTCAAGAGGCGGCGTCTGCTTAAGAAGGTGAGGCAGCGAGGGAAGTTCAAAAATGCATATGAGGAGAGTACAGGGGACGCCCCTGTGCAGTTTCAGCACTGGGGGAACGCCTCCTGTGCATTCTGAAGACGTATTAGCATAAAGATAAAAATCAACATTTCTTCTAAACAGCAGCGAGGAGCAAAACAAAGGTAGGAGAAGAATAGCCTTTTATAAATGCTATTACGACGTGGTCTTACTAAAATTATCCATTTTGAATGATAGGATCCCTTTAAAGGGATTCCCTTATGAAGAAAACAATGGCTCATATGCCCTGAATGGGAATCATAGAGGGGGATCTTCCTCTCATGACTCCATCTGTTAGACTGAAGAGCCATTCTGTACAAGCTTCTTCTGGCACACTTGAGACTTCTTCGTATTACAATGACGGCCATGAATGGTTACAATGTAATACCATATTTCCACAGCTGCTGCAGGGGAAATACCTGGCTGGATTGTGCTGCATTCTGAGAGGGATGGTCACTGATGAAAACTCAGTAGACAAGAAAAATAAAGTGAATGTAATTTTATTGATTTGTTCATTTATTTTATTCTTTGGTGCCCATGTCTAATGAAATGCAGTACAACACCCTGGGTGCTTTTCCGTGTTCTATCATTCTCTCCTGCAGCTATTTTAACGTTCTTTTATTGGAAAGTTTTAATATTCAAATTGACAGTATGGTCTCAGTTGTCAAGAGTCCAAACAAGCTGAATTCAGTGTAGAACAGCATAGTGCTAAACAACTGTTGACTTTGGAATTTTTTTCTTATCACTAAACAAACACTAGGAATGGGGAGGGTGGAATTGGAAAACCGCAAATATGAATGCGAGGGACTGCAAACCAGGATGAACGAAGTATACAGCATGATACCAAATAAAAACGGTAAATAGAGGTTTATCCCATGAATGGGAAGCCACTAATGGGGATGAGTGGTTATTAGTGGTTGGATCTGACTCTTTGGGAAGGGAGTTCCTGTAGCTAATTTGCAAGAGTTGTATTAAAGAAGAAAATTTTTTAAAGGGATTTTCCAACTTTATGCTAAGGTCCCCCATAGTGAAATGCAGCTGAAGAACAAAATGCTGTGTTTTTGCTTGTTTGTTTTTCTTCCCATATTAACTGCCCATCCCCCCCCCCCCATGTGTGGATAAGATTAACCAAAAACACAATGGAAAAAAATCTCAATGCGTTTGTTTTTTTTCTCTGTGGTTTTTCTTCCTTTAGTAAATCCATAGGGAAAACGCAAGAGTTTCCACAGGTAAAATTGATATGCTGCGTTTTTCAAAAATTTTTGAAAACACAGCTCTTTCGCAACTTTTTTTTTTTTTTTTCTCTCCAATTTGTGAATGGGATTAGCCAGACTCTCATTCACTTTGCTGGTACTGTAAAACACAGCATTTCTCCTGCTGCGTTTCCACAGCAGGAAAAACACTACGTTTCCACGTAGTTGTTCCATAGCCTTAGACTGATTTGGGGGGGGGGAAATAATATGCATTATTTATCTGGTAAATCCTCTGATACACCTGCAGCAATTTACCCATCTACACAAAGTAGACACAAAGTTTCTGGTCAACCTAAACCACCTTTCCTACCACGTTTAGACCAGGGCCCCACGAGGCGTAAACGGCGTGGGGAAAAAAAAAAAAAACACAGCGTCTTACAGTCACAGCAAGGTGGATGGGACTCCCATCCACACCTTGCGAAAAAAATATGCGCTGTGGACACACTGCGATTTCCAAAACTGTTGCGGTTTTGGAAATTGCAAGATGTCAATTATACCTACAGAAATGCCAGAGATTTCCCTATAGGTATAATTGAAACAGTCAGCAGAGGAAATCTTGGCAGACTTTGTCAAAGCTCTGCGGGAGAAACCGCAATGCGTTGCTTTTTTGCTGTGGGACGCTATGTGGGGCCTTAGCCTTAGACAGTTTTTTGCTGAAATCCGATAGGTCAAGGCCCCAGCATGCTATTCCCTATCAAGACAACAGGTGTTCATTTTCCCTCTGAATGAAATGATGTGCCCTGTTGCTCCATTTGGGTGGGGGTCCTAGCAATTAATTCAAAAGTGTAAATAAATTTAAACTGTTACTTGATATGTTGAGGTCACATATTCAGCCACTCACTGGTATAGGATAATTTTTAATGGACATGGGCAATTTTTTTCTAAGTGTTTTCTTCTTATATATTACTGTATATTCCAAAAGTGAGATATCTACATTAGGTTTGGTAGAAGAACGCTGTGAATGCTAAATCTGATCTCGAATATCATGTCTTGTTGACTAGGCAGTACGATTGGAACAGGCCTATGTGAGATCTTCATGTGTGTATATAGGTTGTAACCTGACACATTAATTTGGGGTGTGTGTTAGGGTAGGTTCACACTTGTGCTGGGGGGACCCAAACGACGGAAAGCCCGTCCACTAAAACAGCGGTTACCCGCGGCCACCCACGGACCCCATAGACTATAATGGGGTCTGCCAGGTGTCAATTTTCGGCGGAATCTGCAACTGAGTCTCCACCGAAGATGTGAACTTATCCTAAAAATGTTATAGCTCAGTTCAGGGTGTTTTTTTAACTTATAAGTGATCAGTAGCTTCACCCCCCCTCCCCCCAGGTCATTGGTCATAACTGACTAGTCACCCAGTTTTTGTTATGCCTCAGATGATGAAAGTGAAATTCTCTGTGCAGCAAAGGCTCTTCGTCTGGCTACTACCCTGGAGGATGAAAAAAAGGAGGTTAAAAAATGAACAAGAGAAACATCAGGAAATGGGAGCTTTACTTGAAAAGCAGAAACAAATGTATGCCTGCGTAAGTAAATGGGTATCTATATATAACTGCATGCCAGCAGACCAGACTATGGATAATGGCTATATAATACATATTACTAAAATAATTTCTATTGCTATATCTGTGAACAGCACATTTCAATGTCAGAATGTGAAGCTCAGATTGATGCTCTACATTGTCTGTCAAGGATTCCTTTTCAAGGAATTCTATTCTCCAGTACCCACTACTGGTTGACTGACATAATGTGCACAAGGTTTGGGGGTTGATTTATATGAAACTCCTCTTCACAGTGAGGTTCTCCAGTGTGTACCATAAAGTGCCCTTGCTGCATTATCTGAATAATTGTAAATTGAGCATAATTTAACATTCATGGTATTATTAATAGAGTGCCTGACTTAAGCTTGCTCTGTTATATAGTAATATACATCTTTCTTGACGACTTATCTTATTTTAATTTATAGAAGAGGTTATAGCATACCACATATAGAGCACTTCTTATATGCAGAGGTGATTCCCTCCATACCCAGTTATACAAAAGTGGCAATTAACTATTATTTTTATGGATGGTAGATCAACAAAGATTAACCCCTTAAGGACACAGCCCAAAAATGCGTTAAGGACCAAGCCTTGTTTTTCAAAACTAACGTGTCACTTTATGTGGCAAGAACTTTGAGACGCTTTAACTTACACAAGTGATTTTGAGACTCTTTTCTCGTGACACATTGTACTTCATGTTAGTGATAAACACTAATCAATATTTTTGTATTTATAAAAAAAAAAAAATTTTGGAAAAATCGCCATTTTCTAAATGTGAAATTCTCTGCTTTTCAGACAGTCATACCACCCAAATACATTAATAAATATTATCTACCATATCTCTGCTTTATATTGGCATAATCATTTAATCGTCTTTTTAATTTATTTTGGATGTTAGAAGGCTTACAAATGTAACAGCGATTTTCCAGATTTACAAGAAAATTTCCCAAACTAATTTTTTAGGGACCACTTCAGTTCTAAAGGGCATTATAAAGGCCTATATATTAGAAACTCCTATTTTCAAAACTGCACCCCTGAAATAATTCAAAACAGCATTTGGGAAGCTTGTTAACCCTTTAAGCATTTCACAAGAATTAAAACGATATCGAGGTGAAATTTAGACATTTTAATTTCTTTTTCCACTAATCCTTTCATTTAGCCCTAAAATTAACACCTTCACACAGGGATAAAGGAGAAACTACATCTCACAGTATATTATACAATTTCTCCAGAGCACATAAATACCCCACATGTGGGTGTAAACTAATGTTTGGGAATTCGGCAGTTCACAGAAGGGAAGGAGCGACACTGGACGTTTGAAAAGCAGATTTTGCTGAAATAGTTTTCATGTGCCATGTCTCATTTGCAAAGCCCCTAGAGTATCAATACAAAGGAAAACCCCAAAAGTGACCCCATTTTGGAAACTACACCCCTCACAGAATTCATCAAGGGGTATAGTGAGCATTTTGACCCCACAGCTGTTTCACAGATTTTACTAACATTGGGATGTATAAATGAAAAATAACTAAAACGTCCCTTTATCCCCAAATTTTTCATTTTCACAAGAGGACAAAGGAGAAAAAGCTCCCCAAAGTTCGTTACACAATTTCTCCTGAGCACAGAAATGCCCCATATGTGGTTGTAATCTGCTGTATGGGTACATGGTGGAGCTCAGAATGGAAAGAGCGCTATTTAGCTTTTGGAGGGCAGATTTTGCTGGAATAGTTTTCGGGTGCCATGTTGCATTTGCAGAGCCCCTAAAGTACCAATACAATGGAAACCCCTCAAAAGTGACCCCATTTTAGAAACTATACCCCTCAAGGAATGTATCAAGGGGTATTATCATTTTTTTGAAGAAATATCCAATTTCAGAATACGTTGCGGCCACCTTATGGCATCAGAGACATGCACTCCTAAAACTATTAAGTGGGCTATCCTGGGGGGAAAAAAATTATATATGTGGGTATAAACTGCTGTTTGGGAACAGCCGGGCACAGAAGGGAAGGAGTGCTATTTTGGTTTTTGGAGCACAGTTTGGTTTTTGGACACCATGTCACTTTTGCAGAGCCCAAGAATTGCCAGTAAAGTGGAATCCGCAGACATGTGACCCCATTTTGTAAACTACACCCTTCAAGGAATTTATCATGTGGTGTAGCGAGCATTATTAACCCTTAAGTGTTGCATTCTTTTAATTTCCAGAAATGAATGCGCAGATGATAATGAAAAGTTAAAAATAACATTTTTCCAGAGATACGCCATTTCAGTGCCCGATATGTGGTGCACAGCTTATGTCTGCACAGACACACACTCCAAAAACTGTTAAGCGGGGGGTCCCGGGCACAACAGCTTTTGGAGCGTTCATCTCTGATACATGCCGGGCACAACATATTACACGCTGAAATGACGTATTCCTGGAAAAATTGTCATTTTCACCTTTCACAATCAGCTGCGTATTCATTTATGGATAATAAATTATATCAACACTTGGGGGTTAAAAATGCTCACTGTACCCCTGGATAAATTCCTTCAGGAGTGTAGGTTCCAAAATGCGGTCACATGTCAGGCGATTCCACTTTACTGGTGTTTCAGCTCTGCAAAAGTGCAATGGCATCCAAAACCCAAACCGTCCAAGCGTGTGCTTCCATTCTGTGCCCAGCTGTGTCCATACAGCAGTTTATACCCACATATGACATTAAGTACGTTACCCTGGGTACACCAGTGTCATTCATGTGGGCATAATCTGCAGTTTGGGCACACAGCAGGGCGCAGAAGGGAAGGAGCGCTATGTGGCTTTTGGAGTGCAGATTCAGATGTTTGGGATCTGGGTGCCATGTCATGTTTGCAGAGCCTGTAAGGTACCATAACAGTGGATTCCCCAAAAGAGTGACCCCATTTTGAAAACTGCACCCCTCAAAGAATTTATCAAGGGGTGTAGTAAGCATTAGTATCCCAGACGTGACTGCACAGCGGATGGGGGAAAAGTGAATATGTAAGCTGTGCGAAGTGCATTGGAGACACCAAATTTCCTTCTATTTCCCCAGTAGTTCCTATTATTGGGGAGGTCACTCTGGGGGTCACTTCTGGTTTATTTTCCCTCAAGCTCTAAATCTGGGGTGTCCCCTGATATGCGCTCACACAGCTTATACATTCCCTTCCTGCCGCAGCCAGTTATATTTTACTAATGATTTGGCGATTTTTTTTTTTTTTTTTTGGGGGGGGGGTTTTGTCTTCACATTGTACAAGCTATATTTTCTTTATTTCTCTGGTGATGTAGCCATATGAGGGCTTGTTTGCAGGGTGAGATGTATTTTTTAATGACATCATCTTTGGGTGCCTTTAACTTATTGAATAAATTTTATTAACTCTTTCTTGGTGGATTAAAAAAAAAACCCCATCAATTCTGGCACTGCGTTTTACCTTTTAAATTTTTCACCATGCAGCATAAAGCAGAAGTAACATGTTACCTTTATTCTACGGGTTGGTAGAATACGGCGATACCTAATTTATATTGGTTTTTTTATGCGATACTAATTTTGCAAAACAAAAACCCATTTGGGGACATAAATCAATTATTTTTGCATCGCCATCTTCTGAGATGCGTAACACTTTTTTATTTTGCGGTTTACAGAGTTGGTTGAGGGCTTATTTTTTGCGGGACAACCTGTGCTTTTTATTGGTATTGTTTTGGGGTACATATGACTTTTCGATCACTTTTATGGCATATTTTGTAAGGTGAGATGGCGAAAAATCATTACTTTTTTGGCGGGTTTTTTCCTTTTCCCTTTCCCCCCCGCTCCCCCCCGACGTTCACCATGTACAAGTTGGATGGATGCAACTATACCAAATATGCATTGTTTTTATTAATTTTTAGTTTTTTTTTTTTAATATAATTCATTATATAGGAAAAGGGAATTTTTGGGGCTTTATTCTTTTAATTTTTTTTCAAACTTTTTTTTTTTTTTTTTTTTTCATTTGTCCCATTAGGATACCTGAGCCAGCAATGCTTTGATTACTGGCTCTGTGCTATAGACTGCAAGACACGAGCATATAAGTGTCTTGCAGTCTGTACAGGAAGTTAGCGCTATGCAGATGCATAGCCTGACTTCCGGAGGTCTCGGCAGGATCAACCAGGTAGTGGAGGCTACAGGCAGCCTGGGGTCACTGGGCAGACCCCGGGCTGCATTTATAGATATCGGCACCTCCCGATCTCGCTGAGGGGAGCGGCAACATGGCGGAACCCCTTGGATGCCACGGTCATGTTTGACCGCGGTAACCAAGGGGTTTAAACCTCAGAGCGGAACTCAGTTCCGACAGGAGGTTATGGAGCAGGGTGTTAGCTGTCAGTTACAGCTAACACCCGGTTCCGATGCTGCCCGCTCAGATAGTGAGCGGGCGGCCGCCCTAGGGCGTAGTATTACGCCCTGTTGCACGAAGTACCAAGCACGCAGGATGTAATAGTACGTCCAATGTCGTTAAGGGGTTAAAGTGTCATAGAAGAGGGCCTGTGTTTCTGAGAAATCTAATGTTGACCAATAATCTTCTATGCAAGTGAGCTAACCAAGATCTAATTATTTGGCTCTTAGGAACTTAAGTGAAGTTCTACTAATGGCAGTATTTGCCAAGTTAAGTAACTTGGTAAGCTAGAAAATGACCTTGAAAACACTGTGTGCTTTTAGAGTTAACATGAATAAAATCTGTTTTTGCATTTTTAGGTGCTCTTGCGGTGCCTTTCACTCCTCCAGCAGGCTTGCTCCAATCTCAGTCTTCAGGCACAGTCTGACATAGATAGGATGAATGCTGAATACTTGGAAACAAAAAGCAATGCTTTGTATTTAAAATTACGGTAAGAATTGTGACTCAGTGGTTTAAGGCATGTTATTTGTCTCACTGCTCATCCTCACCTCATGTCTTTTCACAGGATGGAAGAGCTTCAAGTCCTCACAGACACTTACACTCCTGAAAAGGTTGAGGTTCACAAATACATCAGGTAAAGGAGGCAAAAAAGTAATAGAAAAGTGCATAAACATAGTTGGTAATTTGAAAAGGAAAATACTTCATCCTCACTACTGCAATCTTCCAGGTCCAGTTTGGAGGCTGCTGTGCAATCTGAGAGAACTGAACTATCTACATCTAGACAGATCCTTGCTTCCTATGAATTTCTGGGCACAGAATTTGAGGAACTTGTCCAAGAATATACTCTCCTAAGAGATAAAATTAAAGAAAATCGCTGGGCAATTCAGGAGCTCAGCAAAACCTTACCCTGAGAGCCCAAATGTTTTCATTTCAGTTACAGCGACTTTCTGTAGTGGAATACATTGCTGTATTATGATTTATCACAAAGGAAAACAAAAAGCCAATGAAAGTCAACTAATATATATATATATATATATATATATATATATATATATATATATTTTTTATATAATATACTTTCATTGGCTTTTGTTGTCCTCTGTGCTGAAATTTATCTCGATACTATAAGATGAGCTAACTCTGCCACATCTGTTTTCCAGCTAGGAGACACACAACTTGTTTCCTTGTTTGAGCAGAGCGTAGTCTCACAGGAGTAGTAATGAGCTTCTATCTGCTTTAGATATTTATCAGTTATTGCAAGTTATCAACACAGAAGTTTTTCCTTGCATCAACTGTCTGTACAGTATACAATATGTGTATAATGTAAAGGTCTAGTTTGAACCATTTCAGCTGTGCTAGCTAGTCACAGCATTGAGAATTCCATCATATATGCAGGAGCAATTTATAGAAGTTATCGTCGCCACATTATCAGAACTCTCGTAGCTAATGGTGGGATTCCTGTAAATTGTGGTTCCCTAATGTCATGTGACAGGTACTTTAAAGAGGACCTTTCATGTCCTCATCAATGTGTGGTATTATATACCACTAGAAAGCAGACAAATGCGCTGAAATCAGCACACTGTCGACTCACCCCCCCCCCCCCCCCCCAACTGTACTCTAACATAGCCTTTTACTGTCGGGTGGTGGTGTTCTTCACAGCCCAGTGATGACACTGCTGTAAGGCCCGCCCTTTCGACAGTGGGGAGATATTGGTGCTGAAATTAACAGAACCGATATCTCCAGCACTAGGGCACATACCGGGAAAGTCAATAGTGTGCTTTCTAGTGGTATATAATACTGCACATTGATGAGGACATGAAGGGTCCTCTTTTAAACCACAGCTTATTTTTAGAAATTTATATATTACACGTTTCTTTTCTGAGGCTAAATATGTAACTTAAATCTCTATAAATAAATTACTTTAAAAAAATAATAATAATAAATAAAGATTAAAATTAAAAAATGAAAATGTGTCAATGTATTCTGTACAATTGTCTGCCCCAAATCTAGTGGAAAAAAAATACCCAAATCCATAAACACCATAAATACATTCTAGTGAGCAATAGGTTAATCATGAACCTACAGCAAATTACTCCAGGAGCTAAACTTTGATTTCTATGACAAAGCAGGTATTAATTTTGCCTGACATACAAAAGCTCTTATGTGTCTCCTGCTACTGTAATACCAACCTAAAAACAAGAGGTGGAAACACAACATACAGACTTTTCTATGGTAAAATTCAATCTTGGCAGACAAAAGACTATAGGAGCTGAGCCTCTTCTTTTAAGAGCTTATCAGATAGTAAGCCACTGATTGATGGAGTGATTTTAATGTAAGAGTTTAACCACTTCCCACTGCAGGCATTTTTTGATTTTTCAGAATGGAAAAAAATTCAAAATGGGGTGGAATTGCTCTCTACCTTCCTTCTCCTCCTCTACCCTTCTATCTTTCTCCTTGTTCCTCTCCTTTTTCGGCTCTAAATCCTACCCCCCCCTTTTAAGATGTTTGATGGTTTTGTGGAGGGATTCTTGGTGGCTGGGGGTCATTTGAATTTGGTTCTGGATCCTACTCTTGATTCATCACTCAGCCACTCCTGCCACACATGGTCCTTTGGGGGATTGAGAGATCTCCATTCTCACCAACTCATTGATTCTTGGCGCGTACTACACCCATGAGATCGCGACTACTATTCTTCCTGTTCCATAATCATTACTCCTGTATTGACTCTTCAGCTATTCATTCATCACCAACATCTCCACTCCTTAATATCGGCAGGGATACATAACATGGGCAGGGATACATAACATGGGCAGGGATACATAACATGGGCAGCACGGTGGCTCAGTGGTTAGCACTGCAACCTTGCAGCGCTGGAGTCCTGGGTTCGAATCCTGCCAAGGACGACATCTGCAAGGAGTTTGTAAGTTCTCCCCGTGTTTGCGTGGGTTTCCTCCTGGTACTCCAGTTTACTCTCACACTCCAAAGACATACTGATTGGGAATGTAGATTGTGAGCCCTATATGGGACAGTGACTGTCAATGTCTGTAAATCGCTTCGAAATATGATGGCGCTATACAAGTAAGCATAATAAATAAATAAACATTACGTTCTCAGATCACACTCTAGCCACACTGATGTTTTCTCTGATCTCCAATCCCTTTTCAACTCCAATAGAAACTCAACACCTCCCTCTTGGACGATGCCGCTGTCCTCGCTGACCTTAAAACTCATTTAGTGGAATACCTTACCAGGGAAGAGACCGTGGGGCTTGATCCCTCTGTAGTGTGGGAAGCCCACAAATGCCTGGTCTGCGGGGTCCTTGTACAACATGGCTCCAGTCTCAAAAAATAACGTTTGGTCTATGTAGACTCCCTTCTGCAATGTATCCGAACGCTTGAACTGCTCAATAAACGTCACGCTACTGCCAACACTTATGCCCAACTTGTAGGCATCCGGGAAGAACTGCGCTCCTTCTTGATTGGCAAAGCTAAGGGGACCTTAGTTAAATGTCTGAGTCACTTGTATGAGTTTGGCAATAAATGTAGCCACTTGCTGGCGAGAACTTAACACTCGCAAAGCCTCCACTTATGTGCCCCAAATCCAATCCACTCCCCACTGAGTTTGCTGCGGTGTTTCGAGAATACTACACTTCATTGTACTCGGTTGATTACTCTAACCCTGAAACGTCTAGTGCGCTCTTCCATGACCGTATTCGGACTTATTCAACCTCTTCAGGCCTTTCTAAGTTTTCAACCGAGGACCTGAAAGTTCTGGACTCTCCTATCGCAGATGAGGAACTCTGAATGGCGTTTAAACATATGGCTACGGGTAAAGCACCTGACCTGGATGGCCTCCCCCTTGCCTACTATAAGAAACTTTGGCCCAGATCTCGGCCCTCATTTCTTAAAGGCGTTTAATTCAATAACAACCAGCTGGTCTCTATGCTGTGATTCCTAAACCTGGTAAAGACCTCCTCCTCTGTCATAACGACCGTCCAATTTATCTCTTGAATGTCGATCTTAAAATACTCGCCTCCCGATTGACATCCCGGATCAGGCTGGTTTCATGCCAAGACAAGATACTAGGGACAACTCCACCAAAACTATCAATCTCATTCACGGTGCTAAAATACCTGGCAGACCCCTTATGCTCCTTTCACGGGCGCCGAGATGCCTTTGATAGGGTCAACTGGTAGTTCATGAAGAAAACTCTACTACACGTGGGCCTCCGCGAGAACATGATGAGCTGGATCTTCTCCCTTTACTTTCATCCTTCGGCTCATGTTAGGGTCAATGGCCTGCTTTCCCTATTGCTAATGGATTCGGGCAGGGCTGTCCTCTGTCCCTCCCCCCCCCCCCCCCGTTATTTTTATCCTGACCCTGGAGCCCTTTCTCCACCATGTTCGAGCACTACCTGATATCTCTGGTGTGGCCCAAGCTGCTCACCTTCATAAGGTGGTGGCTTATGCTGACGACTTGCTGTTCTTACTTTTCTCTGCCCACGTCTCCCTCCCTTGCCTAATGTTTGTCTTCCACGTTAATCCAAGATCTCCAATTTCAAGATTAATTTCTCCAAATTAGAGGCTCTTAACGTGAGTCTTTCTGCCCAGCAAGTCTCTTACCTTTCTGTTGGTCGACCCGGGCCTTTAAAATACCTGGGAGTCCTTTATGCCCCTGTTCCTAGGGTCTTTTTGATGTTTTTGGTTGTCATTATGATTTAAAAAGAGAAAACACAGAAGTTTGACAATAAATGGCTTCAACAAACCACTAACCATGAGTGGAGAAAAAGTTTTTGTCATCATATTCTCTGAAAAAAAGCAGGGTATGTAAACTTTTTAGCACAAACTGTATATTGTTTGCCACCTACATAGTGACTCTGGTTGGCAGGCAACCCAGGTGTATCCCACTCGACTGATCTTCCCTCTTCCTGGACTACTGGCACAAAATGCAGCTCCGTCACTCTGTAAACTCCCTCCCGGCCTCCATGGACTTTAGGACTGAATACACGCTCCTAGAGCACCTCTGTGTTGGCCACAGTTTTCTGCACCATTCCCTCGCCGCTTTTGATTGAACCTCCACCTGAGGGTTGTGATGCCCTCTCCCCATTTTGGGATGGTGTTAAAAGGATTATCTTGCAGATTACTGAAGTATCCCATCATTTGGGCCCTGCTCTGTTCCTTTTCCATCACTGCGATTCTCCAGTGCAAACTTACTCTGTTTCCTGGTCCTCGCGGCCCGGGCTTGCATCCCGCGATTCTGGAAGAGAGTTGAACCTCCTCCTCTCTCCCTCTGGATCTTGAAGGTCAATGAGATTATGCGAATGGAAAATCTCCCTTCTTTCCTGCATGACACGGTCAAAGTCTTTAACAAAACTTGGTTCTATTAGTTGGAATTCCAACGTTCTGGAGAGTACCAGTCGCATCTCTGTTCTGAATCTCCCTCACTGGGCGTTAGGGAGCTTCTATTGCTTTGATTGCTTTTTATTTAAAATTTTGAGAGGCAAAAAAACTAATGCAATGATCACTAATACAATGCATTGTAAATTGATGACTATGCCAGACCAGCCCGGGAGACTTCAATAGGCTCCTGGCTGTCATGGCAATGGATCGCCGGCGCTGGATCTTATTTGCGCTACTCTGAAAATGCCTTGATCAGCTTTGGCTGACGCACCAGGGGCCTTAATGCCGGCAATCATAAGCTATCCTGTTGAAAAAGCCAAATTACATACATCATCTGATGAGCGCTGTCACCATGAACATTTTAGGTGTTGTGTTTTATGCAAATATGCACATACATTCCAAATATATAAATAAGCCCTTCTAACGTTGATGCAAATTATGCTATACTAGCGACGTAGGTGGTAACACTGTGGTTTCTCTGGGGGTGGGGTCTGAGTACTACAGGTCATGCAGTGTTGCTTCCCACTTGCATCAAAACTAAAAGGCCTTATATCTTTGGAATGAGCGAACAGATTTTGGATAAACTAAGTGCTCAGGATGATGTTTGCATGTGGCTTTTTCCACAGGATAAATCGTCCGTATGTGATCTGTGGGGTCTGACACTCAGACGCTGCATAGATCAGCTGTTGCAGCAGCTTCCAGGTGCAGGAAGCTGCTAGTGGACTGTCAGAATGTGCAGAGCCATTTCACAACCCTGCAATCTGTGTGAAAAATCAAGTTAGGGCCAGAAAACCTTTTAGGTTTTTTTTTTTTTTTTTTTTTTTTTTAGCCAAAGTCAAGAGTGGATTTAACAGAAGTGAGAAGTATAAGAGTTTCCTTTTATATTCGTTGATTATGTAGATAATCTGTTTTCCCTTAGTCCGAACAGCAGCACAATATGGAGTATCTCTGTCTCTGTGTGCTGGTAGGACAGGTGGCATTTTAATTTACATAATTAATTAAATGATACTCCCCTATAAGAGGCAAAAGAGACCTCCCCCCACTGTGTTAGTTATAAAGAAAAAAACAACAATCCTTCCTAAAGGGGGGAAAGCTTGTGCTGCTGTTCGGACTAAGGGAAAACAGATTATCTACATAATCGATTCCCCTTACGTCCAACAGCAGCACAATATGGGTACGTAGCAAGTAGATCCCCTAGGGAGGGTTCTCACTCACTACAGTACCGTATGAATGTCCAAAGTCAGTAGCCTCTGAACTATGGACATCTAACTGATAGTGTTTAACAAAGGTTAGTTGGTGGTGACCAAAAACGGCTGCACAAACTGCTCAAAAAGCAAGACCGACTCACAGCCCAGGAGGCCAACACAGCCCTTTGATAAAGTCGGGCATTAACCCGAGCAAAATAAGTTTAAATGAAGAGGGTTTCCCAATCTTCTGAAGGACTATGTAAGCAGAAGATACATTTTGGAGACGCCATACTATATCCATACTGGGAAAGCCGGCAGTGTGCTCAATTCAGCGTGCTGTCGGCTTTCTAGCAGTATGTAAAACAGCATATACATGAGGACGTGAAAGGTCCTCTTTAAGGCTAAGGCCCCATGTGGTGTTCTGCAGCAAAAAGGAGCTGCGGGAAAAACCGCAGTGGCGACGCATCACGGTTTTTCCTGCAGCACTTTGCACAGAAAGTTCGCAGAGGTTTCCTCTGCAGACTTTCTGCTTCAATTATATATACAGGAAAACCGCCAGCATTTCCGTAGGTATAATTGACATACTGCGATTTCCAAAACTGCGTCTGTTTTGGAAATTGCAGCATTTCCGCTGCGTATATTTTACTGCAAAGTGGGGATGGGGGCCACATGTGGCGAAAGCTCACAGAAAAAAACCCGGCATTTTACATCTAGCAAATCCCATCCACACATTGCGGAAAAATACATGCAGCAGATGCACTGCGATTTCCAAAACCGTTGCGGTTTTGGAAATTGAAGCATTTCAATTATACCTACAGAAACACTGGCGATTTCCATATAGGTGTATTGAAATCAGAAAGTCCACAGAGGAAACCTCTGCTGACCTGTGAAAAGTGCTGCGAGAAAAACCACAATGTTACCGCTGCGGTTTTTCCTGCAGCACTTTTTTTTCTGCAGCCCGGTACATGGGGCCTTAGTCTTATTAAAACCCAAGTGCCACCTTAATTAAATTAATTGACCCTCATATTATGCCCCTGATTCACCCTGACATAAATACTGCACCCCTAATGGCCCCTTATATAAATAACCTCCCCCTTGTATTAATAATACCTCCTAATAACCTTTATATAAATGACCCCCCCATCGTCATAATGAATCCTCCCTTATAGTTATATTTCCCCCTCCTAACCACCCCTTACACTACTAATATACCCACAACTCAGCTAAAAAAACAAAAGTCATACTCACCTGCAATGCTGATAAATGGAGCCGCCGGCGCTTCCTCCCTGTCCACTCACAGAACGTCTGTGTCTGAGCGCAGGTGGCGCGTTGTTGTGACGTCATCGCGCCGCCCGTGCTGAGAAGCAGACATTGTTTGTGGTCTCGGCATCTTGTAAACCGCAAGCCTGTATTGGCTTGCGGTTTACAATACGGTTAAGTGGCAGGTTACGTTTTAACTAGATCGGTGTCTGCAGACACCAATCTAGTTAGAAATAAAGGATGTATTAATGGCGGCCCCGGGGTGGGCCCCCAAAAATTCTGTGGGCCCGGGGCAGCCGCCCCCCTCTGCCCCCCCCCGCTAGCTACGACCAAGTCTCTGTGATAGCCATCATACCATTCTGGCCAAAAAGATTTGGTTTGCCCAGCTCATGTACATGAATCGAGGGACATATTGGAGGCTTCCCCCACCCAGACCTGGTTTCCCAAGGAACTCAGAAGCACCAGGATCTGAGGAGATTCAACCTGACAGCCTGGAAGTTGACCAGTCTCTATGGAGATTTAGTGGACTGTCAGAAGCCATCCTGAGGACTCTTTCCTGTGCCAGAGTAGAGTCTACCAAGAAAAGCTACTATAGGATAGGTAACATCTTCAAGTAGTGGTGCTCCAGAAGAGAAGCTGATAGTTCAAACCCTACTACAGCAGAAATTTAGAATTTTTTTCAAAGCGGCTTTGATTCAGGCCTTTCTCTTGCTACACTGAGGGTACAGGTTTCAGCCTTATCCACCTGTTTAGGCAGACAATTGTCCCAGGATTTCCTTATTGTTGGGTTCCTTAAGGGCGCTACCAGACTTAGACCGTTGGTCTCAGCTCCGGCTCCCCTGTGGGATCTCTCAACTGTTTTTTCAGGTCTTTGTGGTCCTCCTTTTGAGCCACTGGAAGATCTATATTTTAATTTTCTTGCCTTTAAAACCACCTTTCTATTAGCCTTCACTTCAGCCAAAAGGGTGAATGAGCTCCAGGCTTTTTCTTCCAAGGAACCTTATATATCTTTTTTGCGGATAGGGTCCAACTTAGGTTTCTTCCTGGATTTAACCCTAAGGTACCTTCCTGCGCCAATATTAACCAATTAGTCTCTTTACCGGGGTTTTTTTCCAGCCCCTTCCTCTGAAGCGGAGAAAAAACTGCACACACTAGATGTTGTGAGATGATGTCTCCAGATTTACCTCTTACGTACACGTCCCTTTAGGAGAGCTGAGAATCTCTTTGTCAACATGTATGGTGGAGACAAAGGTCTTAGGGCTTCCAAGCCTACTTTGTCTAGGTGGATTAAGGAGGCAATCAAAGTTTCTTTCTTTGCTCAGGGGTTAGCTCCGCCCGAATTTTGTACAGTCCATTCAACCAGGGCTGTATCAACCTCTTGGGCTGAGAACCGGGCCTTACCTCTGGATCAGATCTGTGCAGCTGCTTCTTGGTCGTCTCATCTAACCTTTGTAAAACATTATCGACTAGATGTTCGGAGTTCTGTGGCGACTGCCTTTGGACAGTCAGTCCTAGGTGTTGTAGAGCAGGGAAACCCTCCCTAAGGGAATTACTTGCTATATCCCCATATTGTGCTGCTGTAGGACTTAAGGGAATCGTTGATTATGATGTTAATCTGTTTTCCCTTAGTACTAACAGCAGCACAAGCTTCCCTCCCTAAACTTAGAAATTTTTACTTTATAACTTACACAAGGGGGGGGGGGGTTTCTTTGCCCTCTTATAGGGTAGCATAGTCATGCATATTTTATGTTAATTAAAAGTTCCGCCTGTCCTACCAGCACACAGGGGCAGGAATACCCCATATTGTGCTGCTGTTAGGACTAAGGGAAAACAGATTAACATCCTAATCAACGAGTATCTATCCTCCTGAGAAATATAGCAGTATCATCATAGATTGGATTTAAAGAAATCCCATCCACACATGTAGTTTGTCATTTATTGCTGTGTGCTTGCCTATGTGTTCCCCCTCCCCAGCCACAGAAATAAAAAAAAACATACATTTTCAGTTGTTTGTTTGCTGTGGGTATTCCACTGTGGGATGTCTGAGGGTGGACAGCATTAAGTTGATCTAACACATGATGTGTATACGTCGCCCTGAGCATGTAGTTTATGCTCAGTGCCATAATAGTACTGTGCTGTAATGCCATGGGCACAGGAGCTGTGCCTGTGGCTTTACTTTTGGCACTTAGCTGTGTTACACAGCTGAGGCCTGAGACTGCCAGTCGCAGGTGGAAAAAAAAAATACTCTGCAGATTAACCCTTAGGATATCCTGATCAATAGCGATCACGGCATCTAGGGGATCCAGGGCAAGATTGTACTCCACCCCTCGGATCCTTCACGATTAATTTGCAGGGTTTGAGGGACTGCCATGGCAGTGAGCAACAGCCTCCTGACTGCCGCTCCCAATAACACATACAGTGCTGGCCAAAAGTATTGGCACCCCTGCAATTCTGTCAGATAATACTCAGTTTCTTCCAGAAAATGATTGCAATCACAAATGCTTTGGTAATAATATCTTCATTTAATTTGTCTTCAATAGAAAACCACAAAAAGTATTGTCAAAAAGCCAAATTGGATATAATTCCACACCAAACATAAAAAAGGGGGTGGACAAAAGTATTGGCACCCTTTGAAAAATCAGGTGATGCTTCTCTAATTTGTGTAATTAACAGCACCTGTTACTTACCTGTGGCACATAACAGGTGGTGGCAATAACAAAATCACACTTGCAGCCAGTTGAAATGGATTAAAGTTGACTCAACCTCTGTCCTGTGTCCTTGTGTGTACCACATTGAGCATGGAGAAAAGAAAGAAGACCAAAGAACTGTCTGAGGACTTGAGAAGCAAAATTGTGAGGAAGCATGAGCAATCTCAAGGCTACAAGTCCATCTCCAAAGACCTGAATGTTCCTGTGTCTACCGTGCGCAGTGTCATCAAGAAGTTTAAAGCCCATGGCACTGTGGCTAACCTCCCTAGATGTGGACGGAAAAGAAAAATTGACGAGAGATTTCAACGAAAGATTGTGCGGATGGTGGCTAAAGAACCTCGACTAACATCCAAACAAGTTCTAGCTGCCCTGCAGTCCGAGGGTACAACAGTGTCAACCCGTACTATCCGTCGGCGTCTGAATGAAAAGGGACTCTATGGTAGGATACCCAGGAAGACCCCACTTCTGACCCAGAGACATAAAAAAGCCAGGCTGGAGTTTGCCAAAACTTACCTGAGAAAGCCAAAAACTTTTTTGGAAGAAAGTTCTCTGGTCAGATGAGACAAAAGTAGAGCTTTTTGGGAAAAGGCATCAACATAGAGTTTACAGGAAAAAAAAAGAGGCCTTCAAAGAAAAGAACACGGTCCCTACAGTCAAACATGGCGGAGGTTCCCTGATGTTTTGGGGTTGCTTTGCTGCCTCTGGCACTGGATTGCTTGACCGTGTGCATGGCATTATGAAGTCTAAAGACTACCAACAAATTTTGCAGCATAATGTAGAGCCCAGTGTAAGAAAGCTGGGTCTCCCTCAGAGGTCATGGGTCTTCCAGCAGGACAATGACCCAAAACACACTTCAAAAAGCACTAGAAAATGGTTTGAGAGAAAGCACTGGAGACTTCTAAAGTGGCCAGCAATGAGTCCAGACCTGAATCCCATAGAACACCTGTGGAGAGATCTCAAAATGGCAGTTTGGAGAAGGCACCCTTCAAATCTCAGGGACCTGGAGAAATTTGCCAAAGAAGAATGGTCTAAAATTCCAGCAGAGCATTGTAAGAAACTCATTGATGGTTACCGGAAGCGGTTGTTCGCAGTTATTTTGTCTAAAGGTTGTGCTACCAAGTATTAGGCTGAGGGTGCCAATACTTTTGTCCGGCCCATTTTTGGAGTTTTGTGTAAAATGATCAATGATTTGACTTTTTTTTTCATTCTCTTTTGTGTTTTTTCATTGCAAGCAAAATAAATGAAGATATTATTACCAAAGCATTTGTGATTGCAATCATTTTCTGGAAGAAATTGAGTATTATCTGACAGAATTGCAGGGGTGCCAATACTTTTGGCCAGCACTGTAGAAAGACACATATGGGAAACAAAAAATAAACATGTTGGATATCCCCATGTGCGTATAAGTCCCCAATATCCAAAAATAGCATTATTTATAATATATACATGTATACAGTATATATACATATATATACACACACACATACATACTAGCAGAAGGACCCGGTTCCACACGGGTATATTTCATTTTTTGTTTGTGTAGTGGCCCCATAAGAATTGGCCAGTTTTGCACTTGACATTCAGTATGGCAGTCCAGTATAGGTACAGTCTATTTATGACTGTGTTGCTATGGAAACCTGGTAAATTAAACGTGAACTTATATTGGCTGCTACACGTCATATGACTGAATATTTAAGGACCTGAGAACTGCTATTGACTCATACAGGTCATAAATAGCTTGGTAGCTATGGAAACCTGTTTGCCTGAGGAGAGTAAGCACCTGCGAGCTTCTATTGGCTGAAAAGGGACATGTGACCATGTGTATGGCAGTTGGAATATGAGTGAAAGACTTGCAGGCTTGTATTGACTAATGCAGGTGATTTTTTTGGGAATACTGTATCTCAGGAACGGTACGTCCTAGAGAGCTGAGACCTAGTCTAAAATCTTCCCGGACACCTGATGTACCTGTGTGCCAAATCTGGTGAGGATCGGTCCAGTCATTTGGTTACGCATAAAGAACAGACAGAAACTCATATATATATATATATATATATATATATATATATATATATATAATTACATACACACTGCAAAGTGCAAATTAACATATTTTGGTCACCTTGCTTCCCCGAAAAATTAGCAACAAAAAGTCATACATACCAAACATTGGTACCTATAAAAACTACAACTTTCCCTGCAGATAAAGAAGCCTGACTTAAAGGGGTATTCCCATGAACATAATCATATTTATATTTGAAGATAATTAAAAGTTAAACATTTTTGCACTTATAAGTAGTTAAAAGTTCTGTAGAGTTTTAAAGATTTTCTCTAACTATCTTAGTGGTGACAGTCTGTTGTCATGATTGCTTGCCAATGGATACGACCACAAATGCATAAACTTTATATGGTCTGGGACTTGTCAGGAACCCAGCCATAATTATATTATTGTAGCTGGGTCATCAGGCGGGGAACACTACATGTATCAGAAAATATCCCAGTCACAATAAGGAAATCATAGCTGCATTCATGTTCGTATCCATTGGCAACTGATCAAGACAACGTGTGACCACAAGATAGTTAGAGAAACTCTTTAAAACTCTGCAAAATGTTTAATTACTTATATTTGCAAAAATGTTTAACTTTTAATTATCTACAAATTTATAAATGGTTATGTACGTGGGAATACCCCTTTAACTGCGTCAAGAAAACAGTAAAAAAAAAAAAAAAAGTGATAGGCCTCAGAATACCCCTGGAAAATCGTTCATTGTCAAAAAGTGACGTTTTATTTGTAAAAGTGGTAAAACATAATATAAGCAACATAAATATGGTATTGCTGTAATTTTAATGACCCGCCAAACAAAATTGTCATGTCGTTTTTAATGTAGAGTGAACGCCATAAAACAAAAATCAAAAAACAAGAATTGTGTATTTTTTTTTCACACAGACTCCCTAAAAACGTTAATAAAAGCTAATCGAAACATTATGCATACCCCAAAATGAAATTACAACTTGTCACGCAAAAAATAAGCCCTCACTTAGCTATGTGGACAAATAAAAAAAAAGTTATGAGTTTTGGAAGGTGGGAAAGAAAATTTTGAAAAAAGATGCCAAGTGTTAATGTACAATATAACCTGCTTCCTTAAAACGAGTCTGCAGATTTTGCTGTTTCTTTATTGCCTTCAAAAGGCATGGTAAATATAAAGAAAACACTAATACTTCTCCCTCCAGCTCCATCCAAATTTGGCTTTGACAGTTTTGTTTTTTTTTGCAGCGTGTAGCCTGGTTTCACACTAACCAAGTCTTGGAGGTGACATTCTGTCTGAGTGTGAGAGCTGGATTTACCGGCCTGTACATTAGGCCAGGAGACAGATTCCTAACATTATAGTGATCTATGATGCTAGAAGTCTCTGTCTGCTACAACCGTCCTGTAGTGATGACAGTAGGGAGAGGCATGGACTCCTAGAATCACAGATAGCTATAAAAGTAGGAATCCGTCTCCTGGAACAGCTAACACATAGACCATCCAAGATTCAGATAGTGTGAAAGCAGCCTTAGGCCCCTTGCAGATGACCATGGGCATGCCTCTGGCCGTGATTGAACAGCAGGGGTGGCACACATGATGTCATCCATGATGTCATCCATGTGCTGCTCGACCACCGACCATGGCCTTACTCATTCAATGAATAGGAGCAATATCCTACACTACTGTCCGTAGTGAACCCATCATGGATCAGAACTAACCCAATGTAAAAGAAAACATGCATTGCAAAAAAGACTGTAGACCTCCTTTCAACAATATCTATAAAAACAAAATGAAAACCAGGATAACTGAAAACCTGTCTAAATAAACCAAATGAACTAACATTGGCAATTAAAAATAAAATTGTCATTCCGAGCCAGCCAGGAGTCGAACCTAGAATCTTCTGATCCGTAGTCAGACGCGTTATCCATTGCGCCACTGGCCCTCAGACGTATTACGAGTGATCAATCACACCCAATGTACGTAGTTCTTCCGAGCCGTGATTGGTTTGCTTGACTGTTGCTATGGTTGTGTAAGGGCGTGTTTCCATAGAGAGAATAAGCCGGCTTCTTGGATGGCCCGCCCCTCGCTTGTTCATCTGCTCTCTGATAGGCTACTTCCGTGACGACAGAAACGTGACGACAGAACAATCGTGAGCAGATGCTGGCAGAACTGACGGGATTGGCTCATTGCTCACCGCCCATTCTTCGCTTCTATTGGATGATCATGACCGTTGTCATAAGAGAGGGGCGTGGCTTGTCTAGCGCGCGTGGAGTGATTCTCTGTTCAAGATGGCGTCAGCGGGCAGCGGGGGAGGCCGGGTGTCTAGCGGTCGGGATCTTAACTGTGTCCCTGAGGTGGCGGATACCCTGGGGGCTGTTGCTAAGCAAGGGTGAGGCTGAGGGCTGCGCCGCAGTAGTGATGCGGTTATGTGCTGCCGTTTAATAGTACTGTATATAGGGGACGTGTGAGGTCACATGTTCTCTTACTGTAGCATGTAGTATATGATGTCCAACACATGGACATCACGAGTGCAATGTGTTCTGTTGGCAGAGTGTGGGCCTGTGTCCTGAAGGCAGGGCTATAGGTTATCCCTAAGGAGGACATTTATATACTGCAGGTCTCTTGTCACTGGGATTATTCTAGATCTGCTTCTATGCTAATGTCCTGTTATATTAACTCAGCAGCCATTACTGTGTAGTAGCATTATAGAGTTAAAGCATTGGTTCAAGAAGCGCTGTGGACTCGTTCTTGGGTTAAAGGGATATTCTTATCATATAAAGTGATAGCGCTTTGCTGGGCTATGTAGTCTTTTTCTGATTGTGGGGATCACCAGTGATCCTGTAGCGGTGTCACTCATGGCTGCCTCGCTGCAGCCACCATGTTCACATGAATTAAGCGTCACTGTATTTCTGTACATGCTGTGTGGCTGGGATGCTGCTGTGTAGAGAAAGCAAGTGAAGTGGGTCCGAAAGGTTGGATCTCCGTTATTTGTATCCTATAGCAAGATAAGAGCCACATGTTCGGCCTCCTCTTCAGTCACAGCAGCCATGAGATGGCTCTTCTCAACAGAGGTGCAGGTACTAAAGGTGGGACCCACATCTATAAGACATTTATGGCATATCCTGTGGACCAGCCATAACTGTCCCTGATGGGAATTCCCCTTTTAACTTTCGGATTGTTGCCCTTTGATGTTTTAGGCTTCTTTAACCAGGGTCTATATCAAAGAAACACTGCCTGTCTCTCCTGACAGTGAACTGTTAACCTATTGCCTCTTCTGAACACACTAATACAGTAAGCAACTGTTGGGATGATAGGTCTTCACAGCAGTTAGATTTAGTCAAACTTTAGGAGCATTGGCCAGAAACTGAAATGTAATTCTTTATCTCTGTAGTTAGATTTTAAGGTGGTTATCAATCATTGAATACTATGTTGTATATCTTTATAGTGTTTGGATAGATTTCTCCAAATCTCCTTTATTCAAAACTTTGCCTCTGCCACTAGATGGAGCTCTTTTGTTTAAAGGGGTATTCTCACAACAAAAATCATATCTCATGTAAAAGTACTATGGAAAATATCGTCACCCATAGAAAGTAATTAGCAAAAGTGTATATGTGACTAGATGAAACCCAATGAAATCCCCCTTTCCCTACCGCTGTTTGAGCACTGTTGCCAATAGATATGACCTGTAGTCCGTCCTCATTCAGGACGTGTGTACTCCGTTCTTGACTTCACGATAGTTGCTTATTAGAGTAGGGATAAGAGGTAGAGCAGTGCATAAATGATTTATGTTAGGAAGAGTGGACAGTTAGGGAGTAAACAGAGCAAGGTGCACCTTGGAAATGTAGTTTTCACTAGTCACATGCTGCATAGTAATGACAGCCTATTCTGGCCATTGCAAGCTGAAAATGTAACTTGTGCTATTGAGTGCATTATTTGTATCCTATAGTATAGATATACCCCTTTAAAATGTATATTGAAACTACAGATTGTAACTTTAATGTATGTTCTGTGATTGCAAACACTTGCAATGACCTGGAATAGCCCGTAGCTGGTATCTGAACCTGGCAGTATGGGATAAAAGTGCAAAATCCTGTGTTCATCTGGCGTAGAAGCTGCATCCTGTTTTTGAATAAGATTCACCACTGGACATAAGGCTAGGGCTACATGCCAGCTGTGCTCATGACCAAAGATCGCAGTGTCACCTTGACTAATGTACGAGAATGTGACTTCTAGTGCAAAAAAAATCGAGTCTCAGCATCTTTGGGGTCCCATTCACTCATATTAGTGAAGTCGCAGCCAAAGTCTCTGTGTAACCCCAGCCTAACTCCACTGGGAAACAACTAATATTGCAGCTAGTGTACACACGCTTGTCCATAAAAATCTGTATGCAGGGCTGAGAAGTTGGAGTTGAAAAAAGTTTGACTCTGGCTTCACAATTCTTTTGTTATACATACTTTCATAGAAAGTCAATCGCTAGGTCTTTCATGAACTAGAAGCGCTTTACTGCTTCTGTTTGACCATGGCTATCACCATTTATAAAGGAGTCTGAGCATGAATGAGGCTGTAGAAGAGTAGTCTGAGCGAGTGGTTTGACCTACCAACACCACAGCCTTGTCTGTATGATCAAAGTGATAGTACCCAATCTTCAGCAATGTCCTCCAAGTTTTGTTGTGGGTTCCTGACTAGGTGTTACTAATATCACGGTGAAAATGCATAATGTAGAATATTATTCATCACTGGTGATCATTGCTTCTTCCTTCTGTAAAGTACGTTGGATTGTCGGGCGGTGGGCAGTCGTTGCATATATATGCAATTTTGTACCTTGGGTGCTGTCTAGTAGTTGTGACATGTAATTAACCTTTGAAGGTTCCATACCATTCAATAATTGTGTTCCCTGACTTTTCCTGACCCTGTGGCATCTTTCCTAGTTATATACTTGTCATTCTCTTCCAGAATTCCTTGAGATTATTCTTCAGGTGCCACTGCCTCTACGTGCCACACACAGATTTATAGGCCACCATTTTAAGTTTTATAGTCAATGGGGTCCACCAGGCTCCGCATGTAATGGCTATTTTAGAAGTCTGCCTGTTTGTTGTTCTGGTCCCCCAGCAGACCAAAACAATTGACAGCCGACGCTAGTGTGAACTTAGCATAAATGGTAGAGATGGCGTATGCCATGGCACAACTGCTGCCAAGTACTCCGTGCTTAAAGGGATTTTCCGGGCAAAAAATGCTTTTTGTTTTTTTAAAAAAAAAAAAAAAAGTGTTAGTGCTGTTAATGGGTTAATAAGTTCACCCAAATACCTGGTACATGGTACTTGTAGGCTGACCCACTACCACCTCCTCCCTGTCTCTCTAGCTATCCTGACCACTATTAGCCCTTCCCAACTAACTCAGCCCCCCCATCATACTTACCTATCGTCCGTCCAGACTTCCTCCTGCGAGACGGCTCCTCCCTCTTTTTTGACTCTGCCAATGCCCGCAATAGTCCTGGCGCTGCGCTGCAACCTGCAATCCACCTCTACTGCGCAGCTGAGGGAGGCTACTGCTCCCACGCCTGCGCAGTAGAGGTGGATTGTCAGCTGTAGCGCAGCGCCAGGACTATTGCGGGCATCGGCAGTCAGAAAAGAGGGAGGAGCCATTCCGCAGGAGGAAGTCTGAAAAGAAGATAGGTAAGTATAATGGGGTGTAGGGCGGAGAATATGTTGGCGCCGAGCTAAGGGCAATGATGGGTTAAGGAAAATAGGCATTACGCCAAACTCAATTCTTGTTTTTTACCATTCTTATTGTCAGTTTTTCAAACATTAAAAATGTTTATAGAAACCTGTCAAATTTTGATCAGTAGGCTTTCTGCTTGCTAGACTGAAGGGTCTTGGGACTGTGCCTCATCAGTTCTTATTGTAGGATACTTAGATTTTTATTTTACTGTTACTGGCATATTAAGCTTTCATATTCTTTGCATGAATTTTCTTAGCTTTGACTTCCTGTGCATGCCAATATTCCATCCTCGCTTTAAGAGAGAATTCCATCTGGAGCCCGCTAAGTCTCGATCTGGACCACAGACTCGCTCAGATCTGCTCCTTTCAGGAAGAGGTAGGTTATTGATCAACCCTCAATACTCTCTTCACATTAAGCAGCTTCAAAAGAACATACTTCACGATATCGTCTAATAGCAACTATTAAACACCTCTGACAGAGCCTTATTTCTAATGGGATCAGAAGATCAGACATTTTAAGGTCTAACATGGCCAATTATAGCATGCTTGACAATTTTTTTGAACACCCATACAAGTAAAAGATAAGAGCCACATGTTCGGCCTCCTCTTCAGTCACAGCAGCCATGAGATGGCTGTTCTCAACAGAGGTGCAGGTACTAAAGGTGGGACCCACATCTATAAGACATTTATGGCATATCCTGTGGACCAGCCATAACTGTCCCTGATGGGAATTCCCCTTTTAACTTTCGGATTGTTGCCCTTTGATGTTTTAGGCTTCTTTAACCAGGGTCTATATCAAAGAAACACTGCCTGTCTCTCCTGACAGTGAACTGTTAACCTATTGCCTCTTCTGAACACACTAATACAGTAAGCAACTGTTGGGATGATAGTTCTTCACAGCAGTTAGATTGTCAAACTTTAGGAGCATTGGCCAGAAACTAAAATGTAATTCTTTATCTCTGTAGTTAGATTTTAAGGTGGTTATCAATCATTGAATACTATGTTGTATATCTTTATAGTGTTTGGATAGATTTCTCCAAATCTCCTTTATAGACAGAAGTTCAAAACTTTGCCTCTGCCACTAGATGGAGCTCTTTTGCTTAAAGGGGTATTCTCACAACAAAAATCATATCTCATGTAAAAGTACTATGGAAAATATCGTCACCCATAGAAAGTAATTAGCAAAAGTGTATATGTGACTAGATAAAACCAAATGAAATCCCCCTTTCCCTACCGCTGTTTGAGCACTGTTGCCAATAGATATGACCTGTAGTCCATCCTCATTCAGGACGTGTGTACTCCGTTCTTGACTTCACGATAGCTGCTTATTAGATTAGGGATAAGAGGTAGAGCAGTGCATGAATGATTTATGTTAGGAAGAGTGGACAGTTAGGGAGTAAACAGAGCAAGGTGCACCTTGGAAATGTGGTTTTCACTAGTCACATGCTGCATAGTATTGACCGCCTATTCTGGCCATTGCAAGCTGAAAATGTAACTTGTGCTATTGAGTGCAGATCTTGAAAGAGAAGGCATATAGGAGGTGGGTTTATCTGCTTGGGTGCTCAAGTTTTAAAACAGTTGTTTTAAAATATTATTCAGTGCTGTATTTAGAGCAGAAAAAAACTGTAAAAAGATGTAAGAAATGAATGAGCACAAAAGTTTGCACCTAAATGTGGGCAAGCCATTCTTGATTTGGTTTAGTTCTATTGTACTTCGTGTTGAAAATGTTAGATTTTTCATCTCTATTAATATTATCATTGTTCTGTCCCAGACTGGAACACACTTATTGTTGGAAAGCTTTCCGAATGGATACAAGCAGATTCAGAAATATCATCAATCCGCAAAACTTCAGAAGCGGTAAGAACAAATGGTAATTATGACGGCAGATATTAAAGCTTTTGCATTTGTTTAGTTTCACTCACTTATGGTATAGATGTAGGAGCCATTAAGCACAATCGCATGGTTTTATTTTACACTCATTGATAAAAAAATAATACACCAAGAAATTGTTGTTGGAATTGAACGAAACTTTCTGTGTGTGAATGCAATAGTGATATATGTAAGGGAATACAATATTAGAGAAAAAGAGAAGTTTATTGGGAAAAACTGTACAATTGAAGGAAGCTCTAGTATCCTGTATTGCCGCATCTAGCCTGGATACAAGATGAGCTATGCTGAGGCATACAGGTTCCGTATTGTAAACTGTGGCACGTTTGCCCACAGATGTGGAAGCTGGACCTGCACGCTTATAGGTTGCCGAAGCTGGCGTCCCAGCTAGTGTAATAAATGCTTTGTTAGCGATAAATCTGTTGACTGAGGAGGCCAAGAAAGTGTTGCAATCTGGTGGAGACTTTCCTGGGAAAACCTTGTTGTTTGTGAGCATTATTCTGATGAAAAATGCCAGTTCGAAGTATTGCCACGAGAGGCAACACAAGTGGCTGCAGGATGTTCTGCACGTAGTGCTGAACTGTTAGTGCCCCACGTATCACTACTAGGGGAGACTGCCCCAACTGCTGGTGTGATGATCTGGGGAACCATCACAGACAGTGTGTCACAGGATTGAAGCGCTCCCCACGAAGCCTGAATACTCATACCCAACTGTCATTGAATCCCAAAAATAACCTGTTTGTTGCTGTATACAGTTCTAGTCTGTAGCAGTCCAGGCTTCTCATTCACAACACCACTGCAAACAAAGGCAGCAGTGGCTGGTGATCAATGGCAGGACACATATTGTGTGTGGTAACACCAAATTTCTTGTTGCTAAGCAACTGGAAATGGTGTGGGCAAAGAGGTTTATAATGAAGGTCCATCCTGTGTCTGGATCGTGGACAGGGAAGCTGCTCATGCTTGTCAGTGGATCAAATAATCCTTGCTATGGTGGTCTGTCAGGGCCTTGCAGAGCCTGTTCACCATGAGTCTGTGCCCTCATCTAACCACTACTCCTAAGAACTAGGCCAGAATGGTCTAGATGGAATGCAGTTTGTCAAAATGACCATCCTGCTACTTTCAGTTCAATAATGTGTCAAAGTCTGTCTGCTGAGCAGAATGTCTTCAAGTGTGTCATGAATCCATGTCTAGCATAGTCAACAATCTCTTACCAAGAGATACTGTATACTACTCAAAAGTAGCCATTGAGAAACCTTTTATAGGTCAGTGGGGGAAGCACTTTTGCGCCCTCTTGTGGCAAAACCCAATGTCTGATCAGGTCACAACTGTAATCATTTACATGTCTGCCTGTCAAGTTTCACAAGAATCCGACATTTTTCTGATTGCGTTATATTTTTATTTTAGATTTTTTTTGTGAATGTGTATATTATTGTAAATATCATTCTTGTTTACAGCTACAAAGAGCTGATTAAATTTCACAAATTTCAGAACACGTTTTCAGATCTGTTACATATTGGTATGTGTGTGATACTTAGACCAATGGAAAAAGTTTCTATTAATTTGAGCTGATTAAAGTTAATAATCTTGTTGCCTATGTCATCAAGCCTGACAGCTATGGTACAGATTGAAACAGACATTATGTATTCATCGATGCATTATTAGTGGGGCTTCCAGATCCTTCTTTCATGTCTGATATTGGAGGAATAGTAAATAAGATTCAATTGTTTGCCTTTGTAGAATTTCCCATCCACTCTCTGGGTGCATAGTAGTTACCACCAGCGGTTGTGAAATGGCCTCTGGCTAAGGCTTAGAATTTGGAAAAGAAACTTCCTATGCATAGATAAACTTGCACTGATCTTCATTTCTTTGCATTAGCATCTCTCTCTGTCATTTGTGCATCTCTCTTCACACAGGAACCTGATATGCCTGGAAGTCCCCTTTAAGCTCACAATTGAATGTCCATTGTAAGACAGCCTTTGTACTTAACTGTATAGATAAATGTTCCTCATGTGTAAATATTAATATTGTAGGCTCTGCTGCAGGAATTAAACTTCTCTGCTTATCTCGGCCTTCCTGCTTTTCTGATTCCAATTTCAAAAGAGGAAAACTCCAATTTGGCGCGGCTCCTCCTGAATCACATTCACACTGGTCACCATTCCACTATGGTAAGGTTGCTTTGTTCATTAACTCCTCACTAGGTTGTGAAAACTGCTGCTGAATTGATGATGTATTTTATTTTTTTTGTTTAAATTCTGCTTTTAGTTCTGGATGAGAGTACCACTAATGGCTTCCAATGATCTGCGAGAAGACCTCATAGAAAATGAGCCAGCAGAGAATTGTGATGGTGAAGATAAAGTTGGGGAAGAAAGGACATGGATTTGGTGAGAAGAGGAGAATGGGAATGCATTGGGCATCCTAGATGAGTGGTGCTGATTGTTTTCATCAATTCCTCTTAGGTGGCATAATTTCAGGACACTTTGTGATTACAACAAGAAAATTGCTTTGGGTGAGAAGATTAATCTACAAATTATTTAATTCTGATCTAAATAATGTTGGGCTTGTAATCTTTTCAAATTACCTCCCATCAGCTATTGAAGTGGGCGCTGATCTGCCAGGTAGTAATGTGATAGACCGCTGGTTGGGTGAGCCTATTAAAGCAGCTATACTTCCAACCAGCATATTCCTCACCAACAAGAAAGGATTCCCAGTCCTGTCCAAACAACATCAGCGACTCATCTTTCGGCTGTTTAAGGTAATTTATTTCTGTCTTATGTTTCTAGGTGTCAGCCTATTACGTTGGTATGTAGCCTCAACTTATTTCACTTCTTTTCTAGCTAGAGGTGCAGTTTGTGATTTCTGGGTCACATCACCATTCAGAGAAAGATTTCTGTTCATACTTACAATATCTAGAGTATTTAAGTCAGAATCGCCCTCCTCCAAATTCTTATGAGATGTTTGCAAAAGGATATGAGGATTATTTGCAGTCACCACTGCAGGTAAGTAAAAAGACTATATAACTGTTAGACCCAAAACACATTGAATAAATATTGAGGCTTGTTCTTTGTGTGATTGTTTGGCTAAACAGATGATGTTATCAATCTGTTGTGTGTGTATACATACATATATATTTGTCTATGTAAATGATTTGCCATCTTTTTCTCTGCAGCCTCTGATGGATAATTTAGAATCTCAAACCTATGAAGTTTTTGAGAAAGATCCAGTAAAATATTCACAATACCAACAGGTAAGGTTAGTTAGGTATCTCGATGTAGGCTGCTACACTTGTATGGTACGAAAGGGGCCTAAGGACACACAGGTGACTCAACTATTATGACAACTGGCTTTATTGACTTTTTTTTTTTTTTTTAACCTCAATAGATTGACTGGCTGGAGTCAATCTATTGTGGCTCTCCACATTCCCAGTGCATTCAATGCAGTTCACACAGTCTAAACATTGCAGTGATGCAGCACTTAATTAAAAGTCCATAATTTTATTAGTAAGCCATTGAAATCCATATATGGAAGCAGACCAGCACAACATATAAAATCAATGCAGTGTACCCTTAAGGAGCACTGATAAGCGTTTCAGACCTACTAGTCTATAGTCCTAACCATGTAGTTCACACCCCTGAGTTCCACATCTGTTCATATGCCATAATATAGGAACACCCCTTTAACATTGCAGATTGGTTGACAGCGCATATGTTTTTTCTCCTATTATACTTTATAAAAGCTGCCTCTCTATAAGGAGACCACCCCTTTACCCAACCAAAGACCACTTTTTTAGAGCAAAGTTTTCAGTGGAAACACCTTTGAAAAGACCACATGTTGCAATTGAATACAGTGCGACCAATATTGATGCAGCGCTGTGCTGCATCACTGGACTACAGCAAAGCAAGAGACTTGCAAGAAACATCAGGGGAGAAGTCAATCACCAGGCGCTAGAGCAGAGAGTCTGTCATAGTCAATGTATCCTGCCATACTGTGCATACATGTCCACAGTCCCAATGTTTTCAGAACACGCTCGAGAACTGGGTCATAGAAGGGACAGGTTTTAGGTTTACCCCACATCAAAATTAGTGTTCTCAGGTGTGCTTTAAAGTTCAGATTTTGGCCTTTAAAATGTGTGCAAGTCTTGTCAAGGGTAACAGTGAAAGGGAAAAATGGCAAGGGGAGCTATGGTAGGGTTGCCCTCTTATTCCTAGACCTGGCTAGCAACCAGGATTGAGAGGGGTAGCCATGCTAGGGTCCAGAAGAGAAACAATGCTAAGGACCATGATTTAAAGGGATATGTTGGGGACTAAAAATAAGGGGAGCCATGCTAAGGACCATGATTTAAAGGAATAACATGTTAGGGGCCATATATGAGAGAAGAACCATACTAAGAATCACAAATATTTAGAAAGATGCAAGGTTCTTGGTTCTGTGTAATATACTGATGTGATTTTGTGCTTAAGTATAAAATAAATATTCTTCATTATTATTTTGAAGGACTACACATGATTTCTGTCTTCATTAGACACTTAAACCTGTATTCTGTTTTCTTTTTCCCTTATGAGAGGTCCACCCTTCAAAAATAATTTTTCTGTGCAAATCTGGGTGGTCAGATCAGAGATTTTGATGTACTTTTTCTAAGCAGAAAACAGGTTCTAGACTTCTCCCTAACAACACTTAGAGTGCTTCTAGGGAGGTCAGTCCTGTATTGCCAGTATATATACTTCAACCTGTGTGTCCATAATGGAAATACCCCTTAAACCTTTCACATTGGGTGACATTGTGTTTATTGATGCTGTGTAGCTAAAACATTTTTCTTCCATTACAGGCAGTTTATAAATGTTTGATGGACAGGGTTCCAGAGGAAGAAAAGGAAACTAACACACAGTAGGTTTAATGTTATTTGTGCTCATTTATGCTTTGATTCTACCTTCTTAGAACAATCCCTCTACTGTGTTTTTAATAGTCTGCAGCTCTTAGTTTGGGTTTACACTCTTGAGTGTTTTGCCTGTTAAAACCACAGCAGAAACCCTGAGGCGCTTTCTGCCATAGTTTGTTGCGTTTTTCAAGTGCTGGTCTTTTAACAAATATTCTGATGCTAAAAGACCAGTAAGATTGTGAACTGATGAAGAAGTGTTGGTCATTGCCTCCCATTGGAAGGGAAGGCAGAACTGGAGCTTTTTTTTTTTTTTTTTTTGGGTTGCAGATTTTGATGCATTCAGAAAACAGTACAGTTGACTTTAGAAGATGCAGTGTCAACCTAGACTAAAAAGTCATTGTCCATAATTTGTGCTTTCTTTACATTTATTTTTATATACAAAAGATAGGAAGTAACTTGGTTTATCGATGTCCTTGTCAAGTATTTCAGCCAGTTTTTTGTTTTTGTCTGACCATTCTAGGATTTTGATGGTACTTGGAGCAGGTCGGGGTCCTCTGGTCAATGCATCAATCAGAGCTGCCAAGCAAGCAAATCGTTTGATTAAAGTGTATGCGGTAGAGAAAAATCCTAATGCTGTGATTACGTGAGTGACAACCATTGAAGCCTTTATGAATAATTCTAAAGCTGGCCACACACTTTAGATAGATCTTGGCTTAATACTCCTTTGGCTGTCAGCCAGCCCTACCAAAATTTACCTCAACTGGTGAGAGAGCCACTTTCAGTCACCCCTGGCGGCTTTTTCCTGAGAACACAAGGATCAGGCATGTTGACATCTAAACACCCAATTCTCCTCCAGCAGATTTAAGAGGCCCCCAAACACATAAGATGGTCGACCATTATCATAGAAATCTGTAGCCTTGGCCAGCATTAATATGTACGACCATGTTAAATATTGAGACTTAAAACTGTTGTTTTTCTTTTCTCCCCACTCAGGTTGGAAGGGTGGCGATATGAAGAATGGGGTAGTCAGGTGACTGTGGTGTCCAGTGATATGAGAGAATGGAATCCTCCTGAGAAAGCAGATATTATTGTTAGTGAGCTCTTGGGATCCTTTGGAGACAATGAACTGTCCCCGGAATGTCTGGATGGAGCTCAGCACTTTCTTAAAGGTTTTGTTTTACTTATTTCCCTTACTCACACTGGGTAACATATAGATATAACTGTAAGGCTGGATAATTTTGCCTCAAAGAATAAAATATCCAATATTGTTTTCCAAGCCAGTGGGTGATTCTCTATTTTAAAGTGGTTTTCACATAAACATATTTAAATTTGTAGACAATTAAAAGTTAAATGCTTTTGCAAATATAATTACAAATTTTGCAGAGTCTTAAAGATTTCCTCTCACCATCTCTGTGGTGACAGTCTGACTTGATCGGTCGCCAATGGATATGGCCATAAATGCAGGAACTTTCTATGATCTGTAACCCAGCCATGATGTCCTTATTGTGGTCAGGCTACCCTGTCAGGGATGGTGGCCCTGTCTGATAACCTGTACACAATAATGAAGTCATGGCTAGGTTTTTGAGAAGTCCCAGATCGTGGAAGGTTCCTGCATTCATAGTCGTAGCCTTTGGCAACCGATCAAATCTAAAGTGTGCAGCCACCATCTTTCACTGATCGCCGCCCTCCTGAACGTCATCTGAGGGCGGTGATCGGTTGTTATGACAGCCGGGAGCCTATTGAAGGCTCCCAGGCTTGTCATTACATTAGATCTATTACACGATGCCAGAGGGTAATAGAAGGGAATGAATTTCGCTATACACTGCAATACATTAGTATTGCAGTGTATAGTGTGAGGGATCAGACCCCTAGGGTTCAAGGTCCCTAAGGGGTCTGATCATAAAAGTAAAAGGAAAAAAAAAAAGTATTTTAAAGTATAAAAAAAATTTAAAAGTTCAAATCACCCCCCCTTTCCCTAGATCACATATAAAAATAAACAAAAGTAAACTTAAACACTTTAGGTGTCCTCGTTCTCCAAAATGTCCGAACTATTAAAATATTTCTCCCATATGGTGAACGGTATAGCTGGGAAAAGAATCAAAATGGCCAAACGGCTGTTTTTTCAACTTTTTTGCCTCCAATAAAAAGTGATCAGACCTTCCCCAAAATGGTATCACTAAAAATGCCATCTTGTCCCGCATAAAAAGACACCATACCCAGCTCCATACACATAAATATAAAAAACTTACAGGTGTCACAATATGGCGACACAATATATTTTTTTTTTTTATACTTTGCAAAGTTTTTAATTTTTTAAAAGGTATCAAAACATTACAAATGCTATATAAATTTGGTATCGCTGTGATTGTACTGAACCGCAGAATAAAGGGAACTGGTCATTTTTACCATATAGTGAATGCCGTAAAAATTAAACCCATAAGAATTTGGCGTAAATGCGTTTTTTTTTCCAATTCCATCTCATGCTGAATTTTTTTTTTTCCCAGCTACCCAGCACATTGTACAGGATATTGAATGGTGCCATTACAAAGTACAATTAGTCCCGCAAACAATAAACCATTATATGACTCTGTAAACTGAAAAATGAAAAAGTTATGGCTCTTGGAATGGGGGGAGGGAAAAATGGAAATGCAAAAACAAAAATTGGCTGTGGTATGAAGGGGTTAAACGCATTAGATTTTCCTCTGTTCACATACTCTCTTTATTTTGGCAGAGGGTGGTGTCAGTATTCCAGGAGAGTATACATCTTATTTGGCCCCAATATCTTCCTCCAAACTTTACAATGAGGTGAGAGCATGCAGAGAAAAGGACAGAGACCCAGAGGTGAGTTGGAGTTTTAAATATTTCTTTACTGTCTGCTTTCTGATCTATAGGTTATCTAAAATTCTACCAGTTGAATGTTGTGGACAAGTCCTAAGAGCAGTTCGCATAAATACCAAGTAAATGCACTTGTCTAAACTTCAGGGACCAGGTGTGATAAGGGTGGGCACATTCTGAAACCAAGTGGACCATGACAAAAAATATCCTCTTCAGGCTGCCACAGTCAAGACTTGTCCTTTTACTAGTTGTTTCACCCCAATGTATGCAACCTTTACTTCAATATGTGTAATATTTCACTCAGTGTAAAGAGTGCTATATTTTTTTTATTATGAAGTCTTCCTTTCTGTCATCACTGTAGAATGTTGTTTTTTGCTGTGTAACAGGCTCAGTTTGAGATGCCATATGTTGTGAGACTACACAACTTCCACCAGCTCTCAGATCCCTTACCATGCTTCACTTTTCAACATCCAAATAAAGGTGAGGTTTACTGTTAACTGGGATATGTATGTATGCATTACCCATCTGAGCTGCTCAAGGGGATTACATTGGAATTACAGGTTTTTCCCACCTTTGACATTAATGGGTATTTTCAAAGGATGTTCCATAAATGTCAAATGGATGGTCGGGCTCAAAAGCTATGCGGGGAAAGGGGGTCAACTGATGTACCTGGTGAAGCTGCTGCTTTGTTTAGACAGAGAATGAATGGGTAGTATGCATGGCTATCTCCATTCACTTTTATCAGAGTGAGTTAGTGGCTTGTGAGTGTGACTTTTGGTCCATTTGGTCTACCTGGTAGTGGGCCACAAAGGTAATCTTGGTTTAAGGGACAGCACAGATCTTAACTTTTGATCCTAATCTAAAAAGTGCACCAGTCATACTTGTCGAACTGGGCTTTGGTGCTCAACATTTTTTATTTTTTTTTTTTCATGTTTAAGTGCCTTTAATATATTGTGTATATGATTTACAGTGCCTAGCTAGTAAATATGTTTGGTGACCTCTGCTATATAGTAGTACACAAGCAGTATGGGTTCAGATCCTGGCAAAATTGTTTGTATAGATCTGTAGCATTTACCTTCCCAGCTCATCCATACCAGTACATGTTAGAGCTAGTACTGGTTTATAAGTAGCGGTGTGTGTGTGTGTGTGTGTGTGTGTGTGTGTGTGTATGTATATAGATAGAGATATCCTATCTCTATCTATCTATCTATCTATCTATCTATACATACATACACACATACACACACATACCTGTGTGGATTAGACTTGCTGTTTGAAGGAAATGCTGTGATGGCTTCTGTCAGATGTGCTATTCTTTGTCATACATTTGGGTATCATGTCTTCCTCCCAGATACTGTGATTGACAACAATCGTTACTGCTGTCTGAAGTATGACATAAAGCTGAATACTGTGCTGCATGGATTTGCGGGATACTTCCAGACGGTGCTCTATAAGGAAGTCACTCTAAGTCAGTATTTCATGTTCATAGCCTAATACACTGCTTTCAAAATGTTTTAGATTTATTTAGCCTCAATAAATAATACATATTTCTTATAAACTACAGGTATTTGTCCAGCGACACATTCTCCAGGAATGTTTTCTTGGTTTCCCATTCTCTTTCCAATAAAGGTGAGTTTGTGATAGAAACTAAAGATGATGTCCCACAATAGACACACTTTCCTCGTCCACAGGATAGGGGGTAAATGTCTGATCGGTGGAGGTGTGACCTAGGCTTGGGTGATTATGACCTAAATTAAAATCACAATTGATTTAATGTTTTACTTATATTACGATTAGTGAGAAATTCTTTTTGACACTCTCCTTTTTACAGGCCACACCTCATATTTATATGCCATTCCATGATATAAAATTTTGATTTTGGTTGTTCACATATTATCAATTGTACAGTTAGTGACATATCTTTTAACCAATGGCAGTGTGAGACGGCTCGGATTAAAATTAATTGATATGAGCAAGTTCACACTGACTAATTAAACTGACTTTCAATTAATTGGCCAGCCGTAGTCTGACCATTGGGGACTCCCAAGGTTGGCCTGTATTATAATATTTTCTTCTTGTATTATGCAGCAACCCATTCCTTTGCGGGAGGGAGAAACAGTATGCGTGCGGTTCTGGCGTTGTAACAATGGCAAGAAAGTCTGGTACGAGTGGGCTGTGACATCTCCCATCTGCTCTGCAATTCATAATCCCACTGGTCGCTCCTACACCATTGGACTGTGACCATCTTGCAGGACTTTTACTATGTCTGATATTCTTTGCTGGTAGCAGACTGTTTAATACTGACATTGTCATGGTTAAAATGATGCTTCAAAATGAACCGCAGAGATTGTGGGGTATAGAGCCTACCTGAAATCTTTAGTAAAACTTACATGGTTCCCACTTAGTTCTTTTTTTATTATGTGAAGATAGAATAAATATCTATCTGTTAAATGTTGACCTTATTTTACTAATGAGTGTTTTCATAGTGGCAATTTTGCATGTTTTTAGTGTACATTGTATAGAGGTCATAAGCTTAAACAATTCATACGCCATTTCCATTGACATTGCTATTCCATTATAGCTAGATTTAATTGGGGTATATTCAAACACGGCAGATTTGTTGCAGAGCTCTATGCATACACTACTTAAATAAATTCATTCAGATATACAGTATGGATTTTTTAATTGCAGAAATTTCTGCAACAAATCGCCAAGTGTGAACATGCCCCTAGACTTTCCAGATGTGTTTAGTATCCCACTGCATTCTACATTCATTGGACAAAAAAAAAACACACACTAAGAAACGTTAGAGCGACAAGGTAAGTTTAAAGGGGAAAACGGCACATTAAAAAGGATGCTCTAGTACCCTATCTGGCCATCTCTAACCTGGAAACAAGATGAAGTACAGTTGGGCATGAAGGTATACAAGATGATTCTGTAGATCTGCAAACTCGTAGGTTTAATGAAGCTGGTGTCCCACTTTGGTCTAATAAATGCTTGATCAGCAAAAAATTTGGCGACTGGGCTCCAAGGTAATGTTGGTAATCCTTGCACCCTTGTTGTATGTGGGCATAATTATTCGGCTGGAAAATGCCATTTGGAAGCACCATGCTAAATCTCCTTCTGCTACATGTCTGGAAATTTTGAGCCAGAAATTGGTGTGTAAAGGTGCCATGTTTCTCTGTGGTGGACAAGGAAGCTTTGGGTGCTGACAATGCAACTGATCAAATGATTATTGGTGGTTTGTCTGGCCAGCCATAGCCTGTTCGCCATGTATGCGTGCCCTGACGTAACCACTACTCCCATCACCTCCTAACAGCTAGGTCAGAACGGCCTAGAGCAGGGGTGGGCAAATAATTTTCCCATGGGGCCACATGAGAAATTGGAATGGTTTTAGAGGGCCAGCCTAATATATTTAACTCAGTTCTACCCAATACCTATATACTATATATATACTATCCCTTCATAAAAAAACAGTAACTGAAACAGTACAACGATTCAATGAAAATATGGAGGACCTAATTACATCATTATTTGAAGAGATGATGAACTTTTGATCAGTTTAGAAAATTGTAAACTTTTGCAGTGTTTAAAAAACTAGCATCACATCCTGACATAAAATAGCAAGTTTTTCAAAGACTGGCATCCCTTTAACTTAATAAAGAACAGTAAATGAAACATTACAATAACATGAAAATGTGGATCACAGAATTATAGCACAATTTAACAAACATTTTTTGAAAATGAGCATCTTCTGCTTATAAAAAACCCCATAAAAGACCATAAAAAAAACTAGCATCACAACTTTACACAAAAATAATCTAGTTTTTCAAAGACCAGCATCACATTAACTTTATACAAAAATGTTTAATGAGAGAAATCTAGCCTGTTTTTGGCTTGAACAAGTGCATTGAAGTAAGGTTGAATATCTGTTTCAATAGTTTTTATTAAATTTTTCCAAATATATGATATTAGATAATACTTGAACAGTCAATATCGCAAACATTGAGACTGGTAAAGTAAAACAGTCATCTAAATAATAGGGAGGACATACACAGTCACCACATAAGGGAAGGGCGAGAAAGAGGGGGGGTAGGGGAAGCAGGTCAGACAGACGTAATCATAAACAGCCACAACTATTTGGCGAAGTAGGATTAGTCGTTAAAAGGACTGAACCAAGTACCATAAATTCTGGGTACAGCATAAGATCTAAGAGAAAAGCTGAAACTCATGCATTAAAGTTCAGCAATAATAACACAAAAGCACCAACCAATTGGAGGAGTGCGTCTCCTTGGTCAGCCGATTAATTCATCTCTTGAACAAATTAACTAATCAAGAAACTAACCAAGGCGGGAGCAGTGCGGGCTCACCCACCAATTCCCCCACACCATTTTACATTTAGGAAAGAAAAAATTCCCAAAAACAATGACACGTTCATACGAGAGAGTGGTATAAATAAGTGTCACAAGGTCTTGCAATGATGGGGTAAAGGTTGTTTCCATTTCCGAGCAATAACCAATTTAGCCATCATCAAAATCTTACATGCCAGTTTGCGATGAGGAGGAGGGAGCACGTCCATCTCTAAATTAAGCATAGCCAGCTGGGGGGTCTGGAGCATAGAGCACCCCAGAAGGCTGTCCAGAAGGTCGAAAACCTCCTGCCAATAATTAGCAAGATGAGGACAAGCCCAAAAGGTGTGCAGAAACATACCCACTCCCCCACATAGCCTCCAACAGAGAGAAGAAGAGTTAGGAAACATTCGATGAATTCGAGCTGGGGGAAAATACCACCTAAGAACCACCTTGTATGCCGTCTCCACATGAGAGCTACAAGCTAGGGAAGTGCGAAATAAAGCAAAGGCTTTCTGCCACTCCTTAGGAATCCAGGACTTTTCAAGATCTCTCTCCCAAAGACGGATAGGGTAAGAAGAAGAATTAAGAAGAAATCAGGGTTGCATCTCACTCGGAAGAGGTTGTGTTTTTGTAGGCAATGTCGCACTTGATGGAAGTTATAAAAGTCGTTTTTAGGCAAATCAAATTCTGTAGACAAGGATGCAAAATCTTAGGTTACCATCTTGAAAAAGTTGAGAAACAAATTGCACACCCTTTGCGACCCAGGTTTCCAGCTTCAAGAAAGGGACCACTATAAAAAACACTCTGAACGGAATAGTGGATCTATCTAGCAACTCTGAACTACCTGCGTGAGAGTGAGCATATTTCGAGGCTGCCACAGAGTATCTGGTAAAAGGCGAACAAGAGTAGCTATCAACACTAATCCAGAAGGAGGCAAAGAGTATTTCTCGATACTCCTTAGCGGGAAAATAAGACTTTTAAATGTGCATCCAGTGGAGCTCTTCCTCCCTAGACAAGCCACTCACTACCAAGGAGACCAAAGTAGTAATATAGCACCCATGTATATCAGGCACTCCTAGTTAACCAGCTCTGGTTAGAATTGAGCGGGTGAGGCAGGGTTTCTTGCCCACCCAGATAAATCTAGTAAGTAGCCCGTTGACCAGTTTAAAAAAGGAAGGGGGTAAAGCAATAGGCAAGGTGCGAAAAATGTAGAGAAGGAGAAGTATCTTGACGGCTGCGATTCTACTCAGCCAGGAAATCTCAGTCAAGCCCATTCGATCTGACTCGGTCTGTAAGGTCCGAAGGAGGGGAGAGTAGTTCGCTAGATATAACGAGGAATGGGCAGGAGTGAGTAAGATCTGGTATGAGAATGGCCCGCCACTGTCACCCCACTAACACCAGGATGTGATCTAAGGGCACATGCTAGGGGTTCAATAGAGAAGATAAATATAAGTGGGGACAAGGGGCAACCCTGATGGGTACCATTGGTAATTGCAAAATGGGTAGATAAGGCTCCGTTAACAAAAACTCTAGCGGAGGGTGCAGAATACAGGGCAGTTATAGCTGATAAAAACGGACCACCCAGACCCATCTGTTGTGAAGCCGAGAAGGTGAACGACCAGTGAATGCGGACAAAACGCCTTCTCAGCGTCAAGTGCCAAAATCACAAACGGAAGCTTACCCCTCTCAATATGATACAAAAGGTTCAGTACTCTCCTAGTGTTATCAGGGGCCTGTCGACCAGCGACGAAGCCCACCTGATCAGGAGAAACTAAAAGGGGGATCAGTGGATAAGTCTTCTAGCCAAAAGTTTTGTATATCTTAACATCAGTATTCAATGAGATGGGGCGGAAATTTTGGGGGGAATCTGTAGATTTCCCCGGTTTAGGGATTGTGACGATCAGAGCCTCCTGATTTTCCTTGGGAAACGAGCCCGATAACAACGCCGAATTAAAGAATTTCGTCAAGTGGGGAAGTAGGATAGAGGAGAAGGTTTTATAGTAGTTATTTGTGATACCATCTGGTCCAGGATATTTCCTAACGGGGAGAGAAGCAAGTACTTCAGCTATCTCCTCCGTGGAAATGGGGCTGTCAAGATGCTGCGCCTGCATGGAGGAAAGGGAAGGCAGATTGGAATCCAAGAAGGATGAAATAGCTACATCAGTGGGTTGTGTAGTGGAAGGGTCATCACGAAGGTTATAGAGGCCAGCATAATATCTGCTAAACTGATCTGCAATGTCTGAGGGACTGCCGAATTTACCTTTAGAGACCGGGTCAAGAATAAAAGGGATGCGAGACCTAAGGTGTTTTTCTTTAGTTTAGCCGCCAACAGTCTGCCTGCACGATTTCCCTGTGAGTAGTAACAAGGACTTTCCATAATCTAATAACAATAGATCGCGCAGGTGCTGCCTAGCGAGGAAGAGCTGTTCCGTGTTATACGGGGAGGGAGTAGATTTATTAAGCTGTTCCTTTGACTTAAGGTCCCCTAGGAGGCTAGAGAGCTGGGCCTGCCGAGACTTCTTAACCACATGTCCCAGTCTAATGAACGATCCCCGTATGTAGGCTTTGTGCGCATTCCACAAGGGGACGATCCCAATCTCAGGGCTTTTCTTATTTGCAAAATAGTCTCGAAGGTATCTCTCAATAGAAGCTCTATGAGTGGGGTGGGATAGGAGAAAAGAGTTACATCTCCAAAGATAGATTGGGGAGGAATGGCCGGGCTCAGCCACCGTAAGGGTGATCGGAGCATGGTCAGACCACTTTATCACATCAATGGCGGACTCAGTGGCTGCCAAGAGCCAAAATCTATCTACCAAAAACATATAAATTCTAGAGTAACTATTATGTACCTGAGAGTGGTAAGGGTAATCCCTTTCAGCACTGTGGTGGGCTCTCCAGACATCATATAAATCATTAAAATCTAAATAGGTCTGCAGTGAGGGGCCCCCCCTGCGGGACGAGGAAAACGAATTCATAGACTAGTCCACCGTCAAGTTGAAATCTCCACAGAGGAGGGAGACCCCCCCCCCCCCTGCCGAACTCGGGACACTAGGCGCATAACTCTATTGAGAAATCTAAGTTGGTGAGTGTTAGGTGTGTAGACTGAAACCAAAGTGCAGAGAACATTATTGAGATGGCCCACTAGGATCATATATCGACCCTTAGAATCGATCCTCTCCTCTAACAATTGGAAACAGACCATATGTTTAAAGGCAATTAAAACACCCCTAGATTTAGAGGAATAATGTGACTGAAATATCATGGGAAAGCTGGGGTTGCGTATCCTGTGGGCGTCCTTGCTAAGTAGGTGAGTCTCCTGGACACAAAGGACGTCACAGGAGAGAGACCTAGCCTCAGACCATAAAAAGGAACGTTTGCTAGGGCAATTTAGGCCCCTAACATTATGGGAAGCAAAAGTAATAGCCATGACGCCCACGGAGACGCAAGCTCAAAGCCGACTTACCACCCCCACGAAGAGAGGCGAGCCCGCAATGCCCTGCAGCAAAGGAACAGTCATTATCAACCTGCCATAGGAACAAGATTGAATACATGACCTGCAAAGAAAAGAAGGGTGGAGACACAGAGGGAGGTAGGAGACCCATGACAGACAAAAAACAAAGGTGAAAATGAATTGTCCATGAACTACTTAAGATGAGCAACATTTGCCTGTAAAGGAATGGGGGAAGAAACAGTCAGTCTCAAGACTGAGCAGCAGGGGCCAATATCTACAGCCGAACTCGGGACAGGAACAAAAGGGAATGCCAGGTCGCCCATCAGAAGGAGGTAAAAAACAGCACTTGCGCGGGCAATCTTCCCACGCTTGTCAACCTTATGCCTCAGTTCCTTGATACGGGAAGGAGCAGCCTTAGGAACACTTTCCAAATCTGGGAGTCGAAGATTCCATCTTTTGAGAAATTTACAGCCGTCTTCGAAGGATTTTAAAACATAGAGATCCTCGTCGTGCGAGATGAGGAAACGGACTGGAAAGCCCATCTGTACTTGATCTGATTATCTCGCAGTATGGCTGTAATAGGGGCCAAAAGTCGCCGTTGTTGTAGAGTAGCAGCTGACAAGTCTGCATAGACTGAAATGTCCTTGTAGGTGTTCGGGAGGGTGTCTTTCTTCCTAGTAGCTTGCATGAACATATCTTTTATATGATAAAGTGTATTTTTGCAATAACATTTCGAGGAATATCATCAGCTTGATGGTGAGGTTTGGGAAGCCGATGCACTCTATCTATGATAAGATCTCTTGCGGCAGAATTAGACAGCTCTGATAAAGTCCTGCAGGTAGGACACGAGGTCCGTATTAGGGACAGATTCTGAGTTTCACATTATTCCGCATTGAGTGATCTTCTAAATCAGCCACTTTCAGTCGAAGCTGAGTAATGGCATCCTCATGGTCATAGTGAGCATCAATGAGTTGGCTATGGGATGAAACAAAGTCACCAAATTTAGATTCAATATGATGAACCCTACTTCCTAGATCTTGTATGGAGGAATGAATAGGGGCCACTAAGGAGGCAAAGCTTTGCTGCAGAGATCGATGAAGGGTCTGTAACATAGCTTTCATAGATGACTCTGTGAGTGGGGCATCTGAAGTCGGCAAACCCTCTAAAAAATCGGGAGGAGGTGAGATATGTGTAGGGTCAGGAGAGCCACGGCCTACCTGTCCTGCAGGAGAGGGCCCAGAGGAGAGACGTTGGCGCTGTTTGCGCGGGCTTCCAGGGTCAGGCGAGGCAGGGGAGATCCCAGTGCCTGAAGGCCTCCCTGAGTTAAGTGCTTGCGCCGCGGAGGTCTCCCCATCAGACGCAGGACTAGCGGGAGAGATGTTGTGGGCAGCGGAGCCAGAGAGACGAGACGCAGGCGGCATCGAGCTAGTATGTCTTCCCGACAAGGCCTCAGACTTGTCACCCGGATCCGAGGCTGAGTGTTGCGAGCCCGCGCCATCTTGGCTGGATTCAGAGGGAGGTTGGAAGAAAAAATCCAGGAGTTTGGACGGGCCAGCTGTGTTTTTTCGCTTCCGGACCATGCTGGGGTAGGTACTGTATAGAATCAGAACCAGTACCGAGCGTTCGCGAGGTGCAGTCGATGTGGAGTCGCTAAGGTGACAGAGAGCTAGTTCAGTCTGCGGCCATACCGCTTTGCAGCCAGACCACGTCCCTCAGGTTGAATATCTGAGGTGGGTATGTGAAGGACAGCACACAAGTGATTATCACCGAGAGAGGATTGTATCTGGATTTGTCGAACTTCATCACTGAGAATGTTTTTTCACATAGGTAGGTAGAGCCAAAGAGAACTAACAGCCTCTGAGCATGCCTCCTTATTTACCCCCCCCACAGCATATGATCCCCATATTTATGGCCCTCACACAGTTTATGACACCTTTTATACCCCCCCACACAGTATATGACCCCTTTTTTAAAGCACACCCACAGTATATGACCTCTTGTTACAGAGTAGTGGCCGATCATTTTTACTCACCTGTGCTGTGCTGTTGTCGACGCTGAAGAAGGCCAGGACACTGTACGTAGCGTCCCGGCGTTCTTCAGCGTCATGACGTCAGTGTAGAGCCGCCTAGAGGACAGGAGCGTGGACTGGTGAGTAAAAGTATCGACAGCAGGCCGGTCAGAGATAGTTAAAAGGCCGGATGTGGCCCGCGGGCCATACAATGTCCAGGTCTGGCCTAGAGGGTGGACAATTTGTCGAAACCACCATCTGGCTTCACTTGATCCAATGATGTGTCCTCTCTTAACTAGGCAAAATGTCTTCAAGTGTATTGTAGAGGCATATCTAGCAATGAACGGTCTCTTGCCAAAAGGTACACTCTGGGAGCCTTTTAAAAGAGCAGTGACAGAAGCACTTCTATGTTCTCTTGTGGCAAGATCCAATGTCTAATCAGACCACACCTGTAATCATGTGGATTTTTTTTTTTTTTTTTTTGGTCAGTGTATTTTAGGGTCATAGACAAGACAGGCAACAGGTATTCAGCAATTTCTGTAAAAGCTTGTATTTCACTTATTGTTCCCTTTTGTTTCTAATGTAAGCATTCACTAAATCAGTGGTTCTCAATCTGTGGTACATGTAGCTCAGGGATATGCCCCGCAGATGAGAACCACTGTTCACACAGGACACCTATGCACGGTTGCTGGTGCCATCCTTACTTTGGAAGCACAACAAGTGCTTCCATCAGTACTGACAGTGGCGCTTATTGCAGTTACGGATGCCCCAGGGAGTGAGTGGTAAGCTACATTCATTACTCACCATTCTGCCATGGGTGCCGAGTGCTGATGTTGCAGTAGACCCCAGAACACAGAGGATGCATGGAGCAAAGTGATAATGAATGTAGCTTACAACTTACTCCTTATACAACCCTGGGTGTGGGGGAACCGTAGCACCATTGAATCGCATGTGCAGCATTGAAACCAATATTCTAATGAATCTGAGGGGACCATAAATACTACATGTGGTAAGTCCAGACTACTGACTCGGACATTTTACCACAGTCTGACTCCTATATAAATGGCTGATAGTCATGGTGAATCACAAGCCATAAAGCTCCTCTAATTCATGGAAAAAAAAAAACAGAATTGAATTTCTATAAAAGTAAATATATAACAAACAAAATCTAATTATGCAGTATCAATAAATGTGTAACATATTTCAAGGGGTTGTCTCGTTTCAGACAAATATTAAGACTTAAGTTATTGTTTGTATAATGAAAACTTCTAATATTTTCCAGCATACTTCCTGTGTTAATTCCTTGCGGTTTTCTAGATCTCTGCTTGCTTTCAGTTGCAAATCAGTCCATGATCATCTGATGGACACACAGGTGCACAACATGTTAGACATAGCATAATAATATGATGGGACGGTTTATCATTGGGAGGCAGGGGACTCCTGGCCTACTGTTCATGCCAGTAAATTTGGTCAACACATGGACAGAGTTTCATGGCTGAAACTATTGTGTGAAAGTGGGGTTAATTTTACTGCACATTCTTTTCATGAAAAGATTCTTCACACCCTGGTCTGATTCATTTCATCAAGTTTTTTTTACGTCCATGAGTTCCTTTTTTTTCCTGGATATTTTCCCCTTGATCACTCAATTCTTGATATAATTTCAACACTGTTGTGCAAGAAAACTGCAAAAGGTTGGCTCTTCTATCACCAATGACTATGCTTAGTTCAAAGTCTCTTAGATCACCTCAATATTCTTTAATATATAATATTCATACTGGAAAACTTGCTCACTTGCATTCATGCAGTAGCTTGGAGTCACATACAGTCATATGAAAAAGTTTGGGCACCCCTATTAATCTTAATCATTTTTAGTTCTAAATATTTGGGTGTTTGCAACAGCCATTTCAATTTGATATATCTAATAACTGATGGACACAGTAATATTTCAGGATTGAAATGAGGTTTATTGTACTAACAGAAAATGTGCAATATGCATTAAACCAAAATTTGACCGGTGCAAAAATTTGGGTACCCTTATCATTTTATTGATTTGAATACTCCTAACTACTTTTTACTGACTTACTGAAGCACAAAATTGGTTTTGTAACCTCACTGAGCTTTGAACTTCATAGCCAGGTGTATCCAATCATGAGAAAAGGTATTTAAGGTGGCCAATTGCAAGTTGTTCTCCTATTTGAATCTCCTCTGAAGAGTGGCATCATGGGCTCCTCAAAACAACTCTCAAATGATCTGAAAACAAAGATTGTTCAACATAGTTGTTCAGGGGAAGGATACAAAAAGTTGTCTCAGAGATTTAACCTGTCAGTTTCCACTGTGAGGAACATAGTAAGGAAATGGAAGACCACAGGGACAGTTCTTGTTAAGCCCAGAAGTGGCAGGCCAAGAAAAATATCAGAAAGGCAGAGAAGAAGAATGGTGAGAACAGTCAAGGACAATCCACAGACCACCTCCAAAGAGCTGCAGCATCATCTTGCTGCAGATGGTGTCACTGTGCATCGGTCAACAATACAGCACACTTTGCACAAGGAGAAGCTGTATGGGAGAGTGATGCGAAACAAGCCGTTTCTGAAAGCACGCCACAAACGGAGTCGCCTGAGGTATGCAAAAGCACATTTGGATAAGCCAGCTTCATTTTGGAAGAAGGTCCTGTGGACTGATGAAACAAAGATTGAGTTGTTTGGTCATACAAAAAGGCGTTATGCATGGCGTCCAAAAAACACAGCATTCCAAGAAAAACACTTGCTACCCACTGTAAAATTTGGTGGAGGTTCCATCATGCTTTGGGGCTGTGTGGCCAATGCCGGCACCCGGAATCTTGTTAAAGTTGAGGGTCGCATGGATTCAATTCAGTATCAGCAGATTCTTGAGAATAATGTACAAGAATCAGTGACGAATTTGAAGTTACGCCGGGGATGGATATTTCAGCAAGACAATGATCCAAAACACAGCTCCAAATCTACTCAGGCATTCATGCAGAGGAACAATTACAATGTTCTGGAATGGCCATCCCAGTCCCCAGACCTGAATATCATTGAACATCTGTGGGATAATTTGAAGCGAGCTGTCCATGCTCGGCGACCATCAAACTTAACTGAACTGGAATTATTTTGTAAAGAGGAATGGTCAAAAATATCTTCATCCAGGATCTGATTAAAAGCTACAGGAAGCGACTAGAGGCTGTTATTTTTGCAAAAGGAGGATCTACTAAATATTAATGTCACTTTTCTGTTGAGGTGCCCATACTTTTGCACCGGTCAAATTTTGGTTTAATGCATATTGCACATTTTCTGTTAGTACAATAAACCTCATTTCAATCCTGAAATATTACTGTGTCCATCAGTTATTAGATATATCAAATTGAAATAGCTGTTGCAAACACCCAAATATTTAGAACTAAAAATGATTAAGATTAATAGGGGTGCCCAAACTTTTTCATATGACTGTATCTAAGCTTCATACAGGGAAGCAATAAATGTGGGAGGGCAGGTTCTAATAAAGTGACCATCAATGTATTTTGTTGCAGAGACTTGCTAGAGTTAATGACTTGTTTTAAAAAAAAATTATTTTTGTACACTACATAAAATCCTCTTCGCGTTGTATTCATTGGGAGACACAGCACCATGCTTATAGACCTGGCCTATACCCTCTCCACAGACAACTGATTGTACTGCAGCAGTACGAGAAACACACAGAAGAAAAAAAAAGTACTGAAAACTGAACAACCACCATGCCCTGAACCTGAAAATGAACTAAAACAGCCTGGGGCAGAAACAACAAGAAAAAAAAAGGGTGGGATCTGTGTCCGCAACTGAATGCAACGAGAAAAGGATTTTACGGTGAGTTCAAAAATCCATTTTTCTCGCTTATTTCATTGGGGGAACACAGCACTGTGGGATGTCCTAAAGCAGTCCCAGAGGGTGGGAAATATACAGCCATGTGACAACAGTGCACATTCGCAAGCAGAACCTTACGACCCAAGCTGGATATGGCAGGGGCCACAGAATGAATTAGGAAGAACTTAGTAAAAGTGTGAATAGAAGCCCAGGTGGTAGCCTTGCAGACCTGGGCAGCGGAAGCCTGATACCGAACTGCCCAAGAGGCTCTAGTAGACTGTAGGCCTCCCTGATAGCAGACCAAAATTCACCAGGAGATAGAAGCCCGAGAAGCAGCCAGGTGTCAAAACGATGAAAGGGGTCTGTAAAAATAGACCCGGATCACCAGGACGAAATCCTGGCAGTGAAGAGAGCATGCATGCGAATTGCTTGGGCTCTGGGCAAAAGGAAAGTAAAACAACGTCCTCAATGTAGTGGAAAGGAGAAGACCTTGTGAATGGAGAGCCACCTTGTCCCTGTGAAGATCCTGCACTCACCTTTGTCTCAGGCTACAAATTTCACAGTCTACTGATTTACCGGCTCAGAAACTGGGATGAAAGAAATAAAATATAACTTGAAATAATATTTAAAAGTAGGCCCTGTGCCAAAATATTATTACTGAAAAATTTGTGACTAGTCACATATGAAATGTATCAAGCACTGTTACAGGTCAGTGCATACAAGTACTGGAGTCCACCTTCAGGACTCTGGTAATACAGTTTTGCAATATCCTGGATCTGAAGGCTGTCCATTATATTTATCTATAGATAGAATTCTCTCCTGAGTAACCCTGCTATGGGGAAAACGCGTAGAGAGTAGGTTATTTGGTGTGTATGGGAAGGAGATGCCCTCAAGGATGGCTGGTACAGAGTCCACTGAGATACAATGGGTACAGAAAGTATTCAGAACCCTTTAAATTTTTCACTTTGTTTCATTGCAGCCATTTGCTAAAAGCAAAAAAGTTCATTTTATTTCTCATTAATGTACACTCAGCACCCCATCTTGACAGAAAAAAAAAACAGAAATGTAGATATTTTTGCAAATTTATTAAAAAAGAAAAACTGAAATATCACATGGTCATAAGTATTCAGACCCTTTGCTGTGGCACTCATATTTAACTCTCATGCTGTCCATTTCCTTCTGATCCTCCTTGAGATGGTTCTACTCCTTCACTGGAGTCCAGCTGTGTTTAAATAAACTGATTGGACTTGATTAGGAAAGGCACACACCTGTCTATATAAGACCTCACAGCTCACAGTGCATGTCAGAGCAAATGAGAATCATGAGGTCAAAGGAACTGCCCAAGGAGCTCAGAGACAGAATTGTGGCAAGGCACAGATCTGGCCAAGGCTACAAAAGAATTTCTACAGCATTCAAGGTTCCTAAGAGCACAGTGGCCTCCATAATCCTTAAATGGAAGAAGTTTGAGACGACCAGTACTCTTCCCATACCTGGCCGTCCAGCCAAACTGAGTAATCGTGGGAGAAGAGCCTTGGTGAGAGAGGTAAAGAAGAACCCAAAGATCACTGTGGCTGAGTACAGAGTACAGAGATATCTTGGAAGAAAACCTCTTCCAGAGTGCTCTGGACCTCAGGTAAGGGCAGGAGGCTCTTGGTAGAAGAACCAATAATGAATGGGGGTCATCTACTAAGGGACAGGGAAAAGAACCCCCAGGATGGCTCCCAACATAGGCGGGCAGTACGGTCACCCCTTCGGTGAACCTCACACGTGGAAGTGGGGTCACTGCATTCCGTCTGTGGCAGTAGTGGGAACTGGGTGACCAGCATGGCTCTCTGTACCAGAGCGCAGCGCCCGCACAGGGGTGCTACTAGTATGGCATACACGCTGAAGACCCCCCTGCACTTGAAAAGAAAAAAATAGTATAAGACAAAAGACCTGAGTCAGGTCAGGTCATGTCTGCCTCCTACAGACACTAGGGTAAAACTGGCTGGCACAGTGTCTGTGGAGAGGGTATACTGTAGCCCAGAGGTGGAGCCGACTTCTTTTGCTATTCCTAGTGTCAGCCTCCTAGTGACCAGGTCTATACCCATGGTGCTGTGTCCCCCAATGATATTAACAAAAAAATTTATGAAATGAATGACACTATGTAAACTGAGACGGGGTCACGGCACTTACAGGTACCCCAGTTCATTCAAACAGCTGATCCTTCAGCTGTCACGTGCGGCGGGTAATTCTGCCGGGAGACAACAACAGAGCTGCTGGACCTCGCAGGAAGGCCCCGAAGCAACGGGGACAGGTGAGTATAATTTTCTTTTATTTTTTTCACCTCTCCTAGCCTAATTAATAAATACAATTTTAGCCCGGACAACCCTTTTAATACTCGCTATTAGGCTGTAGCTATGCGGCCACTTTGACTGCAACTCCTGTCACACGAATCAAGATCGCCGTGATGCCTTGTGATTCCTTCACCAATGTAAGTGAATGGAGTTATATTGCGACCCTGAGGCTACTGAGACTTTTAGTTTCAAAAAGACTGAACACTGCTGAATGTTTGTTCTACTAGAATTCACAGCCGCAGTAAGTGACTTCATTTACTTACATAAGTGAAGGGGTCACAGGGTGATCTTTGGTTGCATGACAGGAGTCACAGTCATATTCTCTATGTAGCCGACATGTAAACTCACCTGGCTTTCAGACCATCGTCTGGCTCATTACTATTGACTGCACTGTAACAAGGTTGCTGGGGTATTTAAAGTTTCATTTATTTTTTTTTTCATTAGGTGTAAGCCAAGTTTTGAATCCAAGATCACACCTAATGATGATATATGAAAAGCATTTGATTTACAGCTTGAGCCACTACCTCCTTTATTCTCTGTGGAAGGATTTTCTCTTACTAAACTTTGACATTGTATGTTACTACTACTGCAAAAACCATGGCGTTTTACAGTCCCTGCAAAGTGGACACATTGTAGAAAAATACGTGCAGAGGAAATTCTACAATTTTCATAATTTTTTTTTTTAGAAATCGCAGCATGTCAATTAAACCAAAAAAAATAACCCCGTTTCCCCCGCGGGTATAATTAAAACAGAAAGTGACTGCTGTCTCTAACATCATGTCTTCTCTTTATCTTAAAATGATCTTTCAAAAACTGAACTTCTTTTGTTCGCTCCATCCCCTAACCGACCTAACTCTGATATCTCCACTTCTGTCTGTGATCTTACTATTACACCAAGGCAGTATGCCCACTGTCTTGGGGTTGTATTTGACTCAGATCTCACCTTGACCCCACATATTCAGACACTTGCACGCTCTTGCCACCTGCACCTCAAAAACATCTCTAGAATTTGTCCTTTTTTCACTGTGGAAACATCAAAAACCCTCATTATCGCTCTGCTTCTCTCTCATCTTCACTATTGCAATTCTCTTCTAATTGTTCTTCCTGTTACTAAACTCTCCCCAGTACAATTTGTCCTGAAGGCAGCCGGAATCCGCAGGACTCCTCTTTCTGTCAAACTGGTACACAGATGCATCTACCTTGCGTCAACAGCAAACTCTGCGGACTTTCTGTGAAAAGTGCTGTGGATGCGTTTCTGTCTTGGTTTTTCCCACAGCTCTTTTTTTGCTACCTAAAGAGTTTTTCCCATCTCCCTCTCTCACCATCTTTGCCAGCTGTCCCTTCTTCTTACGTTGTGTATTCTTCAACAAGCTTTTGGGCGGGCTTTGACTGTTTGATGGACAGGTCACTATGAAGTACCTCAGTAGATATAGACATTGTCCTTACCATGAGAAATTATTTATTCTGATTACTAGAAATTTATAATAATGCAGATCAAATATGCACAGTAAATGTACATTACAGTACACAGGGTTGGAGGACACTTACATCCTGTCAGGACAGACAATGGACTTGCAGCAGACTCAATGTTATCTTTGCATAGAGAGATAACAGAGTCTTTATCAGCAAACTAACAACAAATTAGATGAACTGATTATCATGACTGCAGAGCAGTAAGTAACAGCTCTGGAAGCAGCACAATCTGGAGAACTAAGCCCAGCTTCCCCCAGAGAGCAGTGAGTCATGTCATCCAACCTTTTATCAGATACAGGATGGGTGTCCTGACAACGAAGTGTAAACAATGGGGAGGAATAATCTAACAAACAAAGCAATGCATTTAGGAAAACTCTGGAATTTACAGAAGCTAGCAGTATAGGTAGGATCCTTGATCTAATTATGTTTAATTAGAGAATACTTCCCATTCACAGAAATGGAGGCAGTGGCTCAAGCAGCGTCTACCTTGTACACATGTGGATAAAATTGTTGGTACCCCTCCTTTAACGAAAGAAAAACCCACAATGGTCACAGAAATAACTTGAATCTGACAAAACTGGAATTTGCCAAACTACATGTTGACAAGCCACAAAGCTTCTGGGAGAATGTCCTATGGACTGATGAGACAAAAATCAAAATTTTTGGCAAGGCACATCAGCTCTATGTTCACAGACTGAAAAATGAAGCATATCTTGAAAAGAACACTGTCCCTACTGTGAAACATGGAGGAGGCTCTGTTATGTTCTGGGGCTGCTTTGCTGCATCTGGTACAGGGTGTCTTGAATCTGTGCAGGGTAAAATGAAATCTCAAGACTATCAAAGGATTCTAGAGAGAAATGTGCTGCCCAGTGTCAGAAAGCTTGGTCTCAGTCGCAGGTCATGGGTCTAGCAATAGGATATTTGACCCAAAACACACAGCTAAAAACACCCAAGAATGGCTAAGAGGAAAACATTGGACTATTCTGAAGTGGCCTTCTATGAGCCCTGACCTAAATCCTATTGAGCATCTTTGGAAGGAGCTGAAACATACCCAGGACACACAAAACACCCAACAAAAAACGAGACATTTCCAACAGAGTAATCACCAAAAGTACAAATAATACGGGCAGGTATCTCTAAAATTTTTATAAATATTTTAAATTTTTTTTTTACAGCAAAATGGCATAAAAAAATATATAAAAATTTAAAGTTAACGTCCTTAATTTCTATCACCCATTCATATTTTATTTTTTTTTTTTTTTTTTATTTTTAATGAAGTTTTAATAAAAAGCTTTTTCTTTTTTTTTTTTTTTTTTTTTAATTTTATATTTTTTTATATTTTTTTTTTTTTAATTTTTTTTTTTTATCTATTGGGGTTTTTTTTTTTTTTAACATGGGGGGCCAACAACAATTTTTTTGTTCTTTTTTTTTATCAACAACACTTATCCTAAAACCAAAAACAACAACCCACCACACAAAAAAAAAAAAATAGGGGGGGGGGGGGGGGGGGCATAAAAGTTTTAATTTTTTTATTTTTTTTAAATAAATTTATTTTTTTTTTTATATTTATTATTTTTAGCATTATTAACACTCACACCACAGCATTACTATTGCGGGGGCCGCAAAATATTCTAAAACCACCATTTTGGTGGGGGGGGCGTCTCTTTTGACTTTCTTCTGAGAGTGAAGTTAAGGTTTTTTTTTTTTTTAAACTCGTTTTATTGAAAATTGCGTATCAGACAAAGGAAAAGAAATCAAAACAAATACATAACATGTTGCGCACCAAAAAACGAGAATTTCAATGTAAATTCACTCAACGCACCACATCCCACCTCGCCAGGTCCTCGTCCCATCCGGACCATATAACGTAGACTCGGTACAGAAAGAATATAATCAGGACATGCGTAATACTGTATACATCAGTTATCATGTACAAAACATGCAGTCAATAAGTCAAGGGTAACAACAAGGATACACTCCAAAATGAGAGGTCGTGGATACTCCTGGTGTCTCGCGCCCCTCACGGCATGAGTAAATTAATGGCAGAGCGCAATGAGGGAGCCGTATATTGGGTTACCGGAGAATTGCACCATGTTCCCCACACCTTATGGAATTTCTGAGGGCACCCTCTCCCTTTATACACAATCTGGTTATAAGGAAGAACAGTATTAACAAGTTTCTTCCACTGAGATACTGATGGGGGTTTCGGAGCCATCCATCGCAGTGCGATAGCTTTCCTAGCATAAAATAAAGACTCCCTCAAAAGGATTCTAACATGGTGTTGCCATATTTCTTCATCTAATACGCCGAAAAGGCATATCTCTGGGGTTAATGGTATAGGTTTAGCCAGAACTTCCGCCAGGAGATCCACGACCCCTTTCCAAAAAACATTGTATGATCGGACATTCCCAAATCATATGCCAAAAGTCTGCCTGTGGACAAAGACACCTAAGGCATCCGGGGTTGGGCAGACGTCCCATTTTGTATAGACGGGAAGGTGTCAAGTAACATTGGTGTAGAATATACGTTTGAATCAGTTTGTTGTTAGCTGAAGGTGACACATGTTGAGGAGATTCAAGGATATCTTGAAACATCTCATCTGTGAGAGTTGGGATATTTATGCTCCATCGCGTCAAGGCCGGGGCGTCCAAAGTGGACACCTTGGCCTGTATCAGATGTGCATATAAAGTAGATATCAAACCCCCAGGGCCCTGTGAGCGAAGTATGCCGATAAGCGGATACTCAGATATATTGTCCAATCGTTCCGGGAACTGAGAAGAAAGTGCATGTCTAATCTGTAGATATCTAAAGAACTGCGTTCTAGGGATGCCATAGGAGGAGCTTAGCGAGTCAAACGTTTTAAAACCCCTTGTATGTACAGGTCACTAAGAGAGGACACGCCATACTGCGACCAGGCCCGGGCGCCAGGCAGGGCAAATAACGTCGGCAGACCAGGGTTGTGCCAAAGCGGGGTCTCTGCAGGTATATCAGAATAAGTGGACACCTTTTTCGCCTGACGCCAGACCTGTCCCGCCAGGGCATGGATGGGCAACAATTTCCCCCTAAACAAGGCCGGGTGTTCCAACACCGGCCACAGATTATGCAGACCCAGGTGGTGAGCCAGATGTGCCTCGGACCCCGGTAGGGAATCAGATGAGAGCCACTTCCTAATAAAACGGAGCTGTCCTGCTAGGTAGTAAAGAAACAGATCAGGGAGTGATGTGCCCCCGAGCTGCTTCGGTCGTTGTAGAGATGACAACCTAAGCTTAGATCTAGAGTTTCCCCCATATAAAGGAGATAATGAGGGAGTCCATTTGTTTAAAAAATCTAAGGGGCACGGACACAGCAGAATGGCTTATAGCATATAGACATTTGGGTAGTACTATCATTTTAACTAGGTTGATTCTACCAGCCACCGACAAAGGCAGTGTAGCCCAAAGATTAAACTTAACCCTAAAGTGCGAGATGAGCGGAAAGATGTTCTGTTCCAAAAAACACCTATGGTCCCTAGATATAAAGATGCCCAGATATTTGCAGGTTGAGACTGTAGTCAATCCACATACCACATTCCCCTCAGCTACACTTGACGCACGGCCAATATGCATGTATGAGGACTTAGCCCAATTGGTCCGTAGGCCAGAATAATTACCAAATTCATCAATTATAGCCATGGCTCTGGGCAGAGACCGGGGAGGGGTCGCTCATAAACAGGAGTAAGTCATCGGCATATAGTGCTGTTCTCTCCTCCCGGGTGCCTATCACTATGCCTTTATATATGGGGTCATTCCGAAGCAGTATTGCCAAGGGTTCCACCGCCAGAGCAAACAGTAGCGGTGACAATGGACATCCTTGTCTTGTACCCCTACCCAAGGAAAGTAGGAAGACAACGCGCCATTAATGGACAGTGCCGCTCTAGGGGAACAGTATAGAAGGGGAAATCCAGGTAACAAACCCCTCTCCAAATCCGTATCCTCGCAACACCTGCAATAGAAAAGGCCACTCGACAGAGTCGAACGCCTTTGTTGCATCTAAAGAAGCCATCGCCCAGTCATGTGAGGATGATGCCCCAATCTGAGTTATCACCTGAGCCCTTCTAAGATTATCCGATGTGGATTTTCCAGGCATAAAGCCTGTCTGATCCGGATGGACAAGGTCGAGAACAACAGAATTTAGCCTTTTCGCCAACATTTTAGTAAGGAGTTTATAATCTATATTAAGCAGTGATATAGGCCTATATGAGCCACAGTCCAGCGGATCCTTGTCGGGCTTAAGTAACAGGATAATGGTGGCGTCATAAAAGGACTCCGGGAGACTGGGACCCACAAAGGCAGCGTTATAACAGTCAAGCAACACCGGGAGAAGCAGGCCCCCATACTGGGCACAAACCTCCACCGGGATGCCGTCCGGACCCGGCGATTTGCCCCTTGCCATATCTGCCAGGGCACCCGATAGCTCCTCTAGCGTAAAAGGGGAATCTAAAAATTCACGTTGGTCTTCTGACAATGTAGGAAGGGGGATCAAGCCCAAATAGGTGGCAAGCTCTCCGTCAGTGACTCTAAGCTTGGAGAGGTATAACTCACTGTAATACCTATAAAATCTGTCACTAATGGCCAAGCTATTGGACAGTACCTCCCCCGTCTCTGAATGCACTCGTAGTATGGCAGGTGAGGCTGTGTTTTGATGTATTAGTTGAGCTAGAAAGCTGCTCGACTGGTTGCCGAGTTCGTAAAACTTCTGTTTGCTAAAAAACAGAGACCTACGTGCCTTGTCATGCAGTATATGCAGATATTGTCTACCCGTCTGCAACCATTGAGACCTAGCCTCATCAGTTGGATTAGCCACGTATGCGGCTTCGAGCGAGGCACACTGGGTCGCCAAGGTGGTCTCCAACAGCGAGGATTCCCTCTTTACAAAGGAAATGGAGGACTTAATACAACCCCTAAGATATGCCTTCATAGTTTCCCATAAGAGGAGCGGAGAAGTGTTTGGGGAATTAATGGTCAAAAACGTCTGAAGTTGATCAGGTATTCGATCATGTGGTACAAATAGTTTCAACCAAAATGGGTGGATTCGCCAACCCTGTCGTGGCTTAGCAGCTGTACTACTATTTAATTGGACCAACAACGGGGAATGATCAGACACTGCCCTGGGTAAATAGGATATGGTCTGCAACAAAGAATATGCTTTAGTATTTCCAAAAGCATGGTCAATCCTGGACAGAGTATGTCTGTTGGCAGAGTGACAGGAAAAGGTGCGGGCCTCCGGAAACCGGACCCGCCACAAATCCAACCACCCCCAATTCACGGATCACTCCGGCCATTGTGGTAGGGGCGAGGCAGAGAGGGGGAACCTGGCTCCGCGGAGAACCGATCCAATGCAATATCCATAACTTTGTTAAAGTCACCCAAACATAATGCAATAGCCCCAGGGAATCGGGTCGCAAACTGCGCAGCCCTGCTGGAGCACAGCAAGATCAGACGCCGGTGGCAAGTACACACCCAGGATAACATACAGGACAGAGTCAACCCCAGGCCTGGACAAAAACGTATCGTCCCTCGGGGTCCCTTACAATGAGGCCTGGCTCCCACCTGAGTCTACGATGCACCAAGATGGACACCCCCCTGGAATAGGAAGTGTGTGTAGAGTGAGCCGCCCACTGAACCCATGGCTTCTGAAGTCGCCTGGAATTATCTGGAACCAAATGAGTTTCCTGAAGGCATATGAGGTGTGGGTCAGCCCTCCCTAATCTGAGAGAAAACCAACGACCTCTTTCGTGGGCTACCCAGGCCCCTCACATTCCAAGATAGTACACTAAAGGAGCCATGGTCGTCTAAGGGTGTAATGTAATCGTGGCAATTCAGGACCCCAAAAGTGACCCGCCTATGAGTGTGTGTGCGTGGCTGAGTGAGACACAGTGGTGTGCAGCAACCTAAGAACAATATACAAACGAAATGAACCATTACACCCCTAAAGGGTGTGAGACATACTACTGGCATAAACAAACAATATTTGTTAAATTAACCGTGGCTACAATTAACGGGGGAAGAAGTGCACCCAAAGTGGTTGGTATACGGGGCACTGTCTTAAAGGTATGGATAATCACTAGGCTAGGAGATATACTATTCAACAGAACCAGGTTCACATGAGTAAATGAGATACACCGGCGCCCCGGGGGGTCGCCAGCCCAGGTAACTATAAGACTACAGGATACTATAATAACAGAACCGCACTTTTCATAAAACTACTTATGCAATAAACAAGAGCATCCCGTAATACATAAGTCCTTATGTATGGTCCGATCGGACCTCTCACCACACGCCGTCAGGATCATCGTCTCGGAGATCGAGGAAGAAGAGATAGCCAGTCCTCCACATCCCTCGGTGAAGTAAAGAAAAGGGACCTGCCGTCATGGACGACCCGAAGACGTGCTGGGTAAATCATGGAGTATTGTATAGCCTTTTCTCTCAACCGCCTCTTAACGGCCACGAAGGATGCTCGGGTCTTCTGGAGAGCCGCCGAGAAATCTGGAAACATGGCCACTGCTGCTCCGTTGTGCTTAAGCTCGCCGGCCTGGCGCGCAGCCCGCAACGCCGTATCCCGATCCGTGCTGTTAATCAGACGGGCCACCAAGGGTCGAGGAGGTGCGCCCTGAGGCGGCGGTTTCGCCGGAACCCTATGGGCCCGTTCCACTGCAAATATTGGTGAGAAGTGAGCCTCCGGCAGGACTTTTTTCAGCCACCCCTCCACAAAGGCCCGAGGATCTTCACCCTCCGCCCGCTCCAGCAGGCCCAGGATACGGAGGTTGTTTCGTCGCAATCTATTCTCCAAGTCATCCGCACGCTGGGTCCACAAACTTGCAGCTCTCTCCAGCTCCTGGAGTTTGGCAGGAAGTGGGTTAACAGTGTCCTCTACCTGAGAGACCCGATCCTCCACCTCACACACCCTGCCTCGCAAGGTCTGAAAGTCCTGACGGAGCAGGCCCAGGTCGATTTTTACCTCCTCAATTTTCCCGGTCAGCGAGGAAGTGCCGGCATGGATCGCCTCCAGTAGCTGTCCAGTAACTTGCTTTAAAGTGGGCTCGGGGTCCTCCTCTGGAAGGGCAGGAGAGGCTGCCTCAGGCGATGGTGATGTAGAAGAGGATGCTGCCCTGGAGAACCCCCTCAGGCGATCAGAGACAGAGGTTGATTGCGGGCGACTCATTTTAGAGAGTCGGCGGCCGCTCTTCCTGCGTTCCGTACGGGTGGATATGTTGGCAGAGGAGGAGGTGTGATGGTAGCAAGACCGGGCCGGCCCCAGAGGATTATAGACAAGGTCTCTGGCTAATAGCAGTTGCACAGTAGGAGCCTCTATGTCAGGCCACAAGGGCCAATAAGCCAGCCGAGGACAGACAGTAACTCAACAGTCCAATAGTATCGATGGCAACAGACTCTGGATTATGAGCGATGTCTCCAAGAGAGAGCCGTCAGCAGAGTAATAAAATAAATAGATTGCCAGGAGGAACTAAGAGGGAACGGATGACAACTCAGCGATCCAATAGTGCCGATAGCAACAGTCACTGGATTATAAGTAAGGCCTCCAAGAAGGCCAGTAGCGAAGTGATGGAGTAGATAGATTGCCAGGAGGAACTAGAGGAGGACAGATGGTAACTCAACAGTCCAGTAGCACATACAGCAACCGTCATTGGATTATAAGTAAAGCCTTCCAGAGAAGCAGTCAGCAGGACGATAAATCGTACAGAGGCACACACCTTCAATGGGTCAGAGACAGTTGATGGCTGCCACAGATATTGCCTTGCACTACTGCCCAGAGGAGCCAGGGGATGGTCCTATCGTGCCCAGCAGCAAGCAGGAGAGGAATGCCGGCTCCCAAACTTCCAGGCAGGGATAGAAGGAACCGTCAGAGATAGGCTCAGCTCGCCAGGAACGCCAGACTCAGCGCCCCCTCATCAGCAGATGGCCAAACCGGTCAGGGTTAAAATGGCCGCCCGCCACGTGGATAGAGGGGGAGACCGCCGTCCGGGTGCCAGCAGGACCAGCGGCCCCAGCGGTGCCTGCACGCCCAGGCCGGCCCACGTGCGCAGCCCCAGAACGGCGCTCCACCCCAGCTCCAGGCCACAGCAGCGCGGGACAGAGCGGCTCCGGCAGCGGCGGTGGGAGTGTATGGCCGCCGGCCACGTGCAGCGATCACCGACTACTACCCAACGGAGAAGGACACCGGCAGAACGGGAGCTCTGGAACCAGGAGGAGGGCCTCAGAAGTGCGTTCCAGCGGACAGCGAACCCGGGCACCGGTAAGCAAGGATGGATTTCAGGATGGATGAGCGGCTCTAGCTGGAGGCTCCGCTCACATGCGACCGCCGTCCATGTCGC
>CAMRHE010001177.1:0-187493 GCA_947044405.1 Leptodactylus fallax | reverse complement strand
TCCTTTTCCTGCTGCCACATCCAGATACACAGATGGGCCACCTGCTGTGGCTTGGGAAACAGGGAAGTTCTCAGGGCGGTTGGGGCACTCTCCTGAAATGTCCTGTCTGGTTACAGGCATGGCCCCCGCCGCACCTCCCCTTGGGGTTTGGGGAAGGTCACTAGGGCGCCCAGAGCTCTTGGGACAGGGAAGGACCACCGGGGGCATAGTTTGTCTCACCCGACCTGACAGACGGCTGTGGTGAACTCCGGCCTGGCCTCTCCTTCCAAACTTGAGGGTCTGTGCAGGGTTGTTGGAGTTTGCGCTTGCTGGGGAGAGCTCCATCCTTTGAGCTCAAGCTGAAACTCCCTCTCGGCCTGTTGCTCAGCAGCCTGTCGTTCAGCATCCTTCCTCTCTCTCTCGGCCTGTCGCTCAGCAGCCTCCCTCTCGGCCTGATGCTCAGCAGCCTCACGATCAGCCTGCCATTCTGCTGCCTGCCGTTCTTGTTCTGCAGCTTCCAGAAAACGGACAACACCTGCAGGTATGTGTTAGGGTCACTGGTGCCCACTTGCTGTAGGGACATTTGCCAGTATGAAACCATTCCCCCTACAAGGCTGGGGTTACTGGTCTCTCCTGGTGAAGTAATCCTTGGGACCGGGCTGCTTGCTGCACTTCTGGCCTAGCCCCAAAATCAGGACTCTGCTCGATTCTCTGCATGGTTGTGACTGCCTCCATTTCAGCCATACGCTCAGGATCTCAAAAAGCCTGGTTCTTCAGTTCTGAGCTCTGCTTCTGAGCCTACTAGCCATCCACTGGTATTTCACAAATAAAAGATAGATAGAATACAAAGAATAGCAGAGGGGAAATACACTGTATCAAACTTTCACTGTATCTTAATGCTTGCTTTAATACTGAGCTATTCATAGATTTCTACAATCCCAGCATTTGAGGGATAAAGGTCCCCAACGCACGCTGTTTATCCTAAGATCCCACTACGCTGCTAATGTGAAAGATCCTCAGTGCGCCAACACCGCGTTGGCCCACACCTGAGTCTTCTTTCATTATAAAACCACACTCACAGCCAGTGAATGTTAGGTTCACAAGATAAATACAAGACAAGCTTTCTAAATTTTATATGTTATTCAACCCCTAAATGGGTCGGTATTAACATCTAACACATGCAGTTTCAGAACAGATATGTAGATATATGCAAGCATTAACAGTTACTAGTTACAAGATACAGTACAAATAAAATAAAAGGGAATAAAGGTGAAATAATTACTTTACCACGCATCTCCTTGATGTGGCTCTCTAGTCCAACACTCACACATGCTCTGTCATGTGTGAATAACCAGTGGAGGCTTCTCAGCATGTGGCATTAACAATCCAGCCTGCATGCTCTTCACAGTGGTCTGTCTGTAAAAGTCTGTAGTCTGTGATGGTCTCAGCCCAATCTCCTCCACAGACCTCTTACCTCATCTTTTATACCCTTTATGCCACCTCCCAGAATGAGGTCATCAACAACAGCAAGTCTGATTGATTAATGCACTCAAGTCCAGATTCTTTGTAAAAAGCTGAGACCAAGTGGAATGATACAATGTTATCAACCAGGTCTGATCTACCTGCACAATGCATGTTTCGTTTGATACACTATATATACATCTACCGGTACATACACTATATATACAGCTACCGGTACATACACTATATATACAGCTACAGGTACATACACTATATATACAGCTACCGGTACATACACTATATATACATCTACAGGTACATACACTATATATACAGCTACAGGTACATACACTATATATACAGCTACCGGTACATACACTATATATACAGCTACAGGTACATACACTATATATACAGCTACAGGTACATACACTATATATACAGCTACAGGTACATACACTATATATACAGCTACAGGTACATACACTATATATACAGCTACAGGTACATACACTATATATACAGCTACCGGTACATACACTATATATACAGCTACAGGTACATACACTATATATATACAGCTACAGGTACATACAATATATATATACAGCTACAGGTACATACACTATATATACAGCTACAGGTACATACACTATATATATATACAGCTACCGGTACATACACTATATATACAGCTACAGGTACATACACTATATATACAGCTACAGGTACATACACTATATATACAGCTACAGGTACATACACTATATATATACAGCTACAGCTACATACACTATATATACAGCTACAGCTACATACACTATATATACAGGTACATACACTATATATACAGCTACAGGTACATACACTATATATACAGCTACAGGTACATACACTATATATACAGCTACAGGTACATACACTATATATACAGCTACAGGTACATACAGTGTATATACAGCTACAGGTACATACACTATATATACAGCTACAGGTACATACACTATATATACAGCTACCGGTACATACACTATATATACAGCTACAGGTACATACACTATATATACAGCTACAGGTACATACACTATATATACAGCTACAGGTACATACACTATATATACAGCTACAGGTACATACACTATATATACAGCTACCGGTACATACACTATATATACAGCTACAGGTACATACACTATATATACAGCTACAGGTACATACACTATATATACAGCTAACGGTACATACACTATATATACAGCTACAGGTACATACACTATATATACAGCTACCGGTACATACACTGTATATACAGCTATAGGTACATACACTATATATACAGCTACAGGTACATACACTATATATACAGCTACCGGTACATACACTTTATTATCCAGCTACCGGTACATACACTATATATACAGCTACCGGTACATACACTATATATACAGGTACATACACTATATATACAGCTACAGGTACATACACTATATATACAGCTACAGGTACATACACTATATATACAGCTACAGGTACATACACTATATATACAGCTACAGGTACATACACTATATATACAGCTACCGGTACATACACTATATATACAGCTACAGGTACATACACTATATATACAGCTACAGGTACATACACTATATATACAGCTACAGGTACATACACTATATATATATATACAGCTACAGCTACATACACTATATATACAGCTACAGCTACATACACTATATATACAGCTACCGGTACATACACTATATATACATCTACCGGTACATACACTATATATACAGCTACCGGTACATACACTATATATACAGCTACCGGTACATACACTATATATACAGCTACAGGTACATACACTATATATACAGCTACAGGTACATACAGTGTATATACAGCTACCGGTACATACACTATATATACATCTACAGGTACATACACTATATATACAGCTACAGGTACATACACTATATATACAGCTACCGGTACATACACTATATATACAGCTACAGGTACATACACTATATATACAGCTACAGGTACATACACTATATATACAGCTACAGGTACATACACTATATATACAGCTACAGGTACATACACTATATATACAGCTACCGGTACATACACTATATATATATACAGCTATCGGTACATACACTATATATACAGCTACCGGTACATACACTATATATACAGCTACAGGTACATACACTATATATACAGCTACCGGTACATACACTATATATACAGCTACAGGTACATACACTATATATACAGCTACCGGTACATACACTATATATACAGCTACAGGTACATACACTATATATACAGCTACAGGTACATACACTATATATACAGCTACAGGTACATACACTATATATACAGCTACAGGTACATACACTATATATACAGCTACCGGTACATACACTATATATACAGCTACCGGTACATACACTATATATACAGCTACCGGTACATACACTATATATACAGCTACCGGTACATACACTATATATACAGCTACCGGTACATACACTATATATACAGCTACCGGTACATACACTATATATACAGGTACATACACTATATATACAGCTACCGGTACATACACTATATATACAGCTACCGGTACATACACTATATATAAAGCTACCGGTACATACACTATATACAGCTACCGGTACATACACTATATATACAGCTACAGGTACATACACTATATATACAGCTACAGGTACATACACTATATATACAGGTACAGGTACATACACTATATATACAGCTACAGGTACATACACTATACATACAGCTACCGGTACATACACTATATATACAGCTACCGGTACATACACTATATATACAGCTACAGGTACATACACTATATATACAGCTACAGGTACATACACTATATATACAGCTACAGGTACATACACTATATATACAGCTACAGGTACATACACTATATATACAGCTACAGGTACATACACTATATATATACAGCTACAGCTACATACACTATATATACAGCTACCGGTACATACACTATATATACATCTACCGGTACATACACTATATATACATCTACCGGTACATACACTATATATACAGCTACCGGTACATACACTATATATACAGCTACCGGTACATACACTATATATACAGCTATAGGTACATACACTATATATACAGCTACCGGTACATACACTATATATACAGCTACAGGTACATACACTATATATACAGCTACAGGTACATACAGTGTATATACAGCTACCGGTACATACACTGTATATACAGCTACAGGTACATACACTATATATACAGCTACCGGTACATACACTATATATACAGCTATAGGTACATACACTATATATACAGCTACAGGTACATACACTATATATACAGCTACAGGTACATACACTATATATACAGCTACAGGTACATACACTATATATACAGCTACAGGTACATACACTATATATATACAGCTATAGGTACATACACTATATATACAGCTACAGGTACATACACTATATATACAGCTACAGGTACATACACTATATATACAGCTACCGGTACATACACTATATATACAGCTATAGGTACATACACTATATATACAGCTACCGGTACATACACTATATATACAGCTACAGGTACATACAGTGTATATACAGCTACAGGTACATACACTATATATACAGCTACAGGTACATACACTATATATACAGCTACCGGTACATACACTATATATACAGCTATAGGTACATACACTATATATACAGCTACAGGTACATACACTATATATACAGCTACCGGTACATACACTGTATATACAGCTACCGGTACATACACTGTATATACAGCTACAGGCACATACACTAGATATACAGCTACAGGTACATACACTATATATACAGGTACATACACTATATATACAGCTACAGGTACATACACTATATATACAGCTACAGGTACATACACTATATATACAGCTACAGGTACATACACTATATATACAGCTACAGGTACATACACTATATATACAGCTACAGGTACATACACTATATATACAGCTACCGGTACATACACTATATATACAGCTACCGGTACATACACTATATATACAGGTACATACACTATATATACAGGTACATACACTATATATACAGCTACAGGTACATACACTATATATACAGCTACAGGTACATACACTATATATACAGCTACAGGTACATACACTATATATACAGCTACAGGTACATACACTATATATATATATATCTACCGGTACATACACTATATATACAGCTACAGGTACATACACTATATGTACAGCTACCGGTACATACACTATATATACATCTACCGGTACATACACTATATATACAGCTACCGGTACATACACTATATATACAGGTACATACACTATATATACAGCTACAGGTACATACACTATATATACAGCTACAGGTACATACACTATATATACAGCTACAGGTACATACACTATATATACAGCTGCCGATACATACACTATATATACAGGTACATACACTATATATACAGCTACCGGTACATACACTATATATACAGCTACCGATACATACACTATATATACAGCTACAGGTACATACACTATATATACAGCTACAGGTACATACACTATATATACAGCTACTGGTACATACACTATATATACAGCTACAGGTACATACACTATATATACAGCTGCCGATACATACACTATATATACAGGTACAGGTACATACACTATATATACAGCTACAGGTACATACACTATATATACAGCTACAGGTACATACACTATATATACAGCTACAGGTACATACACTATATATACAGCTACAGGTACATACACTATATATACAGCTACAGGTACATACACTATATATATACAGCTACAGCTACATACACTATATATACAGCTACCGGTACATACACTATATATACATCTACCGGTACATACACTATATATACATCTACCGGTACATACACTATATATACAGCTACCGGTACATACACTATATATACAGCTACCGGTACATACACTATATATACAGCTATAGGTACATACACTATATATACAGCTACCGGTACATACACTATATATACAGCTACAGGTACATACACTATATATACAGCTACAGGTACATACAGTGTATATACAGCTACCGGTACATACACTGTATATACAGCTACAGGTACATACACTATATATACAGCTACCGGTACATACACTATATATACAGCTATAGGTACATACACTATATATACAGCTACAGGTACATACACTATATATACAGCTACAGGTACATACACTATATATACAGCTACAGGTACATACACTATATATACAGCTACAGGTACATACACTATATATATACAGCTATAGGTACATACACTATATATACAGCTACAGGTACATACACTATATATACAGCTACAGGTACATACACTATATATACAGCTACCGGTACATACACTATATATACAGCTATAGGTACATACACTATATATACAGCTACCGGTACATACACTATATATACAGCTACAGGTACATACAGTGTATATACAGCTACAGGTACATACACTATATATACAGCTACAGGTACATACACTATATATACAGCTACCGGTACATACACTATATATACAGCTATAGGTACATACACTATATATACAGCTACAGGTACATACACTATATATACAGCTACCGGTACATACACTGTATATACAGCTACCGGTACATACACTGTATATACAGCTACAGGCACATACACTAGATATACAGCTACAGGTACATACACTATATATACAGGTACATACACTATATATACAGCTACAGGTACATACACTATATATACAGCTACAGGTACATACACTATATATACAGCTACAGGTACATACACTATATATACAGCTACAGGTACATACACTATATATACAGCTACAGGTACATACACTATATATACAGCTACCGGTACATACACTATATATACAGCTACCGGTACATACACTATATATACAGGTACATACACTATATATACAGGTACATACACTATATATACAGCTACAGGTACATACACTATATATACAGCTACAGGTACATACACTATATATACAGCTACAGGTACATACACTATATATACAGCTACAGGTACATACACTATATATATATATATCTACCGGTACATACACTATATATACAGCTACAGGTACATACACTATATGTACAGCTACCGGTACATACACTATATATACATCTACCGGTACATACACTATATATACAGCTACCGGTACATACACTATATATACAGGTACATACACTATATATACAGCTACAGGTACATACACTATATATACAGCTACAGGTACATACACTATATATACAGCTACAGGTACATACACTATATATACAGCTGCCGATACATACACTATATATACAGGTACATACACTATATATACAGCTACCGGTACATACACTATATATACAGCTACCGATACATACACTATATATACAGCTACAGGTACATACACTATATATACAGCTACAGGTACATACACTATATATACAGCTACTGGTACATACACTATATATACAGCTACAGGTACATACACTATATATACAGCTGCCGATACATACACTATATATACAGGTACAGGTACATACACTATATATACAGCTACAGGTACATACACTATATATACAGCTACAGGTACATACACTATATATACAGCTACAGGTACATACACTATATATACAGGTACAGGTACATACACTATATATAAAGGTACAGGTACATACACTATATATACAGCTACAGGTACATACACTATATATACAGCTACCGGTACATACACTATATATACAGCTACCGGTACATACACTGTATATACAGCTACCGGTACATACACTATATATACAGCTACAGGTACATACACTATATATACAGCTACAGGTACATACACTATATATACAGCTACCGGTACATACACTATATATACAGCTACCGGTACATATACTATATATACAGGTACATACACTATATATACAGCTACCGGTACATACACTATATATACAGGTACATACACTATATATACAGCTACAGGTACATACACTATATATACAGCTACAGGTACATACACTATATATACAGCTACAGGTACATACACTATATATACAGCTACAGGTACATACACTATATATACAGCTACAGGTACATACACTATATATACAGCTACCGGTACATACACTATATATACAGCTACAGGTACATACACTATATATACAGCTACAGGTACATACACTATATATACAGCTACAGGTACATACACTATATATATATATATATATATACAGCTACAGCTACATACACTATATATACAGCTACTGGTACATACACTATATATACAGCTACCGGTACATACACTATATATACAGCTACAGGTACATACACTATATATACAGCTACAGGTACATACACTATATATACAGCTACAGGTACATACACTATATATATATATACAGCTACAGCTACATACACTATATATACAGCTACCGGTACATACACTATATATACATCTACCGGTACATACACTATATATACAGCTACCGGTACATACACTATATATACAGCTACCGGTACATACACTATATATACAGCTACAGGTACATACACTATATATACAGCTACAGGTACATACACTATATATACAGCTACAGGTACATACAGTGTATATACAGCTACCGGTACATACACTATATATACATCTACAGGTACATACACTATATATACAGCTACAGGTACATACACTATATATACAGCTACCGGTACATACACTATATATACAGCTACAGGTACATACACTATATATACAGCTACAGGTACATACACTATATATACAGCTACCGGTACATACACTATATATACAGGTACATACACTATATATACAGCTACCGGTACATACACTATATATACAGCTACCGGTACATACACTATATATACAGCTACAGGTACATACACTGTATATACAGCTACAGGTACATACACTATATATACAGCTACAGGTACATACACTATATATACAGCTACCGGTACATACACTATATATACAGCTACAGGTACATACACTATATATACAGCTACAGGTACATACACTATATATACAGCTACAGGTACATACACTATATATACAGCTACAGGTACATACACTATATATACAGCTACCGGTACATACACTATATATACAGCTACCGGTACATACACTATATATACAGCTACCGGTACATACACTATATATACAGCTACCGGTACATACACTATATATACAGCTACCGTTACATACACTATATATACAGGTACATACACTATATATACAGCTACCGGTACATACACTATATATACAGGTACATACACTATATATACAGCTACAGGTACATACACTATATATACAGCTACAGGTACATACACTATATATACAGCTACCGGTACATACACTATATATACAGCTACAGGTACATACACTATATATACAGCTACAGGTACATACACTATATATACAGCTACATACACTATATATACAGCTACCGGTACATACGCTATATATACATCTACCGGTACATACGCTATATATACAGCTACCGGTACATACACTATATATACAGCTACCGGTACATACACTATATATACAGCTACAGGTACATACACTATATATACAGCTACTGGTACATACACTATATATACAGCTACATACACTATATATACAGCTACCGGTACATACACTATATATACATCTACCGGTACATACACTATATATACAGCTACCGGTACATACACTATATATACAGCTACCGGTACATACACTATATATACAGCTACAGGTACATACACTATATATACAGCTACCGGTACATACACTATATATACATCTACAGGTACATACACTATATATACAGCTACAGGTACATACACTATATATACAGCTACCGGTACATACACTATATATACAGCTACAGGTACATACACTATATATACAGCTACAGGTACATACACTATATATACAGCTACAGGTACATACACTATATATACAGCTACAGGTACATACACTATATATATACAGCTACAGCTACATACACTATATATACAGCTACCGGTACATACACTATATATACATCTACCGGTACATACACTATATATACAGCTACCGGTACATACACTATATATACAGCTACCGGTACATACACTATATATACATCTACAGGTACATACACTATATATACAGCTACAGGTACATACACTATATATACAGCTACAGGTACATACAGTGTATATACAGCTACCGGTACATACACTATATATACAGCTATCGGTACATACACTATATATACAGCTACCGGTACATACACTATATACACAGGTACATACACTATATATACAGCTACCGGTACATACACTATATATACAGCTACCGGTACATACACTATATATACAGCTACCGGTACATACACTATATATACATCTACAGGTACATACACTATATATACAGCTACAGGTACATACACTGTATATACAGCTACCGGTACATACACTATATATACAGCTACAGGTACATACACTATATATACAGCTACCGGTACATACACTATATATACAGCTACAGGTACATACACTATATATACAGCTACAGGTACATACACTATATATATACAGCTATCGGTACATACACTATATATACAGCTACCGGTACATACACTATATATACAGCTACAGGTACATACACTATATATATACAGCTACAGGTACATACACTATATATACAGCTACAGGTACATACACTATATATACAGCTACAGGTACATACACTATATATACAGCTACAGGTACATACACTATATACAGCTACCAGGACATACACTATATATACAGCTACAGGTACATACACTATATATACAGCTACAGGTACATACACTATATATATACAGCTACAGGTACATACACTATATATACAGCTACAGGTACATACACTATATATACAGCTACAGGTACATACACTATATATACAGCTACCGGTACATACACTATATATACAGCTACCGGTACATACACTATATATACAGCTACCGGTACATACACTATATATACAGCTACCGGTACATACACTATATATACAGGTACATACACTATATATACAGCTACCGGTACATACACTATATATACAGGTACATACACTATATATACAGCTACAGGTACATACACTATATATACAGCTACAGGTACATACACTATATATACAGCTACAGGTACATACACTATATATACAGCTACAGGTACATACACTATATATGCAGCTACCGGTACATACACTATATATACAGCTACAGGTACATACACTATATATACAGCTACAGGTACATACACTATATATACAGCTACAGGTACATACACTATATATATATACACAGCTACAGCTACATACACTATATATACAGCTACCGGTACATACACTATATATACATCTACCGGTACATACACTATATATACAGCTACCGGTACATACACTATATATACAGCTACCGGTACATACACTATATATACAGCTACAGGTACATACACTATATATACAGCTACAGGTACATACACTATATATACAGCTACAGGTACATACAGTGTATATACAGCTACCGGTACATACACTATATATACATCTACAGGTACATACACTATATATACAGCTACAGGTACATACACTATATATACAGCTACCGGTACATACACTATATATACAGCTACAGGTACATACACTATATATACAGCTACAGGTACATACACTATATATACAGCTACAGGTACATACACTATATATACAGCTACAGGTACATACACTATATATACAGCTACCGGTACATACACTATATATATATACAGCTATCGGTACATACACTATATATACAGCTACCGGTACATACACTATATATACAGCTACAGGTACATACACTATATATACAGCTACCGGTACATACACTATATATATATACAGCTATCGGTACATACACTATATATACAGCTACAGGTACATACACTATATATACAGCTACAGGTACATACACTATATATACAGGTACATACACTATATATACAGCTACAGGTACATACACTATATATACAGCTACCGGTACATACACTATATATATATACAGCTATCGGTACATACACTATATATACAGCTACAGGTACATACACTATATATACAGCTACAGGTACATACACTATATATACAGCTACAGGTACATACACTATATATACAGCTACCGGTACATACACTATATATACAGCTACAGGTACATACACTATATATACAGCTACAGGTACATACACTATATATACAGCTACAGGTACATACACTATATATACAGCTACAGGTACATACACTATATATACAGCTACCGGTACATACACTATATATACAGCTACAGGTACATACACTATATATACAGCTACAGGTACATACACTATATATACAGCTACCGGTACATACACTATATATACAGCTACAGGTACATACACTATATATACAGCTACCGGTACATACACTATATATACAGCTACCGATACATACACTATATATACAGCTACCGGTACATACACTATATATACAGCTACCGGTACATACACTATATATACAGCTACCGGTACATACACTATATATACAGGTACCGGTACATACACTATATATACAGCTACAGGTACATACACTATATATACAGCTACAGGTACATACACTATATATACAGCTACCGGTACATACACTATATATACAGCTACCGGTACATACACTATATATACAGGTACATACACTATATATACAGCTACCGGTACATACACTATATATACAGCTACCGGTACATACACTATATATACAGCTACAGGTACATACACTGTATATACAGCTACAGGTACATACACTATATATACAGCTACAGGTACATACACTATATATACAGCTACAGGTACATACACTATATATACAGCTACAGGTACATACACTATATATACAGCTACCGGTACATACACTATATATACAGCTACAGGTACATACACTATATATACAGCTACAGGTACATACACTATATATACAGCTACCGGTACATACACTATATATACAGCTACCGGTACATACACTATATATACAGCTACCGGTACATACACTATATATACAGCTACCGGTACATACACTATATATACAGGTACATACACTATATATACAGCTACAGGTACATACACTATATATACAGCTACAGGTACATACACTATATATACAGCTACCGGTACATACACTATATATACAGCTACCGGTACATACACTATATATATACAGCTACAGGTACATACACTATATATACAGGTACATACACTATATATACATCTACAGGTACATACACTATATATACAGCTACCGGTACATACACAGTATATACAGCTACAGGTACATACACTGTATATACAGCTACCGGTACATACACTATATATACAGGTACATACACTATATATACATCTACAGGTACATACACTATATATACAGCTACCGGTACATACACAGTATATACAGCTACAGGTACATACACTGTATATACAGCTACCGGTACATACACTATATATACAGCTACAAGTACATACACTATATATACAGCTACAGGTACATACACTATATATACAGCTACAGGTACATACACTATATATACAGCTACCGGTACATACACATAATGGTCACATTATTTTCAGGGGAACCATCATTTCTGTCCAGGCCTGTTTCATGAGTTTTCTTTTTTTAAAAATTCTGTTGAAGCCTGGTTGGAAAGCAATGTCTGACTTTCATTTGTTCATTTTCATAGAATTTTTATATATTATTACTTTTGTCAGATTCAAGTTATTTCTGTGACCATTGTGGGATTTCTTTCATTAAACGAGGGAGGGGACCAACAATTTTGTCAACGTGTGTACAGCTACCAGTACATACACTGTATACAGGCACTGGTTCATACATTGTATACAGCTACCGGTGCAAATATTATATATACAGACTTATTTACATACACTGTATACAGTTATCGGGACATACATGCTATATAGCTACAAGAAGTCCATGGACTAACCATCACTTATAGTGGTAAAAGCTGCTGAGGAAGTCAGCGCCATCTTGTCAATTGTCATCGCTCCATATATATATCCTGTCCTACCATAGGTTTGTCTCCCCGGTGTAGGGCGCTCGTTCTACTTTACGGGTTAGTGGAGGAGAAGAGTCTGATACTGTGTGCAGAGAGGAGGAATGTGCCATGTATCTTCACATACTAGTGCCTGAACTGGAAGCCCCCCTTATAATCCCTACTAATTCTATTTATTACATGGCATCTTGTGAGGTTTTTACATTGTCTCATCTTCTCTCCATTCAGGTTCCTACAATATAGAATCCTCTCAGTATCTTCTATATAAGAGAATATTCCTGATTGATCCATCAAGGATGGAAAGAGACAGGAACAAGATGGCGGAAAGTCTATTAAATCTCACCCTAGAGATCATCTACCAGCTTACTGGAGAGGTGAGAGATTCTGATGATGTCACATTACATCATTCTTATCTATAGTAATAACAGATGATATAACTGGAGAGGTGATGGACTCTGGACATGTATGTAGTGATATTTATTAATGTGTCTCCCCATAACCAGGATTACACAGTAGTGAAGAAGACCTCTAGTGGGCGCTGTCAGGCTCCTGTGTATGAAGGTTATGGAGGAACCCTGAGCCCAATCCTGGGGCCTCCACCTCACTCCCTGATACAGGAGGAGATCAATGGACAGAAGATCCTAGAACTCACCAACAAGATGCTGGAGCTGCTGACTGGAGAGGTGACACTGCTGGGAATGCTGGGACATTATACAGTAACTGGAGGGGTCTGGGTGATGACTGTATCATTGTGTTGTCAGGTTCCTATAAGGTGTCAGGATGTCGCTGTCTATTTCTCCATGGAGGAGTGGGAGTATTTAGAAGGACACAAGGATCTGTACAAGGAGGTGATGATGGAGGACCACCAGCCCCTCACATCAGCAGGTAATAGACATGACTATATACACATGGACTTCCATTATTTGTATGTACAGAATGAATTCAGTCCCTGTCTGTGTTTCCTACAGGTAGATCCAGTAAGAGGACAACACCGGAGAGATGTCCCAGTCCTCTTCTTTCACAGGATGATCAGGTAGATGGAGATATTCCCTATGATGTGTAGACGGGCTGTGAAGTCCTTGAGTCTCTTTCCTTCATTGCTGACTTACAATATTTATTTCACAGCTTCATGGTAAAGATCTGAACAATGTTATGGCCACAGCAATAAAAGAAGAGCCCTATGTGAGTGGTGATGAGGAGTGTGAGGAGGACATTCCTACAGGGAACCGCCCAGGTGAGGAGTCACCACTATATAAAGCACAGAAGGGTCACTCATTCTATTCAGTCATTTTTTAGACTATTTGTTGTTCCCCGATTCAGCTAAAATACTAATAATACATGAATATAAATGTGATACCACTATAGGGGGTAATAAATGTAGTATAGAATATAACGTACAGCAGGAATATGGACTTGACATCTATGTGAACGAGGCAAATTTCTTCCTCACCGGCTGTCAGTACTCGTGAAGGGAAAGAATTTACCAGAATTATATAGCAGATTATTTCAGGTAGCGGAAAAATAATCCTCCTGCTCGATCTTCAGGCAGATTCCACCTCAGAGCTCTATGGAAATAAATGGGAGGTGGAAAATACCGCCTGGCCAGTAAGGAATGTGATGGAGATTCGGTGGCTGATTTGGTAAAACGGAAAAATTCTTCTTCTGAATTCCTGAAGCAGCTTCTACAGATATCACTGTGTAAGCCTCACCTTAGACCCCAATCACACTATGGAATCCGGAGTAGAAAATCTGGTCTGTACATCAGTCAAATTTCCCAGCCCGAACTCTGTCCACACATCAGGACTCCCCGTATCTTAGTGATGTATGAAGCTAGGAGTCCCTGCTTCCTTGTGACTCCACAGACCCATACTACATACTGTATGGGACAGCAGATCCGTGGTGAGTTTGAGCTGGGAAATCCATCTGATGTGGTTTGGATTCTATTGTGTGGATGGAACGTAATACAGTAAGATTTATGGAATCCTAAAGTATCATTTCACATAAGTATCAGGACAGGACATCTATTTCTGTAGTCAGAGGCCTGAACTTAGCAGTAAAAAATAAGGGCCTTGATGTTAGGTCCTAAATGTGGGTTCTGTTGGGATAAGAAACTACTCTAGGCGCAGAAATTGTAATTTGATTGTGTTGATTGTACTTTATGTAACGTGAGCAAGGTGATCTACCAGAGAACAGTACTGGTACTGTAAGAGGCCCGGTCACCGCTCTAAGAGAAAAGGAAGCCGGTAGCTTGCACCAGAAATGAAGCTTATATGATTTATCTCTATGTAAGTGCCACCACCCCTTTCCTTAGAGCTGTGACTGGGTGGGCCCGCTTCTTTCACCCACTGCCAGCACCTCTACAGTGACCTAGAGCAGTGGTGGCGTCTCCTGCCTCGCTTCATTACTATTCACTATCACTGACCTCCGTCTCAGCACAGTGAGTACTAATGAAGTAGGCCGCGCTGCCGTCGTTTGCTGCCTGTACCACTGACTTCACTTTTTCACACTGTCCGAAGCGTCTCAGGCAGCGGCAGCTCAGTGGGGAATATACTTATAAGGTTATGTTATTCAATAATAGTAATATTAGTTTTCTTCTTGTCAGATGACTGTACCAGGAGCTCAGAGAGACATCTGATATCTACAGATTATAAAGCAGAGGATCATGGTATCACACAAGATCCATATGAGGAACATTTCATTACCCCAGATATACGCTCAGCCCTACAAAAGAAACACCTTTCTTCTAATTCATCACAGTCTGTAAAGCCAAATAAAAAATGCAGAAAGGGTGTTATACATCAGAGAACTCACACAGGAGAGAAGCCATATTCATGCCCAGAATGTGAAATATGTTTTGCTCGGAAATCACATCTTGTTACACATCAAATGATTCACACAGGAGAGAAGCCATATTCATGCTCAGAATGTGGAAAATGTTTTAATCGTAAAACACATCTTGTTGGCCATCAAATGATTCACACAGGAGAGAAGCCATATTCATGCCCAGAATGTGAGAAATGTTTTACCTTTCAATCAAGTCTTGTTAAACATCAAAGAATTCACACAGGAGAGAAGCCATTTTCTTGCTCAGAATGTGGGAAATGTTTTATTCAGAAATCAAATCTGGTTGAACATCAAAAAATTCACACAGGAGAGAAGCCATATTGCTGCTCAGAATGTGATAAATGTTTTGTTCAGAAATCAAATCTTCTTAAACATCAAAAAATTCACGTAAAGGAGAAGCTATTTTCATGCCCAGAATGTGGGAATTGTTTTACTCGGAAATCACATCTTGTTGTACATAAAAAGATTCACAAAGGGGAGAAACCATTATAAAATACCTATGGAAAATATTTTAATCAATTGTCATCTCCAACTGCACATCTCAGAACTCTTTCCAGAATGTTTTGCCCCCAATTCACATCTTAAAAAATAAAGAGCTCACCAAGTACAGAAGTCTTTTTTTTCCTTAAACACATTTTTTTGACAATTAGAACAAGAATAAAATACAACATTTACACTGGAATCACACCTGCATTTTTGTGACGTTGTTTGATGCAGTTTTTCAGTAAATCCTGTAGCAGTTTAGTTTCCCTTTCCCTTTATTCAGGCATAAAACTTTACAGTCCTTTATTCTTGACAAGACTGGGGTTACAAGAAGTATTTTTGCAGCCTATACTGTTTAAACATTTTTCCCATAGTCCTCTAAAATACAATGTAACCTCTCTAGACATGACTTCTTTGAGAAATTCACCTCTTCTTAAAGGTTTTTCCAGTGACCGATTTCCCTCCCTTTATTCTTTATGAAAGTTGCCTCTCTATAAACAGACCACCCCCTTATCCAACCAATGACCACTTTTTTGAGCAATCTTTTCAGTAGGAACCTCTTTTATAAGACGACACATTGGCCAGATTTACTAATAGTTAATGTAAACTTACACAGGCAGTTTCATACTACACCAGATTTATCACAGTAACACTGGATGATAAATCTGCCGTATCTATACCCTGTCTAGTCTACATTTATACCACCTTTTCGTTGGCTTACTATGGAAGATGCCAGCTTGTGCCTGTCTCCATCTTACATTCTTTTTTCTGGCACTGTCCAGAGAGCTCATCCTCCGAGAATCTATAATGGGATGTGGCTTTGCATGTGCCTTATCCAATAACTATGTGCCAGAACTATTTTAAAACTTACAGTCATATGAAAAAGTTTGGGCACCCCTATTAATCTTAATCATTTTTAGTTCTAAATATTTGGGTGTTTGCAACAGCCATTTCAATTTGATATATCTAATAACTGATGGACACAGTAATATTTCAGGATTGAAATGAGGTTTATTGTACTAACAGAAAATGTGCAATATGCATTAAACCAAAATTTGACCGGTGCAAAAATTTGGGTACCCTTATCATTTTATTGATTTGAATACTCCTAACTACTTTTTACTGACTTACTGAAGCACAAAATTGGTTTTGTAACCTCACTCAGCTTTGAACTTCATAGCCAGTTGTATCCAATCATGAGAAAAGGTATTTAAGGTGGCCAATTGCAAGTTGTTCTCCTATTTGAATCTCCTCTGAAGAGTGACATCATGGGCTCCTCAAAACAACTCTCAAATGATCTGAAAACAAAGAATGTTCAACATAGTTGTTCAGGGGAAGGATACAAAAAGTTGTCTCAGAGATTTAACCTGTCAGTTTCCACTGTGAGGAACATAGTAAGGAAATGGAAGACCACAGGGACAGTTCTTGTTAAGCCCAGAAGTGGCAGGCCAAGAAAAATATCAGAAAGGCAGAGAAGAAGAATGGTGAGAACAGTCAAGGACAATCCACAGACCACCTCCAAAGAGCTGCAGCATCATCTTGCTGCAGATGGTGTCACTGTGCATCGGTCAACAATACAGCACACTTTGCACAAGGAGAAGCTGTATGGGAGAGTGATGCGAAAGAAGCCGTTTCTGAAAGCACGCCACAAACAGAGTCGCCTGAGGTATGCAAAAGCACATTTGGACAAGCCAGCTTCATTTTGGAAGAAGGTCCTGTGGACTGATGAAACAAAGATTGAGTTGTTTGGTCATACAAAAAGGCGTTATGCATGGCGTCCAAAAAACACAGCATTCCAAGAAAAACACTTGCTACCCACTGTAAAATTTGGTGGAGGTTCCATCATGCTTTGGGGCTGTGTGGCCAATGCCGGCACCGGGAATCTTGTTAAAGTTGAGGGTCGCATGGATTCAACTCAGTATCAGCAGATTCTTGAGAATAATGTACAAGAATCAGTGACGAATTTGAAGTTACGCCGGGGATGGATATTTCAGCAAGACAATGATCCAAAACACAGCTCCAAATCTACTTAGGCATTCATGCAGAGGAACAATTACAATGTTCTGGAATGGCCATCCCAGTCCCCAGACCTGAATATCATTGAACATCTGTGGGATAATTTGAAGCGGGCTGTCCATGCTCGGCGACCATCAAACTTACCTGAACTGGAATTGTTTTGTAAAGAGGAATGGTCAAAAATCCCTTCATCCAGGATCCAGGAACTGATTAAAAGCTACAGGAAGCGACTAGAGGCTGTTATTTTTGCAAAAGGAGGATCTACTAAATATTAATGTCACTTTTCTGTTGAGGTGCCCATACTTTTGCACCGGTCAAATTTTGGTTCAATGCATATTGCACATTTTCTGTTAGTACAATAAACCTCATTTCAATCCTGAAATATTACTGTGTCCATCAGTTATTAGATATATCAAATTGAAATGGCTGTTGCAAACACCCAAATATTTAGAACTAAAAATGATTAAGATTAATAGTGGTGCCCAAACTTTTTCATATGACTGTATACCCAATCATGTTATGTCAATTATACTAATCACACCTTCTTTTTGTCTATGTAATGTATAACCACACCCACAACGTATGCAAACCTCACCCTTCACTATTAACTCTTTCAGGACGAAGGGTCATTGATGCCTCAATGCTCAGGCCAAATTTAGCACTTTAAGTATGCATTGCTTTACACACAAATATGTTTTAATGGCTTTGCATATGTCAACTATTTTTCCATATTTTTTCAGGACACATAAGGCTTGACATAAGTAGCCTTAATTGTTGAATAAGTTGTATAGTTTTTTTGCTGTAGAGTAAAAAAATGGTAGAAAATGTAAAAAAATTAAAATTTTGCTTTTATCAAAAACTAAATTTATTTTTATATATACAGTATATATTATTGCACATAAGGATAGTGAAATTTGATTTTCTAGTTCTTCTGATCACAGGGGTTACACGTATATAGTTTTTTTTTTTTTTTTAAGAAAAAATTAGATAGCATATGGTTTTATATTCAGCATGGATTATTTTATGACCCCCTAGACCATGTGTAAATTAACCAGTAATTTAGTACAGGACTGTAAACGGCTTTTGTTATCACTAGCTATCATCCCTGCTGACAGAGGAGATCGTGGGGAAGAAGGTGAAGGTAGGGACTGGCAGAGGGATCAACTTTAGCTAGCACAATGTGAATCAGAAGGCTCTTTCACTTTACTGTGATCACCATAAAGAGTTACATTTTGGTGATCAAAGTGATGATAAAGGACCTAAAAACTTCCTTTATCAAAGTGCAACTCCTGGACAATAACCTCAGGATGAAGAAACCGACTCTTATTGTTCTTACAGGAGCAGTTGTAAATAGCGGTTTGACTTTAATTAATGTGACTGTAGCACAGTGTATCATCTGGAACAACGTAAGTAACCATATTTTTGACGTCTAGGGGTTAAACAGAATCCATAATACACACTATCTAGATTTTCTAAACTGGCTCATATATCTATTGAACTAATTTGCACTTCAATAAGGTGATACTTAGAGTAGATTGCACTCATGGTTACCCCACCGCACTGTCTCTTCTAAGTTGGGATAGAGTATAAAATAGAAGCTCGAGGCTACTGTGTGATTTCATTTTACTTAATTAAGCACTAGGCGCCAAAATATGTCCTTTGAGATTCTAGTATGAGACTTTGTAATTGGTTAAGCGATAGCCACCTAACACATGTCCTTTGTGGCTCTGGTACAAAAAGCTGTTCTTAGCCAATGGGCACCAGAGAGGTACTGTTGTGTGTAGTCTTTGAGGTTCTGAGAAAGAGAAGTTAGGCAAATCATGGGGAATTTGCCTAGGTGGTGTGGAGCTGATCCCAAGAATAGAGGAACTCCAGTCATAGATATTGCGAGAGCAAAAGAAAGCACTGATGCAGTGAAGGGGTGCTCTACTGGGCAAGTGAAGTCCCCCTATAGGTGAGAAAACAACAATCCAGAAAGTAATAGGATGTGACAAAATGGGTGTCTGTATATTGAAAAGTGGAGTGACTTTCCTCCAAGAAAAGTGTTTCAGCAATTTAGTAAATGATTGAAGGCTTCAGAGGAAGTTGAGCTTGGTGCATGTAAGGAAGGTATGTTTGGATATTGTTTTAAGAGATTCCCCAGACTGGTGTAGCAATTTTTGGATTTTTAATCCACCTCATGTTGAACAAAGTGCACGATATAGTAAACAATAGAAAGCAAACTAGAGTCTTATGTACACGTTTGTAGAAGAAAATCTGTTGTGTCAGTGCTAACTATGTGAATTAGAAATAAGGCACATATCGGTGTTGTAATATCTTGTTTGTTTATAATGCACGTTTAAAGGAATTTATGTGCGTGACTGAATGAATGCTATAATTTGCAAGAAAGTGTATGATAAGTTCATGTACATGGTCTAGAAATCTTGTATCTGTTTAGGATTGGAGTAGATGTATGACCAGTTGAGTAGATGTTGCTTGGTAGATGGATTGGGAGATCAAGTTGCCTCAATAGGGATTGACTTTGACTCCATATTTTATTCTCTCACTTTTATTCTGCCTGCTGTAGTGATTGAGAATGTTTTGTGTTCTAATTTCATGAAATTTTTTTTTAATTCTGGAGTGTGTGCAGGAGCTCTAGAAGACTAAATTTACTTGTATGGGATTGTTTGATTGAGCTGACACTTTATAATTCATAGTTAAGGTATCTTGTAATGTATAACGTCAATGGTGCTTAGTTTCTTTTCGTATTTTTGTTTTCCTAGGATATATGTTACTAAACTAGTGTTATGACACAGGAGGGAGAAATCAAGTCCAGCTGTGTGCCCGGTAATGAAGCAGGAGTGCAGCTTACTAGACACAGGAATGTTTGTTGCTTACACTGACTATCAAAAAGGTAACAATGTTTTGAGCTTTTGACTTTTAGATTCCATATCTCACCGTCCACTACAGTTTATTCACACATGACAATATGGAACAGCATGATTGTATACAACTGATGCAAGTGTAGAGTTTGTCATGTAAATGGTGAACCTATTGCTATCCCTGATTTTGAGTACTTTGTAGATGGCTCTGAAGTTGGTAAGGTTGGCAAATTATATACTGGATATGCCGTGGTCACTGAACTCAAGGTAAAACAAACAAATCCCCACGTTTCAGCTCAAGAAGCTGAACTGAAAACACTCGCTGAAATGTGTAAAATGGCTGCGGGTAAGATGTATATAATGACTCCAGCTATGCTTTTGGTATATACACACAACTATGGACCGATCTGGAGAGCAAGAGATTTCCTAATGTCTAATGGTAAACCAATAAAGAACTTCTAGGCTATTCAGGAGGTGATGGAGGACCTGCTGCTACCCGAGTGGGTGTAGACAAAGTCAAGGCACACACCAAGGCTGATACAAAAGAAAGAGATAACACAAGGGTAGATTGTTCTACCAAATTAACTGCAGAAAAGCCTAGGGAACATTCCTCAACACAGGTGGTCTCCATACCGGGCCAAAATTCTCAGCTCATCTTTTCAGGTTCTAAAAACATTGTAGCATGAAGCCAGCCCAGAAGAAAAGACGACTTGGGAACGGCAAGAAGCAAAAAAAAAAAAAAAAAGGTCGAGCAAGACCTAATGGCCAGTGTTAAGGTTTATCGAGAACATTAATTCCTAAAGATGGCACAAGCAGCTCATTCACAGGTACACCACTCAAAAGCAGCCATGTGTGATGGACAAACGATGGGTATCTCCAGGTTTAAGCACCAGTGCAGCCAGCTATGTGCAAGTCGGCTTGGCCTGTGCCAAGCACAATGTAGGCGAAAAAGTAAAGGTTCATCAGAAACCCAAAGCCCTTATACCTGTTCAAGAGATTGCTGGTTGACTATATACAGCTACCAAAGGTGGGAAGGTATGAGTATGTGTTTGTGTGAATTGTTCTCTTATCAGGATGGCCTGAAGCATTTCTGGTACTGAAAGAAATAGTGTGCAGGTATGGGATTCCTAGAACTTTTAATGAAAGAAATAATGGAGCCTGCAGGGATACATTAAGCATTCCACACCCCATGCAGTCCCCAGAGGAGTGGAAAAGCTGCAGAAAAGCCTAGGGAAAATTCCTCAACATTCCTCAAAAAGCCATGGGAGAAACAGGAAAGCCATGGACCGAGTGCCTCCCTCTGACCCTATACTAAGTAAGATACACACCCCATAGAAAACACATTTGTCACCCTTATAAGGTGCTTTTTGATAGTGTCCAAAGACTAGAACTGTATTTTTCTCAGCAGATGCTATTTCAGTATTACAAGCTGACAGACTATGTTACAGCACTGCATAGTCTATAGTTCTCTTCGAGATCCAAAACAAGTACTGGGATTGCACGCTCTAAAGTCAGTAGACTGGGTGGTGTTAAAGTGACATGTGAGAAGGAACCTTGATCCACAGTTTGATGGTCCCTTCCAAGTGTTGCTGACAACATCCACTTCTGTCAAGTTAGAAGGAATGGCAACGTGGATCCACACTAGTCCAGCAAAAAATGTGACTTGCCCAGAAGTGGACTTAAAAGTTGTGGTACCTAATGTTAATCTAACCCTGGGATGTAACCAGCGAACTTGATATAGGATGTCCTAATGGAGGAATGGAACAATAAACTGACTAAACACAATCGGGTGTTAACTGATAACATGGATGAACAGGAAAAACCCAGGGAATGTTGGATCTGTACTCGCAGCCCTGTCTCAGCAAAGACTGTACCTTATCTGGCCCTTCCTCTTGTCCTGGTTGAAGTTTTTAATGAGTCCTGTTTCCATAATGTTTCTTGGAGTCCAGCGACTAAATATCACTAATAATCATTCTGTTCCAATTCCTATAGCAAGTTGGGTGACTCTCCTACGGTTATAACTGAACCGGACAGGGAGACCAAGCAAATGGTATGATCAGAATCCCATGAAGGGCAAATTTGAGCATAAATCTAAAGTCCCATTTCATGCCAGTACTATTCCCACAGAAAGGTTTAATATAACCATTACATGTATATGCAAAACATAAAAGAACAACACCGAGCTGCACCTTGTATGATTTCTTAACAAACTAGTGAGCCTTTGTATTGAAATAAGTATCACGTTCACCTTTTGGGGTTGTAAAAGAGTCACAACACACTGAAGAGCCAGTAGTGAAATGCTGGGTGATATGAGCTCTAGGATTCCAGACGTTCAGAGATGTAATGCAGAAATAGGATCAGGACCCAGTTCTTGAATGAAATAAGAAATCCACACTGAGCCCAAGGAGTGCTTTGAAGATTATCCTTTATTAATACCACAAACACAACGCGTTTCGGAGTCTCTTACTCCTTTTTCAAGTGCATGTAAAGCAATGCTGACTCTCCAACTTTATACTGTATAAGGAATGAGCAGCAAAGGTATACACCTCTAGGGGGCTTGGACCTCATTTATAAACATACCCTCAATAAGACTATGTAAGAAATTAAAACATATGATGTTTGCATCAGCTGTAGGGGTGTGGGAAGTGTTTTCTAATCAAAACAGCGGTGTCTGTACTGTTTAGAGCGCGCGAGGCCGGATATGCCCGCGCATGCGCTGTGGAGACTGCTGGTGTCAGTATGTTAATACGCATGTGCAGGTCTGTTGAGACCTCACACACATCATGCTTCAGAGGAGAAAGAGGAAAGCACAAGAACGGGCAAGAAAGCCTGAAACAGAGCTCAGGGACAAAGTTATAGAGGCTGCTAAATATACTGAGCTATAGCAAGATACAAAAAGAACTAAAATTGTTATAGGTGACGATGGACTTATGGAGAAGATACAATTAATTAAAATGCAAGTGTATTTAATTTGTAAATCCAGTACATTTCTTTTTTACGTAATGCTCCAAAGCAATTCGTACTATCTTTAGGGATTTGATCAATTGGGATTACAGTAAATTTAGTGAAATCTTTGTTATGAAAGATACTAGCGTGCCGTGAGACACTATGCTTCGAATACCCATTTGTCATGTTTGACCAATGTTTATTAATGCGGTCTCGTAAGGACATGATAGTTTGTCCTAGGTACTGCAGTCCACAAGGACAGGTAAGAGTATAAATATGTGTGGATGAACAATTCAGATGTGTTCTTATAACAAAGGTTTCTCCTGTGTTGATACTAGTGATTTCTATAGCTCGGTGTTTAATGTTATGGCAACATTTACGTGTTATAGGACCACATTTATAACTACCTTTGTTAGGGTTGCCAAAGATGGTGTTGCCATCTTTTTTGGTCTTTTTCAATTTGCTTGGGGCCAATATGTTTTTGAGGGTTTTTGCCCTTCTAAATATGATGTTGTGGACGAGTGAAGAAATCAGGTGATACCTTTTAGAGGCTAACTGAGTATATTTATAAGTAAGCTTTCAGGAGTACTAGCTCCCTTCATCAGACATGGTGTGATACAAGAACTGAAAATTCACAGATTTTTATACACATGGTTTTCAAAGCATGTGCACAGAATTAGGGGGACATTTTCCTGCAGGTCTTCCAATGTGGTGTACCTCATAATGTGTGTGCAATGTCCCACCACAGGCCTCTATGTGGGGGAAACAGGGCAGAGACTCAGTCAACGAATGAACTCACACAGATCCAATATTAATAACAGCAGAACAGATCTCCCAGTGGCCGCACATTTCTCCGGAGAAAACCACTCTATTGAAGATTTGCGGGTTGTGGTTTTAATGAGACATTTTAAGACGCAGGAGAAAAGAAAAGAATGGGAGTATAAATTTATGCAAAAATTTCAAACTATGCAATTTGGACTTAATATTCATGCCAGCTTCATGTCACACTATGTATGAACTGTGAGGGACACAAATCACCTCCTGATAGCAAACAGATAACAGCAAGAATTACTGATCCCTCCGTCACACACCACAAGTTTCCAGACTGTTTTTTTGACCTGTTGTAAATAACTTCTCTACTTAGATTGCATTTTTTTTAAAAGAATCTAAAATGCTTTCAAAAACCATGTGTATAAAAATCTGTGAATTTTCAGTTCTTGTATCACACCATGTCTGATGAAGGGATCGAGTACTCCTGAAAGCTTACTTATAAATATACTCAGTTAGCCTCTAAAAGGTATCGCCTGATTTCTTCACTCTTCCACTACTTTCAATGGCTAACACGGTACAACATTATACTACTAAATATGATGTTGGGCATTTTAGGGAGAACATCTTTCAAATATTGGTCGTTTAGTAATATCGGCCAGTATTTCCAGTGAATGGAACGTATCTAGCTGTGTACGCCATTATCCCCTTCAGGTCTGAGCCCAAAAGTACGTTAAGGACCAGGCCTCATTTTTCAAAACTGACATATGTCACTTTATATGGCAATAACTTTAAGACGCTTTAACTTGCACAAGTGATTTTGAGACTGTTTTTTCGTGAGACATTGTACTTCATGTTAGTGGTAAACATTGATCAATATTTTTGTATTTATTTATAAAAAAAAAATAGGAAATTTGATGGTAATTTTGAAAAAAAATAAATAAAAATCGCAATTTTCAAAATGTGAAATGCTCTGCTTTTCAGACAGATAGTCATACCACCCAAATAAATTAATATATATTATCTTTTTTTATATGTCCCACTAGGACACCTGAACCAACGATAGTCTAATCGCTGATTCAGCACTATAGACTGCAATACACGTGTATTGCAGTCTATACAGGAATTCAGCCTATGTAGACATAGGCTGATTTCCAGAGGTCCCGGCAGGATCAACCAGGTAGTGGGGGCTTCAGGCAGCCTGGGGTCACTGGCCAGACCCCGGGCTGCATATTATAGATATCGGCACCCCCTGATCTTGCCGTGGGGGGTGCCGGGGGCGGCAACATGGCGGAACCCCTTGGATGCCGCGGTCATGTTTGACCGCGGCATCCAAGTGGTTAGATCCCCGATCGGGCGCTTAGCGCCGATCAGAGGTTAAGGAGCAGGGTGTTAGCTGTCAGTTACAGCTAACACCCTCTCCCGATGCCGCCCGCGGCACTCAGTGCCGCTAGCAAACACTTAAAATGCCGTGGTCGCTATTGACCGCGGCATCTTAAGGGTTAAACAGCGGGGATCGGTGTTATCACTGGCCCCCGCTGTTGCAGCGGGAGCCTGGCTGTCAAATACAGCCGGGCTCCCGCGGTGATCGCACGGGCTCTGCTTCTGAGCCCACTCGATCACCGTCACGTACCTGTACGTGAGAATGCGTGAAGGGGTTAAACATGGTTGCAAAGTTATGCTTATATTCAACATTAGCTACTTTCTGTTTTTGAAAAAGGCAATCAAGCTGTGTCAAGCGATTAGCCTTTGTTTTTGCCGTTTCAATGACACTTCTTGGGTAGTTCTTTTCTTTAAATCTATTCTCTACAGTCTCACTTTGTTTCAGAAAGTCCTTTTTTTTTTTTTTTTGTATATTATCACATACAATCCTATCAATTCTCTTAAATTGAGAGATGGGTAACGATCTTTTAGTGGAGTCGAGATGGTAACTCTTGTAATGAAATAGACCATTACGGTCTGTGGGTTTTGTATATAGGTCAGTACAGAGAAAACTATCTGGATTCCAGTACTCCGTGGTGTCCAGAAAATCAATTCTGTGTTGATCAGCATGTATTGTGTAATAAATTCAGGTCAAATGGAATTTAGGTATTCAGGAAAATGGTTTAAGATATCCATTGAGCCCTCCCATATGCAGAAAATGTTGATGTATATTTCAAAATCAACAATGATCACAGAAGATTGTGTTATTTTTGTTGTTGCTTCTGAGCTTCCTCGGAAGGGATTAATATAATAATGTATAGAACACCATGGAATTAATATAATATGTACAGAGCACATGGGATTAGTATAATAATGTTCAACACCATGGGATTAATATAATAATGTACAGAGCACCATGGGATTAATAGAATAATGTACAGAGCGCCATGGGATTAATATAATAATGTACAGAGCGCCATGGGATTAATATAATAATGTACAGAGCGCCATGGGATTAATATAATAATGTACAGCACCATGGGATTAATATAATAATGTACAGAGCACCATGGGATTAATATAATAATGTACAGCACCATGGGATTAATATAATAATGTACAGAGCACCATGGAATTAATATAATAATGTACAGAGCACCATGGAATTAATATAATAATGTATAGAACACTATGAAATTACTATAATAATATACAGCACCATGGGATTAATATAATAATGTACCGAGCACCATGGGATTAATATAATAATGTACAGCACCATGGAATTAATATAATAATGTATAGAACACTATGAAATTACTATAATAATATACAGCACCATGGAATTAGTATAATAATGTACAGAGCACCATGGAATTAATATAATGTACAGAGCATCATGGGATTAATAGAATAATGTACAACACCATGGGATTAATATAATAATGTATAAAACCATGGGATTAATATAATTATGCACAATAGTACATGGCATAGGCAGCGTGTAATAGAAGGCAATGGATTTTACTATACACTGCAATATATTAGTATTGCAATGTATTGTTTGAGTGATCAGGCCCTCTAGGGTTCAAGGTCCTTAGGGGATCTGAAAGTAAAAGTAAAAAATATTTTAAAAGTATAAATAAAAACACAAAAAATACAAATTCAAATCAACCCCTCTTTCCCTAGTTCACATATAAAAACAAACAAAAATAACACTTTAGGAATCCTCACACACAGCAATGCCGGAACTATTAAAATATAGAAATATTTATGCCATATTGTGAACGGCGTAGTGGGGAAAAAAAATCAAAATGGCAATTTTTTCAACACTTTGCCTCCTAAAAAAAATCAAACCATCAGAATTTCCCCAAATGGTATCAATAAAAACTACATCTGTCCCGCATAAAAAGGCCCATACCCAGCTCCATACATTTAAATATGAAAAACTTACAGATGTCACAATATGGCGACAGAAATTGTTTTTCTATTTTGCAAAGTTTTACATTTTTTATAAAGGTATCAAAACATTACAAATACTATATAAATATGGTATCGCTGTAAAAATTAAACCCAAAAGAATTTGCCGTAAATGTGGGGTTTTTTTCCAATTTCACCTCATTCTGAATTTTTTTTCCAGCTTTCCAGTACATTGTACAGGAAATTGAATGGAGCCATTACAAAGTACAATTTGTCCCACAAACAATAAGCCATAATGCTAATAATAAAATATTAAACCCACAGTCGGAGCTGTGTTAACCCCTGAGATGCTGAGATGCTCATGTTTGACCGTGGCATCTTAGGGGTATTATATATTGGGGTCCCGATCGCCCACAACTCAGTATCCGAGGGTACCCCTTTATTCCCCAAACCTGCTCGATCACAGTAAAATTCATACCAAAACCGGGAAAGGATGCCACGTTAAGAGCTAACCATCACCCAATCTCCCTCATAAACAATGACATAGCCCCTCTATTACCAGAGGTCATCCATATAGACCAGGAAGTGGTTGTTCCAAGCTGCAAGGCCTGAGACAACACAAATAAGATCCTTCTTTCCCTAGATCAAATAAAGTGGACTGGCACCTTGGTGTCCAATGAGGTTTTCTTAGATCCTTGCCAGCCCAGCTGTCTTGGCCCCTGCATTACGAGCAAGATAGTCACCTTCTATGTGAATCCTACTACATGGGTGTGGTTAAATTGGAGACTCTCAAAACCTTTTCCTATCGACCAATGGTGTGAGGAATGGGTGCCCCCAGTCCCCCCTCCTCTTATACATGATCACGATGGAGCATCTCGCGGTTGCCCTCACAGGGGTTCCGTATATCTTAGTTTTCTGTGTAAATAAAAATGTACAAACTAGCCTTATTTGCTGACGATTTAATTGTTTTTTTCCCTCCCAGTTTTGATCTCCGAGTTTGAACGCAATTTCAAAGTGAACTTTCATAAAACAGAAGTCTGAAACATTTCCTGCCAACTGACACACCAAAACCCACTTCAAATAAATAAATAGTCTGCTGGCAGTCGGAGGCCATTAAATACCTAGATATTTTGGTTTCCTCTGATCTTGAGGCCCTCAAGGAAACTCCACCAAAGCCATGGGTGTCATCAAGCTGGAATACTCTTCTACTGACCCTAGTATACCCTAAGGCACTACTCCTATGCTCCATAATAGCTTACAAGGGTTGGAAAAATTTAAACCAAGTTTTTTTTTTTTTGGATAAGGCTACTCGGCATTATATATGAATGTATGCATGCACAATATGTTATGGCAATTCTGATTGGAAGCAGTGCCATAAAGGCTTCATTTCCATTGAATGAAACTGAGTTTTATATTGTAAGACCCGTTACTATAAAATAAACAGATTGATTGAGGACACTTAGATGCCGTCACACTTGCTACAAGATTTGTGCTTATGTCTTCGCAGATGGAATCTTCTCTTAGCTTCAAAAGGATACTTAACATTTAGAAACTCACAGACAAAATGAGTGACAAGTAGCAAGCAAAATATGGCTAGTACTCATATAAAGCTTAACCTTATACACAAAAGTCTTGCATCATTTCAGTCTGGCGTAAAGGCCGTGTACATTAATGTAGAGAGAAAGGAAAAAAAAAATAAAAAAGAGGGCGGGGATGCATTAAACGGTTTACACTAACTATTAGTAAATGTGGGCCTAGGGATTCCCATTGCAAAGTTTGCTAAAAAAAAAAACTGGTCTTTAGTTGAATAAGGGGGTGGTCTGCTAGTAGGAAGGCAACACTAATAAAGAATAAAGGGAGGTAAATCAGTCACTGAAAATATCAGTCTTTAAAAGGGGTAATTGGTCTAGAGGGGTTTCACTGTATATGGCAGTATGCCAAGAATAAAGAACTGTAAAGTTTTATGCCTGGATAAAGGAAAAGGGAAACTAAAGTGCTCCAGGATTTACTTTAAAATTACATCAAACAATGTCACAAAAATGCAATTCCAGTCTAAATGTTGTATTTTATTCTTGTTCTAATTGTCAATACAATGAGGTTAAGAAAAATAAAATAAAATGGCTCCTGTACTTGGAGAGCTCTTAAAGTTTTAAGATGTGAATTGGGGGTAAAACATTCTGGTAAGAAAAGTTTTTTTCTGTATGAGTTCTGAGATGTGCAGTTGGAGATGACGTTTGGTTAAAATATTTTATATTTGTATATTAAAATGGATTCTCTACTGTGTGAATTTTCTGATGATTAATGAAATTGGATTTAAAACTAAAACATCTCCCACATACTGGGCATGAATATGGCTTCTCCCCTGTGTGAATAATTTGATGTTCAAAAAGATATGATTTCCGAGTAAAACATTTCCCACATTCTGAACAAGAAAATGGCTTCTCTCCTGTGTGAAACTTTTGATGTTCAACAAGCTGTGATTTCTGAGCAAAACATTTCCCACATTCTGCACATGAATATGGCTTCTCTCCTGTGTGAAACTTTTGATGTTCAACAAGTTTTGATTTCCGAGTAAAACATTTCCCACATTCTGAACATGAATATGGCTTCTCCCCTGTGTGAGTTCTCTGATGTATAACAAAATATGATTTAGTGGTAAAACATTTCTCACATTCTGGGCATGAAAATGGCTTCTCTCTGGTGTGAACCTTTTGATGTTCAACAAGTTTTGATTTCCGAGTAAAACATTTCCCACATTCTGAACATGAATATGGCTTCTCTCCTGTGTGAATCATTTGATGTTGAACAAGCTGTGATCTCTGACCAAAACATTTCCCACATTCTGGGCATGAATATGGCTTCTCCCCTGTGTGAATTCTCTGATGTGTAACAAAATTTGATTTAGTGGTAAAACATTTCCCACATTCTGGGCATGAAAATGGCTTTTCTCCTGTGTGAAACTTTTGATGTTCAAGAAGATTTGATTTCCGAGTAAAACATTTCCCACATTCTAAACATGAAAATGGCTTCTCTCCTGTGTGAAACTTTTGATGTTGAACAAGCTGTGATTTCTGACCAAAACATTTCCCACAGTCTGGACATGAACATGGCTTCTCCCCTGTGTGAGTTCTCTGATGTATAACGCCCCTTCTGCGTCTTTTATTTTGCTTTACAGACTGTGATGAATTAGAAGAAAGATCTTTCTCCTGAAGGGCTGAGGGTATATCTGGGGTAATGACATGTTCTTCATATGGATCTTGTGTGATACCATGATCCTCTGCTTTATAATCTGTAGATATCAGATGTCCCTCTGAGCTCCTGGTACAGTCATCTGACAAGAAGAAAACTGATGTTACTATTTTTGAATAACATAACCTTATAAGTATATTCCCCACTGAGCTGCCGCTGCGTGAGGCGCTTCAGACCATGTGAAGAAGTGAAGTCAGTGGCACAGGCAGCAAACGACGGCAGCGCGGCCTACTTCATTAGTACTCACTGTGCTGAGACGGAGGTCAGTGATAGGGAATAGTAATGAAGTGGGGCAGGAGATGCCATCACTGCTGTAGGTCACTCTAGTGGTGATTCATTTCTGGTGAAAGCTATCAGCTTCCTTTTCCATTAGAGCGGTGATCGGACCTCTGACAGCACCAGTACTGTTCTGATGGCGGCCCTGCCTGTCCCTGGTAGATCACCTTGCTCACATTACATAAAGGACATTCAACACAATCTAATTACAATTTCTGCAGCGAGAGTAGTTTATCTTATCCCAACAGAACCCACATTTAGGACCTAACATCAAGGCCCTTATTTTGTACTGTTAAGTTCCGGCCTCTGACTACAGTACTAGTTGTCCTGTCCTGATATAAATTGTCTTAACTGGACGTCTCCTCTAAAATTCCAAAGTGAAATAAGTCTCATAACCCAAACCACAGACACGCAATCCATGGCTGCTTAAATATGGCCACTTACTGTATGTGGAATAATACTGTAGGATGCCATAAATCTTACTGTATTACACCCCATACACACAATAGAATCCAAACCACATCAGCTGGATTTCCCAGCCCGAACTCACTGCGGATCTGCTGTCCCATACAGTATGTAGTATGGGTTTGTGGAGTCACAAGGAAGCAGGGACTCCTAGCTTCATAGATCACTAAGATACGGGGAGTCCTGGTGTGTGGAAATTTCACTGGGAAATTTCACTGATGCACAGACCAGATTTTCTAGTCCGGATTCCATAGTGTGATTGGGGTCTAAGGTGAGGCTTACACAGTGAAATCTGTAGAAGCTGCTTCAGGAATTCAGAAGAAGAATTTTTCCGCTTTACCAAATCAGTCACCGAATCTCCATCACATTCCTTACTGGCCAGGCGGTATTTTCCACCTCCCATTTATTTCCATAGAGCTCTGAGGTAGAATCTGCCTGAAGATCGAGCAGGAGGATTATTTTTTCCGCTACCTGAAATAATCTGCTATATAATTCTGGTAAATTCTTTCCCTTCACGAGTACTGACAGCCGGTGATGAAGAAATTTGCCCCGTTCACATAGATGTCAAGTCCATATTCCTGCTGTACGTTATATTCTATACTACATTTATTATCCCCTATAGCGGTATCACATTTACATTCATGTATTATTAGTATTTTAGCTGAATCGGGGAAGTCCATGTGTATATAGTCATGTCTATTACCTGGTGATGTGAGGGGCTGGTGGTCCTCCATCATCACCTCCTTGTACAGATCCTTGTGTCCTTCTAAATACTCCCACTCCTCCATGGAGAAATAGACAGCGACATCCTGACACCTTATAGGAACCTGACAACACAATGATACAGTCATCACCCAGACCCCTCCAGTTACTGTATAATGTCCCAGCATTCCCAGCAGTGTCACCTCTCCAGTCAGCAGCTCCAGCATCTTGTTGGTGAGTTCTAGGATCTTCTGTCTATTGATCTCCTCATGTATCAGGGGGTGAGGTGGAGGCCCCGGGATTGGGCTCAGGGTTCCTCCATATCCTTCATACACAGGAGCCTGACAGCACCCACTAGAGGTCTTCTTCACTACTGTGTAATCCTGGTTATGGGGAGACACATTAATAAATATCACTACATACATGTCCAGAGTCCATCACCTCTCCAGTCATATCATCTGTTATTACTATAGATAAGAATGATGTAATGTGACATCATCAGAATCTCTCACCTCTCCAGTAAGCTGGTAGATGATCTCTAGGGTGAGATTTAATAGACTTTCCGCCATCTTGTTCTTGTCTCTTTCCATCCTTGATGGATCAATCAGGAATATTCTCTTATATAGAAGATACTGAGAGGATTCTATATTGTAGGAACCTGAATGGAGAGAAGATGAGACAATGTAATCACTACACGGAATCCCATGTAATAAATAGAACACTTATTATAACTACCAGGCTATATAAATACCACAAACCAAGCACAATTTAGAGAGAAGTGGATTAGGTAACAGAAAAGAACAGAGGATAGCTCGTGGTCAAACACCATTTCTAAATACTGATAATTGGCTCCAATGGTTAGGTGTATGGTTAGTAGGAATAATATATGGAATATTTCAGGTCTGTTAATATCTCTTCTTATTAAGATCATAATACATCTCATTAAGAAACTCACATAAAGGCGGCACAGATACACTAAAGTAATAGAAATACAGACAGGCGTAATATCTGATTGGTCGTCAGAATATGGAGATGAAAATCTATAAAATAGTGATATGTGGTCCTTTAGTTTCATACCTTACACAGTTAACAGATCATCGCTCACCCTTATTAGAAGGTGTTCTGCTGCTCGGGCTGAAGATTGTTGTTAAATCTACAATCTATAATTTGCATACATTCTGCTCAGTAACAGATTATTGTTTTCAGCTTGTTACTAGTTATCTGATTGTGGTTTACCCTGACACTGTTATTGGGACAGAGTGTAACACCCCCGCACACTCCTCATATGTGTGTAACCAGAGAAAGAACTCTTTGCTATAAAATATATTTGTTATATCATTTAATGAATTCACGTAACGCTGCATCAGATAAGAAGAGCTTTAACATAAAAGGAAGGAGGACATTACAAAGGAAGGAAATTACGACGTGTGGGGACCACAAGGAGGACATTACGACGTGTGGGGGCCACAAGGAGGACATTACAGTGTGTGGGGGCCACAAGGAGGACATTATACTGTGTGGGGGCCACAATGAAGACATTATACTGTGTGGGGGCCACAAGGAGGACATTACACCATGTGGGGGCCACTAACCGTTCTTTATACTGTGTGTGATTCTGGAATATGTTCTCTGTGTATATTCGGAGGATTTACAGGGAGATTCACTTTCTATTACTCGGCTCCACTGGGAAGTTTGGGTGTCCATTAGTGTCCATGTAGTGCAGATACATATGGAGCTACAGAGGAGGGGGAGCGGAGCTGAGGCCGTGCTGGGGAGAGGGAGGAGAACATGTGGCCAGTACTAGGGGGCGACACCGAGCCAAAAGTCTGACCATAGAAGAGGCTGCAGACTGGAAATGAGGGGGACTGAATGTATGAGAAGGGCTGAGAGCGAGCACTTACCTCCTCCTGTACAGCAGCCGTGTGCTCACAGGACCTGTGATGATGTCATAGGTGTGGGAGGAGTCAAGGAGTCACATGATCAGATCTTGCTATTATAGTTTCATCTGTCCAGAAGATACTAAGTCCTAGTGAGCTAAAGGACCTGTGATGATGTCACATGTGTGGGAGGAGTCACAGAATCACATGATCAAATATTAGATGTCTATGTGTGATGTGTATGTAGATGTAGCAGAGCTGTCTGTGTGTGACGTATATATAGCGGAGCCGTCTGTGTGTGACGTGTATGTAGCAGAGCTGTCTGTCCATGGAGCCCATGGACTGCAGCCTGGCTTGGATGGTATCCCTTTACGCTGCCGCCACCCTGGACACTGCTGACGAGCGCCACCTATGCCAAGTGACCATGGCTGGATGCCCAATGGTGACACTGCTGGACTCTGGCAGTTGGGTGACTCTCGTTAATGGGTGCTGTGTCGACCTTGGGACTGTCACCAGATGCACATCCCGATCCCCTGTGGATAGAGCTGACATTTGATAGGGGTTGTCATGAACTTACCCCATGACCTCATTCTGGGACGGAACTTTCCCGTTTTGGACTTTATGGCAGGGAAAGCAAGGGTCAGAGAAAACACCCCCAAGAATACCACAAGCATTGTCTGGTCAGGTCCTCGAGCCTGAACCCACTGATAGGTTCCTGCTATAGGGGTGACCATGTTAAGAGGAAATGATAGCTTTGTGTTTCCCCTAGAGGTAATGGCAGGCGAAGACAAGGCGGCTGGTACTGAACCTCAGATGTCAGATTTGGAGGTGTCCCGTGATAACTTTGGTTCTGCACAACTCCAGGACCCCACTCTGCTAAGGGAGAATATTATTGTTATCAATGGTGTGTTTCAGCGCCCAGTGGCGATGAGGTGTTCCCCTGCATTGCTGTCAACCAGGAGTTGTTATATCAAGTTGACAGGTTGAGAGGTGAGACCTTAGGGCAATTACTGGTACCCCATCCTTATCGCCGGACGGTGCTGGGGGACACCTAGGTGCCATAAAAATGCTGGACCGCATATTGCAGCGTTTTTATTGGCCGGGGGTATATCATGACGTTAAAGTGTTTTGTGAAATATGTGCGGAGTGTCAGTTGCATGCCCCATGGCACATTTTCGTAGTCCCCTGGTACCTCTGCCCATTATTGAGGTGCCCTTTGAAAGGAATTCCATGAACTTGGTGGGTCCTTTAGTTAATCCGCTTGGGGGCATCAGCATATTTTGGTAGTCATGGACTATGCTACCTGATATCCTGAAGCCATCACACTACGGCACACGTCAGCGAAGTTGATTGCCAAAGAGTTGTTCGCTATGTTTTGCCGAGTGGGTCTACACAAGGAGATCCTCACGGATCAGGGTACCCCGTTCATGTCCAAAGTCACCAGGGAACTATGTAAACTCTTCAATACAGTTACGTACACTTGTTTACCATCCCCAGACAGACAGGTTAGTAGAACGGTTTAACAAAACCTTAAAAAGTATGTTAAAAAGGTGGTAAACAAGGATGGAAAGGACTGGGATGTTCTGTTACCGTATTTAATGTTTGCCATCTGTGAAGTACCACAAGCTTCCACTGGGTTTTCTCCCTTTGAGTTGGTCTACGGCAGACATCCTAGGGGTCTGTTGCACATTGCCAGAGAAAAGTGGGGGCAAGAACCCACCCCCCCAAAAGTGTTATTGAACACATCGCTGGTATGCAGGACAGGGTGGTGGCCGTTATGCCCATAGTCAGAGAGCATCTGGAGGAGGCCCAAAAGGCTCAAAGCCGGGTTTACAATAGGTCGGCGAAGGTAAGGACCTTTAAACCCGGTGACCGAGTACTCGTACTCATTCCCTACAGTGGAGAGTAAGTTCCTTGCCAAATGGCAAGGACCCTATGAGGTAATGCAGAAAATAGGGGAAGTGAACTACAAGGTTAGTCAGCCCGGTTGGAGAAAACCAGAACAGATTTATCATGTAAACCTGCTAAAGGTGTGGAGAGACCGAGAGAGTCTGCTTACAGAAAGATCTCTGGCTAAACTGCCTCCCGTGTTATCCCCACAGGCAGGGCCGGTTTTAGACAAAGTGGGGCCCCGGGCAAAATTAAAAGTGGGGCCCCAAATGTTGAAACATTGTACCTACTACATAGTCACCTTCTGTTAATATGATGTGCTGCACTGCTTACAGGGATGTTCCTAAGGTCTTTAAGGCCGGGGCCCCCCACATTGTGAAAACGCAACGTTTTACAGTACCTGCAAAGTGGAGGGGATTCTGACTAATACACACATTGCAGAAAAAAAAAAAAATCTGCAGCGGAAAAGCTGCGTTTTCACAGCATGTCAATTATACCTTCATAAATGCTGGTGTTTTCCGTAAAGGTATAATAGGTACAGAAAGTCCACAGAGGAAAACTCTGAGATCGCAATGAAAAACGCTGCAGAAAAAAAACGCAATGCGTTTCCGCCGCAGTCTTTTCCGCAGCATGGGGCCTTAGCATAAAAGGGTTGTTTCATTTGTTTGTAAATTTTTTTGCATAGCCAAACTAGTTGCTTGTGACCCTTTATAAATCAGGTGCACAAGTAACAAGGCATATATATGTCTATCGCTACACACAATAAAATATGTACAGTATATACATACAGAATTATCAAATAGGACCGCTATATCAGGACTGAATACTGTCACGTCACCCGCTGACCGCTATACCAGGACTAAATACTGACACGTCACCCGCTGACCACTATACCAGGACTAAATACTGTCACGTCAGTCACTGACCGCTATATCAGGACTGAATACTGTCACGTCACCCGCTGACCGCTATACCAGGACTAAATACTGTCACGTCACCCGCTGACCGCTATACCAGGACTAAATACTGTCAGGTCACCTGCTGACCACTATACCAGGACTAAATACTGTCAGGTCACCCGCTGACCGCTATACCAGGACTAAATACTGTCACGTCACCCGCTGACCGCTATACCAGGACTAAATGCTGTCAAGTTACCTGCTGACCGCTATACCAGGACTAAATACCGTCACGTCACCTGCTGACCGCTATACCAGGACTAAATACTGTCACGTCACCTGCTGACCACTATACCAGGACTAAGTACTGTCACGTCACCCACTGACCGCTATACCAGGACTAAATACTGTCAAGTTACCTGCTGACCGCTATACCAGGACTAAATACCGTCACGTCACCTGCTGACCGCTATACCAGGACTAAGTACTGTCACGTCACCTGCTGACCACTATACCAGGACTAAGTACTGTCACGTCACCTGCTGACTGCTATACCAGGACTAAATACTGTCACGTCACCCGCTGACCGCTATACCAGGACTAAATACTGTCACGTCACCCGCTGACCGCTATACCAGGACTAAATACTGTCACGTCACCCGCTGACCGCTGTACCAGGACTAAATACTGTCACGTCACCTGCTGACCGCTGTACCAGGACTAAATACTGTCACGTCACCCACTGACCGCTATACCAGGACTAAATACTGTCACGTCACCCGCTGACCGCTATACCAGGACTAAATACTGTCACGTCACCCGCTGACCGCTATACCAGGACTAAATACTGTCACGTCACCCGCTGACCACTATACCAGGACTAAATACTGTCACGTCACCCGCTGACCGCTATACCAGGACTAAATACTGTCACGTCAGCCACTTACTGCCAGATTCCCCTCTGTCCTCATAGTATAATCCACAAATAGCGGCTTTTACTGTTTAACGTTCCCCTCGTAGCGCCAAACACTTCACTACGATCAGAGTTACTCCATTCCACATCTTGAGAACACAACTACCCCCTTTTATTTGCAGATGCCCCTCATAACGCCAGCCAGCAATTAACCTCTTCCTGCCGTGCACTGTAATAGTACGCTGCAGTAAGCTGTTTGTTCCTAGGACTACACTTTGCAGAGACTGTAAAATGACCGTTTATGCCACATGGGGCCCCGGACTTAAGGCTGAGGCCCCACTTTGTGGAAAAGCAGCTTTTTTTGTTGCAGATTTTGCTTCAGTTTTTTGAGCCAAAGCCAAGCAGGGATATAAAAGGATTGTGAAATATCTAGGAAGCTTCTTACACTTCTCCCTTCTGCTCAATCCACTCCTGGCTTTGGCTCCAAAAACAGCAAAAAAATCTGCAACAACAAAATCTGCTTTTCTGTAACGTGAAACACAGTGTTTATGGCGGCTGCAGAAACGTGCGGGAATTTCCACATATATTTCCCGTAATAGGGGAAGAAAGTGCAGAGAAAAATGCATCAAAAGCTCAATGAAAAATGCTGTGGGAAAAAAAAACAATGTGTTTTTGCTGCTTTTTATCTCCTGTGCTTTTTAGCTGCATTTTGTTGTGTTGGGGCTAATCCTTAAAGGGGTTGTCCAGGAATTACAGGTTTCTGCAAGGAGGCCGGGGAAGGTAAAAAATAAAACCCACACTCACCTGTCCCTGGTCCTCCCACCCCTGTCCGGTCCAGCGGCGCCCCAGGGCATGTTCGAGTGCCAGTTCTCGCCACACGTAACCGCTGAGGCCTATCATCTGCCTCAGCAGCCTAAGGAAAGGAACCGGGATGTCACTCACATACGTCACCTGTGGCCTCAGCAGTTACGTGCGGCGAGGACTTCTGCCAGAACAAGCCCCCGGGCGCCACTGGACCGGACAGCTGTGGGCGACACCGTGGACAGGTGAGTATGCGCTTTCTTATTTTTCACCTTCCCCGGCCTCCTTGCAGAAAACAGTAATTCCTGGACAACCTGTTTAACATCTCAATATACTGAGCATCACACTATACAATACAATTCTAGTATGTATAATGGTACACATGTACAGAAGAAAATATAGATAGACAATAATATGCTGTATATACCTACATATATACCATATATTTACACACATACATTCATATACAATACACACACACACATACCTGTCTACAATCATACAGTACTCACACAGTAGCTAGCACACATACTGTAAACAAATATACACATATATACAGATTATATACATATTATATACATATTTTACACAAAACATACACTTACACTTGGCTGAATTGCTGGGTGAACTGGAAATGGAGGAAGCTCCTGTGCAGCTCTGTCTGGCAATAGTGAGAGCATCGCAGCAGACTCCCCCCTGCACACTGCGATGTGCTGGATGCCTCACTGCATGGGGGGAGGGGGGGAAGCTAGTAACTAAGTGCCGGCAAACTGTACAAGCAGCGACCAGCACACCCTGCATCTGCCGATGTGTCATCTACTGCCGATTAAGAGTCCTAATAGTAGGGAAAGTATGGGGCCCCTATGGGTGTTGGGGCCCTGGGCAATTGCCCAGTTTGCCCCCCCTAACGCCCCCCCCCCCCCCCCCCCCACAGGGGGGGGCCAAAAAGGAGGGGGGGGGGGGGGGAAAAAAAACCCAAAAAAAAAAAAAAAAAAAAAAAAAAAGGTTTTTTTGGGGGGGTTATACAGTAGACTTCTCCCCCGAGCCACCCGGGTGTATCCCCGTAAACAAGCATGATATTGTTGCCGAGCCCCAGGTGAAAGTACAGTCGAGGCCGTACGGGGCCCCCAAGGCTCATCGACAAGCCATTTCAGAAGAGGTGCAGAAAATGTTAAAATTAGGTGTCATTGAAGAGTCCAAAAGTGAATGGGCCAGTCCCTATGTCCTAGTTCCCAAACCAGATGAGACATTGCGTTTCTGCAATGATTTCAGGAAACTGAATGAGGTGTCTAAATTTGACGCCTACCCCATGCCTCCATTAGACGAACTTATTGAGAGACTGGGGGGTGCGGTACTTCACTACGCTCGATCTCACTAAGGGATACTGGTAGGTACCCCTGACATATAGCGCCAAAGAAAAGACTGCTTTTATCACCCCTGAGGGACTTTTTCAATATCTCATATTACCGTTCGAGCTCCACAGGCCCCAGCCAAATTCCAGCGGTTAATGGACATAGTGTTAAAACCTCATAGAGGATACACCTCAGCATATCTGGATGACATCATTACTTTCAGCAATGACTGGGAGAGTCACTTGCCCAAGGTACAAGTTGTAGTGAATTCTCTGAGAGCAGCTGGCCTGACCACTCACCCCAAGAAGTGTGCTTTGGGGATGGAGGAGACATGCTATTTGGGGTATGTGATCGGCCGCGGTATAATCAAACCCCAGGTCAACAAAGCCAATGCTATCCAGAATTGGCCTCGACCTGTGAGCACCAAACAAGTTAAGTTATTCCTGGGCATTGTTGGGTATTACAGATGATTTATACCCAACTTTGCCACAGTATCTGCTCCCCTGACGGACCTTCTAAAGGGTAAAAGATCTGCTATGGTGCAGTGGAATGACCAGGCTGAAAGCGCTTTTCAGGCATTAAAGGTGGCCTTGTGTGGATCTCCTGCAGATAGATAGGTCAGTGTCACCAGAATCCAGTATGTCACCCCAAGCTGCAGATAGATAGGTTAGTGTCACCAGAATCAGTATATCACCCCAGCCCTGCAGATATATACAGTGCCTTTCGAAAGTATTCGGCCCCTTTGAATTTTTCAACCTTTTGCCACATTTCAGGCTTCAAACATAAGGATATAAAATTTTAATTTTTTGGTGAAGAATCAACAAGTGGGACACAATCGTGAAGTAGAACGGAATTTATTGGATATTTTAAACTTTTGTAAAAAATAAAAAACTGAAAAGCGGGGCGTGCCAAATTATTCGGCCCCCTTAAGTTAATACTTTGTAGCGCCACCTTTTGCTGCGGTTACAGCTGCAAGTCGCTTGGGGTATGTCTCTATCAGTTTTGCACATGGAGAGACTGAAATTCTTGCCCATTCTTCCTTGGAAAACAGCTGGAGCTCAGTGAGGTTGGATGGAGAGCATTTGTGAACAGCAGTTTTCAGCTCTTTCCACAGATTCTCGATTGGATTCAGGTCTGGACTTTGACTTGGCCATTCTAACACCTGGATACGTTTATTTGTGAACCATTCCATTGTAGATTTTGCTTTATGTTTGGGATCATTGTCTTGTTGGAAGATAAATCTCCGTCCCAGTCTCAGGTCTTTTGCAGACTCCAACAGGTTTTCTTCCAGAATGGTCCTGTATTTGGCTCCATCCATCTTCCCATCAATTTAACCATCTTCCCTGTCCCTGCTGAAGAAAAGCAGGCCCAAACCATGATGCTGCCACCACCATGTGTGACAGTGGGGATGGTGTGTTCAGGGTGATGAGCTGTGTTGCTTTTACGCCAAACATATCGTTTTGCATTGTGGCCAAAAAGTTCGATTTTGGTTTCATCTGACCAGAGCATCTTCTTCCACATATGGTGGTTGTTCCCCGTGCTACAACCATTTTAAACTGCAATCTTTGATATCTACACAAAAGTCACTTGCAGGTCTCTGTTACCATCTCCTCAATTGGCTCTTCTGTCCCTGATCTCTGTTCCCTTGTCCAAGATCAAAAAAGTCCTCCGCTGACATTTCCTGACTGCAGCTAGAGCCCTCGACGGTGGTCGAGTAGGTTAAAGAGATTGACCTCGTCTACCGAATGGAGCTGTTGACCTGCAAGGAACATGACACAAAGGACAATTTAGCCCTCTTGTGGCACCCTTAGACCTCTTTTAAACCAGGCAATTCTTTGGCATCATGGATCAGCTAAGTCTTTTGCTTCTTCCTGTCTCTCCAGAGGACCCTCTTTGATTGGGATGCACTCAATTTTGCTCTGACTCCACTAAACCATTTACCTATCATGTTGCCCCCCCCCCTTTTTTCTTCTTATTTCACTTCTTTTACCCCTTCCTCCACCCTTCCTCTTCCCCATTCCCTCTCCTGTCCTTGCTTCTACTTCCCCATTCCTATTTTCACAGTATTTTCTGTTACTTTTATACCTATATTCTGGGTTTGTACATGTTCTGTTACCGCATTTGCATTTTTCTATTCTCTTCCCTTTAGTATGCCTAAAATTCTAATACACTTGAGTCTTGAAAAAATGTTATAAAAATACAAAAGTAGAACCTGAGTAGGTACAGATGATTTAAGCACTACAAACAAATATTCACCAGTACACACAAACCCAAAAATACACAAATGATGACATCTATGTCGGATAGCCACACCATCCATTTATTAATATACAGACCGATCCTTACGTCTTATCCAAATGTATCTGGGTACTCAGCCACTGTCTGGTAGTCACCAGATAGGAAATGGAGGCCCACCAAAGCCATGGGTGTCATCAAGCTGGAATACTCTTCTACTTACCCTAGTATACCCTAAGGCACTACTCCTATGCCCCATAATAGCTTACAAGGGTTGGAAAAATTTAAACCAAGTTTTTTTTTTGTTGGATAAGGCTACTCGGCATTATATATGAATGTATGCATGCACAATATGTTATGGCAATTCTGATTGGAAGCAGTGCCATAAAGGCTTCATTTCCATTGAATGAAACTGAGTTTTACATTGTAAGACCCGTTACTATAAAATAAACAGATTGATTGAGGACACTTAGATGCCGTCACACTTGCTACAAGATTTGTGCTTATGTCTTCGCAGATGGAATCTTCCCTTAGCTTCAAAAGGATACTTAACATTTAGAAACTCACAGACAAAATGAGTGACAAGTAGCAAGCAAAATATGGCTAGTACCAGGGTTAGACTGGGCCACCGGGGAACCGGTGAATCCACCGGTGGGCCCCAAGCCCTGACTATTAGTCCTCATGTCATGCCCTGACCAGTGGCGTAACAATCGGGGTCGCAGGGTGTGCTACCGCGACCGGGCTTGGCGGGGTAGCTGGAGATGGCCGGGCCCCAGACCACTATGATAGCGGTCGGGGAAAGCCTGGTTCCCCGACCGCTATACATACTGTTATTGGAAAGGGACCCTGGCATATTGCAGGCCCCTTTCCAATAGATGGCAGCCCAGGGGAGGTGACTGAAAATAATAAATGCATATTCTCACCTCTCCTGGGCAGTGTTCTCTCCGGCGCTCCTCCGTCATGTGACTGATGCCTGTGATTTGGCCCCAGCGTCCGCGTAATGACGTCAGTGCGCCCCCACATGACCGCTGAAGCCCAATCACAGGCTTCATCAGCGATGTCGGAAAAGGGCCTGAAAACGCTGAAGACGACAGGATGGAGCGAGGATGCCAAGGAAAGGTAAAGTAAGGGGAGTATGAATGTTTGTTATTTTTAATCACTTCCCCTGGGCCTCCGATTATTATACTCTGGGGTCTGAGGAGACCCCACAGTATAATAATAGCACTGAAGCAGAGCGGAGGGGGGCTATTGGGCACATATAATACTGGGTGGGGGCCACTGTGGCGCTTATACCACCAGGAGGGGGCCACTATGTAGCTTATAATACTGGGTGGGGGCCTTCACTGCATCTCAGTACTTATTGAAGTCAGTAGGAGCTGAGCTGCAGTGAAGGTGCCGGGCTGCTATACAGCGGATGGAGCTTTCTGCTTCCGGCCCTGTGTTGTGTACAGAACGAGCTCCAGAAGTGACTCCAAACAGCTGATGGGGCCGTGTGTCAGTCCTGTACCGATCAAGTATTAATGGCCTATCCTGAGCATAGGCCATAAAAAAGATTAACCCTGGACAACCCCTTTAATATGCCCCACACAGTTTAATGTCCCCCCCACAGGATGTTACCCCCCATCACTGCTCCCACACAATATAATGACCCCATCACTGTTCCACATAAAGTATGGGGGACCAGTGAAGTGACCATAAAAAAATTTGGCCCAGACAACCCACCCCTTAAAAGAGGTTGTCCATAAACTGGAGCGACCACTGTGGCTGCCGCCAGGGAGGTGTAAAAATAAGAAAATAAAAAAAAAAAAAAAAATCATACTTACCTGTTCCCAGCACCCCGTTGTCCCCTGCCTGTGTCTGTTCGGCCTCATGGCGGCGCCTCATTTCTGGAAATCCTGTACCTAATTGGTCTTAGCGATCACATGAGGTGCAGGACTCCCAGCAAGGAGTCGCCGGCATGAGACTGAATGGATACTGACAGCAGACAACGGAGCGCCGGGGACAGGTGAGTATGCTTTTCAATTTACTTATATTTTACTTTACACCTCCCGCCAGCTACATGGGTTGCTCCAATTCCTGGACAACCGCTTTAAAGGATTTATCCATCTTTCTAATATTGATGGCCTGTCCTTAGGATAGGCCATCAATATTACATCTGCGATGATACAACAGCCAGGACCTCTGCAGATCAGCTTTTCCAGGACAGTGCGGCTACAGGTAAAGGTAACAATTCTAGGAGCCACGCTGTTCACTTGCCATACAAGGTGTAGCAGTAGGTTTAGGTAGTGCAGTGGTGCAAATGGTATAATGGGTGAGCAGCATGGCTCCCGGCATGTTATTACCTTTAGCCGCCCTGTCTCGGTACCGCTGATCTGCAGGGGTCCTGATGGTGGTCCCCTAGAAACAATTCCACTGGTGGGCCCTAGACATCCCAGTCCGATACTGGCTAGTACTCATATGAAGCTTAACCTTATACACAAAAGTCTTGCATCATTTCAGTCTGGCGTAAAGGCCGTGTACATTAATGTAGAGAGAAAGGAAAAAAAAAAAAAAAAAAGAGGGCGGGGATACATTAAACGGTTTACACTAACTATTAGTAAATGTGGGCCTAGGGATTCCCATTGCAAAGTTTGCTAAAAAAAAAACTGGTCTTTAGTTGAATAAGGGGGTGGTCTGCTAGTAGGAAGGCAACACTAATAAAGAATAAAGGGAGGTAAATCAGTCACTGAAAATATCAGTCTTTAAAAGGGGTAATTGGTCTAGAGGGGTTTCACTGTATATGGCAGTATGCCAAGAATAAAGAACTGTAAAGTTTTATGCCTGGATAAAGGAAAAGGGAAACTAAAGTGCTCCAGGATTTACTTTAAAATTACATCAAACAATGTCACAAAAATGCAATTCCAGTCTAAATGTTGTATTTTATTCTTGTTCTAATTGTCAATACAATGAGGTTAAGAAAAATAAAATAAAATGGCTCCTGTACTTGGAGAGCTCTTAAAGTTTTAAGATGTGAATAGGGGGTAAAACATTCTGGAAAGAAAAGTTTTTTTCTGTATGAGTTCTGAGATGTGCAGTTGGAGATGACGTTTGGTTAAAATATTTTATATTTGTATATTAAAATGGATTCTCTACTATGTGAATTCTCTGATGTTTAATGAGATTGGATTTAAAACTAAAACAGCTCCCACATACTGGGCATGAATATGGCTTCTCCCCTGTGTGAATAATTTGATGTTGAAAAAGATGTGATTTCCGAGTAAAACATTTCCCACATTCTGAACAAGAAAATGGCTTCTCCCCTGTGTGAATCTTTTGATGTTCAACAAGTTTTGATTTCCAAGTAAAACATTTCCCACATTCTGAACATGAATATGGCTTCTCTCCTGTGTGAATCGTTTGATGTTCAACAAGCTGTGTTCTCTGAGCAAAACATTTCCCACATTCCGGGCATGAATACGGCTTCTCCCCTGTGTGAATTCTCTGATGTGTAACAAAAATTGATTTAGTGCTAAAACATTTCTCACATTCTGGGCATGAAAATGGCTTCTCTCCCGTGTGAATCTTTTGATGTTCAACAAGTTTTGATTTCCGAGTAAAACATTTCCCACATTCTGAACATGAATATGGCTTCTCCCCTGTGTGAATCATTTGATGTTGAACAAGCTGTGATTTCCGACCAAAACATTTCCCACATTCTGGGCATGAAAATGGCTTCTCTCCTGTGTGAATTTTTTGATGTTCACGAAGATTTGATTTCCGAGTAAAACATTTCCCACATTCTGAACATGAATATGGCTTCTCTCCTGTGTGAATCATTTGATGTTGAACAAGCTGTGATTTCTGACCAAAACATTTCCCACAGTCTGGATATGAACATGGCTTCTCTCCTGTGTGAATTCTCTGATATATAACACCCCTTCTGCATCTTTTATTTTGCTTTACAGACTGTGATGAATTAGAAGAGAGATCTTTCTTCTGAAGGGCTGAGGGTATATCTGGGGTAATGACATGTTCTTCATATGGATCTTGTGTGATACCATGATCCTCTGCTTTATAATCTGTAGATATCAGATGTCCCTCTGAGCTCCTGGTACAGTCATCTGACAAGAAGAAAATTGATTTTTTTATTTTGAATAACATAACCTTATAAGTATATTCCCCACTGAGCTGCCACTACCTGAGACGCTTCAGACCGTGTGAAGAAGTGAAGTCAGTGGCACAGGCAGCAAACGATGGCAGCGCGGCCTACTTCATTAGTATTCACTGTGCTGAGACGGAGGTCAGTGATAGTGAATAGTAATGAAGCGGGGCAGGAGACGCCACCACTGCTGTAGTCACTCTAGTGGTGCTGGTAGTGGGTGAAATAAACGAGCCCACCCAGTCACAGCTAAAGTAAAGGGGTGGTGGCACTTAGATAGAGATACATCACATAAGCTTCATTTCTGGTGGAAGCTATCGGCTTCCTTTTCTCTTAGAGTGGTGACCGGGCCTCTGACAGCACCAGTACTGTTCTGATGGCGGCCCTGCCTGTCCCTGGTAGATCACCTTGCTCACATTACATAAAGGACATTCAACACAATCCAATTACAATTTCTGCACCGACAGTAGTTTATCTTATCCCAACAGAACCCACATTTAGGACCGAACATCAAGGCCCTTATTTTGTACTGCTAAGTTCAGGCCTCTGACTACAGTACTAGTTGTCCTGTCCTGATATAAATCGTCTTATCTGGACGTCTCCTCTAAAATTCCAAAGTGAAATAAGTCTCATAGCCCACACCACAGAAACACAATCCATGGCTGCTTAAATATGGCTACTTATGTGGAATAACACTTTAGGATGCCATAAATCTTACTGTATTACACCCCATACACACAATAGAATCCAAACCATATCAGATGGATTTCCAGGCCGAACTCACCGCGGATCTGCTGTCCCCTACAGTATGTAGTATGGGTCTGTGGAGTCACAAGGAAGCAGGGACTCCTAGCTTCATACATCACTAAGATACGGGGAGTCCTGGTGTGTGGACGGAGTTCGGGCTGGGAAATTTTATGTACAGAACAGATTTTCTAGTCCGGATTCCATAGTGTGATTGGGGTCTAAGGTGAGGTTTACACAGTGATATCTGTAGAAGCTGCTCCAGGAATTCAGAAGAAGAATTTTTCTGCTTTACCAAATCAGCCGCCGAATCTCCATCACATTCCTTACTGACCAGGCGGTATTTTCCACCTCCCATTTATTTCCATAGAGCTCTGAGGTGGAATCTGCCTGAAGGTCGAGCAGGAGGATTATTTTTTCCGCTATCTGAAATAATCTGCTATATAATTCTGGTAAATTCTTTCCATTCACGAGGACTGACAGCCGGTGAGGAAGAAATTTGCCTCGTTCACACAGATGTCAAGTCCATATTCCTGCTGTACGTTATATTCTATACTACATTTATTATCCCCTATAGCGGTATCACATTTATATTCATGTATTATTAGTATTTTAGCTGAATCGGGGAACAACAAATAGTCTAATAAATGACTGAATAGAATGAGTGACCCTTCTGTGCTTTATATAGTGGTGACTCCTCACCTGGGCGGTTACCTGTAGGAATGTCCTCCTCACACTCCTCATCACCACTCACATAGGGATCTTCCTCTATTGTCATAGATAGAGCATTAATGTCCTTCAGATCTTTATCCTGATGGAAAATCTGTGAAACAAATAATGTAAAAGTCACCGGACAAATGAGGAAGTCACAGAGAATGTTCTAGATCATTAATCCGCATGAAGATCAAAGATGTCCTGACAGTAGCTGCAGGTCTCTGAGAAGCTGGAGAAACATATTAGATGGCGGCTCAATGACACCGCCCATGTATATAACCATATAATACTGCTGGATACAACAAGACTGACCACAAGGACTTCACAGCCCGTCTACACATCATAGGGAATATCTCCATCTACCTGATCATCCTGTGGAAGAAGAGGACTGGGACATCTCTCCGGTGTTGTCCTCTTACTGGATCTACCTGTAGGAAACACAGACAGGGACTGAATTCATTCTGTACATACAAATAATGGAAGTCCATGTGTATATAGTCATGTCTATTACCTGCTGATGTGAGGGGCTGGTGGTCCTCCATCATGACCTCCTTGTACAGATCCTTGTGTCCTTCTAAATACTCCCACTCCTCCATGGAGAAATAGACAGCGACATCCTGACACCTTATAGGAACCTGACAACACAATGATACAGTCATCACCCAGACCCCTCCAGTTACTGTATAATGTCCCAGCATTCCCAGCAGTGTCACCTCTCCAGTCAGCAGCTCCAGCATCTTGTTAGTGAGTTCTAGGATCTTCTGTCCATTGATCTCCTCCTGTATCAGGGGATGAGGTGGAGGCCCCGGGATTGGGCTCAGGGTTCCTCCATATACTTCATACACAGGAGCCTGACAGCGCCCACTAGAGGTCTTCTTCACTACTGTGTAATCCTGGTTATGGGGAGACACATTAATAAATATCACTACATACATGTGCAGAGTCCATCACCTCTCCAGTCATATCATCTGTTATTACTATAGATAAGAATGATGTAATGTGACATCATCAGAATCTCTCACCTCTCCAGTAAGCTGGTAGATGATCTCTAGGGTGACAGTTAATAGACTTTCCGCCATCTTGTTCCTGTCTCTTTCCATCCTTGATGGATCAATCAGGAATATTCTCTTATATAGAAGATACTGAGAGGATTCTATATTGTAGGAACCTGAATGGAGAGAAGATGAGACAATGTAATCACTACACGGAATCCCATGTAATAAATAGAACACTTATTATAACTACCAGGCTATATAAATACCACAAACCAAGCACAATTCAGAGAGAAGTGGATTAGGTAACAGAAAAGAACAGAGGATAGCTCGTGGTCAAACACCATTTCTAAATACTGATAATTGGCTCCAATGGTTAGGTGTATGGTTAGTAGGAATAATATATGGAATATTTCAGGTCTGTTAATATCTCTTCTTATTAAGATCATAATACATCTCATTAAGAAACTCACATAAAGGCGGCACAGATACACTAAAGTAATAGAAATACAGACAGGCGTAATATCTGATTGGTCCTCAGAATATGGAGATGAAAATCTATAAAATAGTGATATGTGGTCCTTTAGTTTTGTGGCATCCCAGAGCTGGCTATGGCTGGGCTGAGGGTGATCTCTGTGCATTGTATTATTTCCTGTTGCTTCATAGCCTGTGTGACATAGCAGGGGGTCCTGAGTCTCACACAACACAGCGCCACCTAGTGAGCCTCACACATGCATTACACCTCCCATAGGATTGAATAGTAACCAAATGTCCAATGGGAGGACATCGCCTGGGAAAAGGGGAGGAGTCAGCTGATCACTGGGTCCCCATGGTAACACCCCTGCAGGAAGGTCCTGCGTGTGAGGAGTTAGAAGTGTGGAGTGTTAGGAGGAGGAGGTGAGGAGATAAGTGTGATGTCCTGTGAAGAAAGCAGTGAGTTTAGTGCAGGAATCTCAAGTCCTAGACAGGCCCAGGAAGGTTGGAGAGCTGACATACTCCAGCTATTCAGAAGATCCTGTCCCCTGTCTGCCTAGCCATCGCCCTGAAGGAAGTCAAGCATCATTATCTTGTCAGCATGAGACTGTGGAGAGAACATTCTGGAACACGCGCTCCATAGCAAGTATCACAGGATCCAGGGGCCAAGGCCAGACCTGTGGAATATCCTGCCACCCTGACTATTGCACCCCGAAACTCTGAGCTATCAGGACCACATAACGTGAGTGGGGAATATTATGTACTAGTATCATGGTGGGCATCCTCCTATGAGCCAAATAGGAGCCCAGACGCACCTCAGGGCTGTAACACTGAAGTATAAGGGGCTAGGAACACCTTTCATCAAGTCTACCCTGCACCCCAGGACTTTGCTGTGTCACCAGGCGTACCCCGTTGTTTTGTATTGAAGAAACTGTTTAAGCATTTGTGCCTCCACACCCATGGAAGTAAAAGTTCAACTTTACAACCGTTTCTGTGTCTGACTCTGCACCGACAACATCAGGGCGCCCCAAACACCACCAGTCGGCACAGTATAGGGGAAGCGCCCCGGGGGAACAATCACCACCAACATTTGTGCAGCCCCCTCATCACCGGTACCAGTGGTGGTAACGTGGGACAGCACCAGCGCTGCGCCCTCGTGCCCAGAGACCGTGACAAGTCTGTGCTGTTTGCACCCCGCAATCCCAACTGCAGCGTTACCTTCCATCTGGTCACCGCAGTTTCATACCTTACACAGTTAACAGATCATCGCTCACCCTTATTAGAAGGTGTTCTGCTGCTCGGGCTGAAGATTGTTGTTAAATCTACAATCTATAATTTGCATACATTCTGCTCAGTAACAGATTATTGTTTTCAGCTTGTTACTAGTTATCTGATTGTGGTTTACCCTGACACTGTTATTGGGACAGAGTGTAACACCCCCCGCACACTCCTCATATGTGTGTAACCAGAGAAAGAACTCTTTGCTATAAAATATATTTGTTATATCATTTAATGAATTCACGTAACGCTGCATCAGATAAGAAGAGCTTTAACATAAAAGGAAGGAGGACATTACAAAGGAAGGACATTACGACGTGTGGGGACCACAAGGAGGACATTACGACGTGTGGGGGCCACAAGGAGGACATTACGAAGTGTGGGGGCCACAAGGAGGACAGTACGACGTGTGGGGGCCACAAGGAGGACATTACGACGTGTGGGGGCCACAAGGAGGACAGTACGACGTGTGGGGGCCACAAGGAGGACATTACGACGTGTGGGGGCCACAAGGAGGACATTACGACGTGTGGGGGCCACAAGGAGGACATTACGACGTGTGGGGGCCACAATGAGGACATTACGACGTGTGGGGGCCACAAGGAGGACATTACGACGTGTGGGGGCCACAAGGAGGACATTACGACGTGTGGGGGCCACAAGGAGGACATTACGACGTGTGGGGGCCACAAGGAGGACAATACGACGTGTGGGGGCCACAAGGAGGACATTACGACGTGTGGGGGCCACAAGGAGGACATTACGACGTGTGGGGGCCACAAGGAGGACATTACGACGTGTGGGGGCCACAAGGAGGACATTACGACGTGTGGGGGCCACAAGGAGGACATTACGACGTGTGGGGGCCACAAGGAGGACATTACGACGTGTGGGGGCCACAAGGAGGACATTACGACGTGTGGGGGCCACAAGGAGGACATTACGATGTGTGGGGGCCTCAAGGAGGACATTACGACGTGTGGGGGCCACAAGGAGGACATTACGACGTGTGGGGGCCACAAGGAGGACATTACGACGTGTGGGGGCCACAAGGAGGACATTACGACGTGTGGGGGCCACAAGGAGGACATTACGACGTGTGGGGGCCACAAGGAGGACATTACGACGTGTGGGGGCCACAAGGAGGACATTACGACGTGTGGGGGCCACAAGGAGGACATTACGACGTGTGGGGGCCACAAGGAGGACATTACGACGTGTGGGGGCCACAAGGAGGACATTACGACGTGTGGGGGCCACAAGGAGGACATTACGACGTGTGGGGGCCACAAGGAGGACATTACGACGTGTGGGGGCCACAAGGAGGACATTACGACGTGTGGGGGCCACATGGAGGACATTACGACGTGTGGGGGCCACAAGGAGGACATTACGACGTGTGGGGGCCACAAGGAGGACATTACGACGTGTGGGGGCCACAAGGAGGACATTACGACGTGTGGGGGCCACAAGGAGGACATTACGACGTGTGGGGGCCACAAGGAGGACATTACGACGTGTGGGGGCCACAAGGAGGACATTATGATGTGTGGGGGCCACAAGGAGGACATTACAGCATGTGGGGGCCACAAGGAGGACATTACAGCGTGTGGGGGCCACAAGGAGGACATTATAGCGTGTGGGGGCCACAAGGAGGACATTATAGCGTGTGGGGGGCCACAAGGAGGACATTATACCATGTTGGGGCCACTAACCGGTCTTTATACTGTGTGTGATTCTGGAATATGTTCTCTGTGTAGATTTGGAGGATTTACAGGGAGATTCACTTTCTATTACTCGGCTCCACTGGGAAGTTTGGGTGTCCATTAGTGTCCATGTAGTGCAGATACATATGGAGCTACAGAGGAAGGGGGAGCGGAGCTGAGGCCGTGCTGGGGAGAGGGAGGAGAACATGTGGCCAGTACTAGGGGGCGACACCGAGCCAAAAGTCTGACCATAGAAGCAGGGGCGCACCGCTAATGAGGCGAGGTGAGGCGGCCGCCTCAGGCGGCGCTAACTTGTCAGTTTCGGGGGGCGGCATTTTGATTGACCTAAATCATCCCAAGACAGGCCACTTTAAAAAACATGCTGAGCGGGACCTGTCCTGGGCTGGTTTAGCGTTTTAGGCAGGGGAGGAGAGCGGTAGCTCGGGGCGGCTGTGCAGAGACAGCGCTGCTTCACCACTCACCTATTGGCAGCAGCGCTGCTCCAGCGGCCCTTGCCCTCCGCCCCCGTTCACTTAGTCTGCTCCTTGCTCTCCGCCCCCGCCTGCATCCACGCTTGGCTGCGTGCATCACGTGACAAGACCTGACGTGATAGGACACACAGTGGCTCCTGCGCTGTCTCCTAAGGTGTCCCTGCTCTCAAAAGCGCTACTGAGGTAAGTTTCATATTAGATAAATATTGCTTTTCTAAGTATTTATCCCCTTGGGGTGCGGTGGATGATGGGTGTCGCAGGGGGGGCGGGTGAGGCAAGCTTTGGGGTGCGGTGGATGATGGGTGTCGCAGGGGGGGGCGGGTGAGGCAAGGTTTGGGGTGCGGTGGATGATGGGTGTCGCAGGGGGGAGTGAGGCAAGGTTTGGGGTGTGGTGGATGTTGGGTGTCGCTGGGGGGGGGGGGTGAGGCAAGGTTTGGGGTGCGGTGGATGTTGGGTGTCGCTGGGGGGGCGAGTGAGGCAAGGTTTGGGGTGCGGTGGATGTTGGGTGTTGCAGGGGGGCGGGTAAGGCAAGGTTTGGGGTGCGGTGGATGTTGGGTGTCGCTGGGGGGGCGAGTGAGGCAAGGTTTGGGGTGTGGTGGATGTTGGGTGTTGCAGGGGGGCGGGTAAGGCAAGGTTTGGGGTGCGGTGGATGTTGGGTGTCGCAGGGGGCCGAGTGAGGCAAGGTTTGGGGTGCGGTGGATGTTGGGTGTCGCGGGGGGGGGGCGAGTGAGGCAAGGTTTGGGGTGCGGTGGATGTTGGGTGTCGCTGGGGGGGCGAGTGAGGCAAGGTTTGGGGTGCGGTGGATGTTGGGTGTCGCAGGGGGGCGGGTGAGGCAAGGTTTGGGGTGCGGTGGATGTTGGGTGTCGCAGGGGGGGCAGGTGAGGCAAGGTTTGGGGTGCGGTGAGGCAAGGTTTGGGGTGTGGTGGATGTTGGGTGTCGCAGGGGGGGCGAGTGAGGCAAGGTTTGGGGTGCGGTGGATGTTGGGTGTCGCTGGGGGGGCGAGTGAGGCAAGCTTTGGGGTGCGGTGGATGTTGGGTGTCGCTGGGGGGGCGAGTGAGGCAAGGTTTGGGGTGCGGTGGATGTTGGGTGTCGCAGGGGGAGCGAGTGAGGCAAGGTTTGGGGTGCGGTGGATGTTGGGTGTCGCTGGGGGGGCGAGTGAGGCAAGGTTTGGGTTGCGGTGGATGTTGGGTGTCGCAGGGGGGACAGGTGAGACAAGGTTTGGGGTGCGGTGGATGATGGGTGTCGCAGGGGAGGGGAGGGGCGTTGGCAGAAAAAGCCTCCCAGCAAAGAATATCCTCTGTGATAAGGAGCAGGGATTATGTGCCCAGCACTGTAAGGGTAGCTCATGCCAGGCCCATATAACCTTACACTGCTGCTCAAACCAGCACATTACAGTTATAGTTTTATCAGCTAATCTCTGTAGCATGAAGGGTTAAAAGGCTATATGTTGAGACATTGTTTGAAAAATCACAAAAACAAATGCAAAGTATTTTTCTGTAAATAAAGCTTAGGCTCCATTCATGTCTCAGGTCATGTCATGGTTTGTCATTGTGATAATCCTGAATGTATTCTGCTGTTTTTCCCTACCCAGTAAAATGCACCTGACAGACCCATTACAAATATGTTACAAATTAAAAAAAAAAACCTATGTCGGCTTTCTAGCGGTATATAAAACCTCATATTCATGAGGACAATGAAAGGTTCTCTTTAATAAGGCTAGCACTGCATTGCAATCTTGGCTGCCTATTGCATGACCAAAGATCGCTGGGTCTCCCTGCGACTCCTTCAATAATGTTAGTGAATGAAGTCACATTGAGATCCTGAGGGTGCCACAACCGCAACTTCAAGCCAAGCATTGCCAGGGGCGCACCGCTAATGAGGCGAGGTGAGGCGGCCGCCTCAGGCGGCACTGTCCGGGGGGCGGCATTTTTACTATTTAATGTAAACCAGCCCAGGACAGGCCGCTTTAAAAAAAAAAAAAAACAGAGCTGAGCGCGGCCTGTCCTGGGCTGGTTTACGAGACGTCGCATCTCAGCGCAGGCGGCGATACAATGACGTCATCACGCCGCCTACGCTGAGACACAGATGTCGCGGACAAGAAGAGGAGGCGGCGGCTGCATCAAGGCATCGCAGGTGAGTATAGCTTTTTTTTATATATATAAATAGGCCGTAACCTGTTGGACTATCCCCGGCAGGTCAGGGCCTATTTATTTACCTACCCCGCGTCTGCTCGTGGCCGCCCCCGCTTCCCCTTCTGCTATGGGCCGCAGAAAGGGAAGTGGATGCCGCTGTGAGCGGCCGCGGGCATCGGTAAGTTAGGCCGCAAATACTACTATTATTATACTCCGGGGTCTATTCAGACCCCGGAGTATAATAATCGGAGGCCTAGGGTTGGTGAAGGAACATAAAAACCAGTGTTACTCACCTCCTGCGATCCGATGTAACTCCGAGCAGGCTTGGGGTCTCTGGTAACGTCATCAGGTCGCGTCGCCGGCCTGATCACGTGACGTGTGTGCGCAATTAAACAGGGCCGAAAGCTGCAAGGAGTGCACAGGTGTCCAGGATAGGTAAGTAACTCTGGTTTTTATGTTTGTATTCTCCCCTGGGTCTCCAATCATTATACTCTGGGGTCTGAAAAGACCCCAGAGTATAATAATAGTTCATGGGTCGGCCACTATGGGGCATAATACCCTGTGCAGGGACCACTGTAGAGCATAATACCCTGTGCAGGGGCCACTCTGGAGCATAATACCAGTACAAAGGCCACTATGGAGGATAATACCGGGTGCAGGGGTCACTATGGAGCATAATACCAGTGCATGGGCCACTATGGAGGATAATACCAGTGCAAGGGCCACTATGGAGCATAATACCAGTGCAAGGGCCACTGTAGAGCATAATACCAGTGCAGGGGCCACTATGGAGCATAATACCGTGTGCTGGGGCCACTGTGGAGCATAATACCGTGTGCAGGGGCCAATATGGAGCATAATACCGTGTGCAGGGGCCAATATGGGGCATAAAACTGTGTGCAGGGGCCGCTGAAAGGCATAATACAGTGTGCAGGGGTCGCTGCGGGCTATAACACTGTGTAATACTGTGTGCAGGGGCTGCTGTGGAACATTATAGTGTGTGTAAATGGGGCGCTATAAACATGGGCTATGGCACCTGTTTATATTATACGCTGTCTGTTTATAGTGGCCGTGTGATGTAATTGTAGCCTTGTCACATACTGTAGACATGTACAGGACAAGGCTGCAGTTACATTACATGGCCACTATGAGATGAATTACACTATGTAAACAGAGAAGCGGTCACGGCGCTTACACAGATACCATTCAAACAGCTGGTCAGTGGGGGTCCTGGGTTTTTGAACCCCACTGATTAGTTTATTAATGACCTGGAAAACCTTTTAATTAGTTAACACCTGGGGCATTATTAATAAGGGGCACTATTTATACAGGGTACACACGGACATTATTAATATAAAGATTCACTTGGGGGTATTATTCATTATGGGGGGTTATATCATATATTATGTAATTGGGGGTAGCAGCAGGATGGGGGTGCAGGTGAGGATAATGCGGGTCTGTGCCTGGAAAAGTGAGGAGCCAAAGATGTCTGTGTTGCAAACTTTACAGAGACAAGTCACAGCTGGAAGAAGTGGTCATGGCGGTCTGGAGGGAAGAGAAGGGAAATGTGACCGATTAGTCAGAGACGTCACCTGTAAGTCACAGAATGTTACTGCCCTGTATTCACCTAAATGATAGAGGATAAATACCTGAGTGATGGGGGTCTGTCTGCTGAGACCCCCACTGAGCCTGAGAATTGGGTTTTTTCCCCCACTAGGTGGGAATCCAGCCTGACCGCAGCCATATATATAGGTGTCACTTGGTGGATGGATGAACCCGCGTGGCTCTCATTCACTTCAATGGGAGAGCCAAAGATACCCGAAGTCCAGTACTCAGCTATCTGCGGGGCTCCTATTATAGAGAATGGGGGCCACGTGGGCTCGTCCATCCACCAAGCAGAAGATGTGAGAAGTTATTGTCATTGTTAATGCCGTGTTGTTGATCTGATACTGAAGTAATACAGGAAGAAGAATTCTTATAAACTGTTATATAACTTTGTGTATATTGTGCGACGATAACAGTGTGTGAAGCTAGTAGCATGGAAACGCAATTTTGTTTTTTGTTTTTTTTGTTTTTTTTTTGGGGGGGGGGCGTCTTTCTATAGTCCGCCTCAGGCAGCAAAGAGGTTAGGTTCACCACTGCATAGAAGAGGCTGCAGACTGGAAATGAGGGGGACTGAATGTAAAAGAAGGGCTGAGAGCAAGCACTTACCTCCTCCTGTACAGCAGCCGTGAGGTCACAGGACCTGTGATAATGTCATAGGTGTGGGAGGAGTCAAGGAGTCACATGATCAGGTCCTGCTGTTATAATTTCATCTGTGCAGAATATACTAAATCCTAGTGAGCTAAAGGACCTGTGATGATGTCACATGTGTGGGAGGAGTCACATAATCACATGACCAAATATTAGAGGTCTCTCTGCAGAGTCTGTGTGTGACGTGTATGTAGCGGGGCTGTCTGTGTGTGATGTGTATGTAGCGGGGCCGTCTGTGTGTGACGTGTATGTAGCGGAGCTGTCTGTGTGTAATGTGTACGTAGCGGAGCCGTCTGTGTGTGACGTGTATGTAGCGGAGCTGTCTGTGTGACGTGTATGTAGCGGAGCCGTCTGTGTATGACGTGTATGTAGAGGAGCCGTCTGTGTGTGATGCGTATGTAGCGGTGCCGTCTGTGTGTGACGTGTACGTAGCGGAGCCGTCTGTGTGTGACGTGTATGTAGCGGAGCTGTCTGTGTGTGACGTGTATGTAGCGGAGCGTCTGTGTGTGACGTGTATGTAGCGGAGCCGTCTGTGTGCGACGTGTATGTAGCGGAGCCGTCTGTGTGTGACGTGTATGTAGCGGGGCCGTCTGTGTGTGACGTGTATGTAGCAGAGCCATCTGTGTGTGACGTGTATGTAGTGGAAATGTAGCAAAGAAGCGAGGGTTTAAGAGCAGTGCCATCTAGTACTCATCCCTCTGCTTCATGCTAATAATATACTTGTTGCTGAGCCTACTGCCTGCTATGTTTGGCAGTGTATGTGCTCACCCAGGGGCCTTCCATGGAAGATGTTCTCGGTCAGCATGGTCATGATTATCTTGAAACAGATAAGGGTCAACCTCCTCCCCTAGGTGTGCTGGTGAGATATCCAGTGCCCCCCTACTCTTCCAAGGGAGAGTTTTCCTCCTGTTTTAACTTATGGGTCAGAGTTCATCTACCATAATGACCCTGACCTGTATCATCCTCCTCCTCCATCAACACAGGGCAATGACATTGACAAAGAGGTGGAAATTGTTCCTCCTCTTTCATCCCTGCATTTGTATAAGGGTTTTATGTAAGATATACAATAGAGGCATCATATTGCTTCTAGTTTTCCCCGTGCCCATGGAGCCCATGGACTGCAGCCTGGCTTGGAGGGTGTCGCTCTACGCTACCGCCACCCCGGACACTGCTGACGTGCTCCACCTATGCCAAGTGACCATGGCTGGATGCCCAATGGTGACACTGCTGGACTCTGGCAGTTGGGTGACTCTCGTTAATGGGTGCTGTGTCGACCTTGGGACTGTCACCGGACGCACAGTCGGAGTCCTGTTCATGCATGGAGATATAAGGGACTACCCGACTGTCATTGTCACCATCCAGATCCCCTGTGGATAAAGCTGACATGAGATAGGGGTTGTCAGGAACTTACCCCATGATCTCATTCTGGGATGGGACTTTCCCCTGTTTTGGACTCTATGGCAGGGAAAGCAAGGGTCAGAGAACACGCCCCCAAGAATACCACAAGCATTGTCTGGTCAGGTCCTCGAGCCTGAACCCAATGACTGGGACTCTAGGGTTCCTGCCATAGGGGTGACCATGTTAGGAGGAAATGATAGCTTTGTGTTTCCCCTAGAGGTAATGGCAGGCGAAGACAAGGTGGCTGGTACCGAACCTCAGATGTCAGATTTGGAGGTGTCCCGTGATAACTTTGGTTCTGCACAACTCCAGGACCCCACTCTGCTAAGGGAGAATGTTATTGTTATCAATGGTGTGTTTCAGTGCCCAGGAGCCGGTGAGGTGTTCCCCTGCATTGCTGTCAACCAGGAGTTGTTATATCGAGTTGACAGGTTGCGAGGTGAGACCTTAGGGCAATTACTGGTACCCCAGCCTTATCGCCGGACGGTGCTGGGGGACACCTAGGTGCCATAAAAATTCTGGGCCGCATATTGCAGCGTTTTTATTGGCCGGGGGTATATCATGACGTTAAAGTGTTTTGTGAAATATGTCCGGAGTGTCAGTTGCATGCCCCATGGCACATTTTCGTAGTACTCTGGTACCTCTGCCCATTATTGAGGTGCCCTTTGAAAGGAATGCCATGGACTTTAGTTAATTCGCTCGGGAGCATCAGCATATTTTGGTAGTCATGGACTATGCTACCTGATATCCTGAAGCCATCGCACTACGGCACACGTCGGCGAAGTTGATTGACAAAGAGTTGTTCGCCATGTTTTGCTGAGTGGGTCTACACAAGGAGATCCTCACAGATCAGGGTACCCCGTTCAAGTCCAAAGTCACCAGGGAACTGTGCAAACACGTTAATATCAAACAGTTACGTACACTTGTTTACCATCCCCAGACAGACGGGTTAGTAGAACGGTTTAATAAAACCTTAAAAAGTATGTTAAAAAGGTGGTAAACAAGGATGGAAAGGACTGGGATGTTTTGTTACTGTATTTGATGTTTGCCATCTGCAAGGTACCACAAGCTTCCACTGGGTTTTCTCCTTTTGAGTTTGTCTACGGCAGACATCCTAGGGGTCTGTTGGACATTGCCAGAGAAACGTGGGAGCAAGAACCCACCCCCCCAAAAGTGTTATTGAACACATCGCTGGTATGCAGGACAGGGTGGTGGCCGTTATGCCCATAGTTAGAGAGCATCTGGAGGAGGCCCAAAAGGCTCAAAGCCGGGTTTACAATAGGTCGGCGAAGGTAAGGACCTTTAAACCCGGTGACCGAGTACTCATATTCATTCCTCATTCCCACAGTGAAGAGTAAGTTCCTTGCCAAATGGCAAGGACCCTATGAGGTAATGCAGAAAATAGGGGAAGTGAACTACAAGGTTAGTCAGCCCGGTAGGAGAAACCCAGAACAGATTTATCATGTAAACCTGCTAAAGGTGTGGAAAGACCGAGAGAGTCTGCTTACAGAAAGATCTCTGGCTAAACTGCCTCCCGTGTTATCCCCACAGGATGCAGTTAGGACCACAGAGGTAGCAGCAGAGGTAAAAATAGCAGAGTCCCTCACAAAAAGGCAACAGCAAGAAAACAAAGAGTTTGTAGCTAAGGATATACAGTAGACATGTTCTCCGAGCTACCCGGGTGTACGTCCGTAATCAAGCATGATATTGTTACCCAGCCCCAGGTGAAAGTATGGTTGAGGCCGTACCGGGCCCCCAAGGCTCGTCGACAAGCCATTTCAGAGAAGGTGCAGAAAATGTTAAAATTAGGTGTCATTGAAGAGTCCAAAAGTGAATGGGCCAGTCCCCATGTCCTAGTTCCCAAACCAGATGGGAGGTTGCGTTTCTGCAATGATTTCAGGAAACTGAATGAGGTGTCTAAATTTGACTCCTACCCCATGCCTCGGGTAGACGAACTTATTGAGAGACTGGGGGGGGGGGGGCGGGCATATCTGGATGACATCATTATTTTCAGCAATGACTGGGAGAGTCACTTGCCCAAGGTACAAGTTGTAGTGAATTCTCTGAGAGCAGCTGGCCTGACCGCTCACCCCAAGAAGTGTGCTTTGGGGATGGAGGAGACATGCTATTTGGAGTATTTGATCGGCCGCAGTATAAACAAACCCCAGGTCAACAAAGCCAACGCTATCCAGAATTGGCCTCGACCTGTGAGCACCAAACAAGTTAAGTCATCCCTGGGCATTGTTGGGTATTACAGATGATTTATACCCAACTTTGCCACAGTATCTGCTCCCCTGACGGACCTTCTAAAGGGTAAAAGATCCACTATGGTGCAGTGGAATGACCAGGCCGAAAGCGCTTTTCAAGCATTAAATGTGGCCTTGTGTGGATCTCCTGCAGATAGATAGGTTAGTGTCACGAGAACCAGCATATCACCCCAACCTACAGATAGATAGGTTAGTGTCACCAGAACCAGAATATCACCCCAGCCCTGCAGATAGATAGGTTAGTGTCACCAGAACCAGCATATCGCCCCAGCCCTGCAGATAGATAGGTTAGTGTCACCAGAACCAGCATATCACCCCAGCCCCACAGATAGATAGGCTAATGTCACCAGAACCAGCATATCACCCCAGCCCTGCAGATAGATAGGTTAGTGTCACCAGAATCCAGTATATCACCCCAGCCCTGCAGATAGATAGATTAGTGTCACCAGGAGCAGCATATCACCCCAGCCCTGCAGATAGATAGGTTAGTGTCACCAGAATCCAGTATATCACCCCAGCCCTGCAGATAGATAGGTTAGTGTCACCAGAATCCAGTATATCACCCCAGCCCTGCAGATAGATAGGTTAGTGTCACCAGAATGCAGTATATCACCCCAGCCCTGCAGATAGATAGGTTAGTGTCACCAGAATCCAGTATATCACCCCAGCCCTGCAGATAGATAGGTTAGTGTCACCAGAACCAGCATATCACCCCAGCCCTGCAGATAGATAGGTTAGTGTCACCAGAATCCAGTATATCACCCCAGCCCTGCAGATAGATAGGTTAGTGTCACCAGACCCAGCATATCACCCCAGCCCTGCAGATAGATAGGTTAGTGTCACCAGAATCCAGTATATCACCCCAGCCCTGCAGATAGATAGATTAGTGTCACCAGGAGCAGCATATCACCCCAGTCCTGCAGATACAGCTGCATCTCAATAAATTAGAATATCTTTGAAACGTTTATTTTTTTCAGTAATTAAATTTAATAAAGTGACCTCCTATATTTTCTAGATTCTTTACACACAGAGTCTTCTATTTAAAGTGTTTTATTTCTGTAAGTGTTGATTAATGATTACAGGTAATGAAAACCCAAATCTAAGAAAATGAGAATATTGTAAACAAGTTCAGTATTGTAAATTCAGTGTCACCTGCCAAGGTTTCCTAAGCCTTTAAATGGTCCCTCAGTCTGGTTCAGTAGGACACACAATCATGGAAGATGCTGATTATGAATTTAATTACTGAATTACTGAAATGAATGAACGGTTCAAAAATATTCTAATTTATTGAGATGCATCTGTAGATAGGCTGGCTAGTGTCTCCAGAACCAGCATACCACCCCAGCCCCAGCCCTGCAGATAGATTGTATATATTTAACTCTATTTGTCCCATTCACATGAATATTACGAGGCTGAGAAATATATCATTAGACAATATTCATTAGATAATAATTAAACTGGATCTTCTTTCTTCCTTTTGAATGCAGGAACTTCATGTCCATAAATAAATAAATTATACATATAACAATAATTGTATCAAATTGTAATTAATTAGAATGTTAATAAATGGTAAAATGCAATAAAATAGAAGTTATTTGATAAACTTTACTAAACTAGAAATGATAAAGTCCTTTTAGTCTCGTCCTCTTCTTCTGGCCATCTTATTCTGTTACAGTAGAATTATTAGCAAGGATTATCCCTGTTGTAGTTCTTGACTTGTTAAAGTCTTTTAGTTTATAGATTTCCATGAATATTAATATAGTAGATCATATTGTGCAGATATTATAATAACATTGTCCAAAAAAGGTTCCTATTCTGAAGATGTTGATATAACAATAAAATCCCTGTTACGTATGTGCTGATATCTGTTCTATAATAATAAGGATCTCTTAGTGCCAGAATTTTCTTGTTCTTCTTTTGATGAGTAATTATAATGACCACGTGTCACTAGGAGATAGCATTGCAAGTATTAATTCTGATGCTGATTCATGTGGTTCCGCCATTCAGTTAGAGAAGTGGTTCTCAACCTGTGGGTTATGACCCCTTTGGGGGATGAACGACCCTTACACAAGGGTCGCCTAAGACCATCGGAAAACACCTATTTCCGATGGTCTTAGGAACCGAGACATTACTCCTCTATCCAGGGCCGGCATTAGGGGGGAGCAAACTGGGCGATTGCCCAAAGCCCCCGTCCTGAAAAGGGCCCCCCAGGATCCGGAGCATCAGGCTTTTAGCCCGATGCTCCGGATCCTACGAGCTCCACAGCTGTATCGGCGTGCACTGTTTAATTCTATGACAGAGCAGGGAGCTGAAAGGTCCCTGCTCTGAAATAGAGGACATCGCGGCGTAGGTGGCGTGATGACGTCACTGCATCGCGCCACCTGTGCCACTACTACAGGGAGAGTCTCCGGGTGCTCCGCTCATCGTGGGAGCGCGGTTAGGTGAGTACAAGATTTATTGTTTTCTGGTAAGGGATTACCTGCTAAGGGGGCAAAATATTATTTATAGGTGGGGTTAATATTTATAGTGGGGGAACTAGTAAATATAAGGGGGCTAGTATTTATAATGAAGGAACTATTACAAACAAGGGGCACTATTATAAGAGAGGAATTATTATATATAAGGGGGACTATTAAAAATATGTGGACTATTGTAGGGGGAACAATTATATATAAGGGGCCTGTTATAAGGGGGAGACATATATAAGGGGGCTATTATTTATAATGGAGGAACAAAGTAGCGAGGAAAATAATTTTATGGTTGGGGGTCACCACAACATGAGGGACTGTATTAAAGGGTCGCGGCATTAGTAAGATTGAGAACCACTGAGTTAGAGTATTTCAGTATTTAATGCATCAATGAAACACAATGTCTAAGTTATACCATCATTCATGAAGACAAGAGGACCAAAACCAACCCAGATGGTGGAATGATGAAATGATCGGCGCTTACCCAGTGGTTGTAAAACGATTCTTCTTTATTATTGCCAAAACACGGTGTTTTTTTTTTCACCGACAAACAAATGGCAGAAAATATTAAAATAAACACAATTTTATTGGTATGCGTTAAAAAATAGAATCCCAGATATGAAGTTAAAACATGTTGCTAGATGTAAACAATACCCTAACCAAATCCCAAATTCTTGGGATCACTTAGAAAGGGCAAGGGTTTTTTTTTTCTCTTTAATTATGCTTAAATTGGAACAAGTCCAACGATGTAACCTTCCTTAGCTAGATAATACAGCGAATGGATCTTTCGTTGGATCCCGTAGATACTTGTTATAGAAAAAAAAACCCTAACTCTTCTGAGGACTATGAATCTGGTGTTCACAATATTGCAGTTAGTCTGCTGGTTCAATGCTAAACGCGGAGGATACACTGTTTTTCCTGCTCCCAGCACTAAATTCAAGCCGGCAAATCTGGCTGACGCACGGACCGTGTATCACGGGTAAGTCACAGTCGTGTGCTGCTCCCCTAATACTGTGTTTTCTGGGTATATCAGTTTCTAGTATACAATGGCTAGATATAACTACATCAATAGTTAGACACCCTCAGATGGATTGTAACAACTATCATCATTGACACAGTTAAAATAACATCTCAGTATAGCTGCATAAGAGTCAAATATGCCCGGCTACATATAGTAACAGAGTAACGTTATTTGTATGTCTAGTGTATCATCTCTATGCATTTTCACCATTAAGATACTACTCGGGTTCATCAGGAGAACGTAGATAGACCTGCCAAGTTTTCCTTCCCTAATCCTAAACCAAAGATAGGTGAATTTCTATCCTATAATATCACAGTGTACAATATAATTTATATATCATATTTATCATTGTAATTATGATTAGATACAACATATTACTATGATATATAACACTATTAATATTCCCATCACAACTATTTCATGTAGTACTTTAGGTATAATAGAATTATAACTTCTAAAAACACCTATTTTCTGGGCATATGCATTTTAAACTAAGGACACGTTGGAATAGCCTTTAGAAAGGCTATTCTACTCCTACCTTTGCTGTTGCATCACGTCCCCTGCGATGTCTCCTAGCTTGTGTAGGAAAAGAATAAAGGAGGCCGCCGAGCATGCACAGAGCCGCTCGTGTAAAGATGGCCGTCGAACATGCGCAGAGCCACTCGTGTAGGAATAGAATAAAGATGGCCACCGAGCATGTGCAGATTTGTGGGAATGTTAGAGCCAGAGGACAATCCCATTAAATTTTAGATTTAATATATGTAAAAATAAAAAGCATAGTGCTTTACAATAAAAAGAAGGAAAAACACAAAGACAAATACATACAAACAATAAGGAGAATAAAAATACAGAACTGATAAAGCCTGGCGGTGGAGCGCTGCAGAAGGAAGACAGGGACAGACCCCACAGTATGCTGGGACTCCAAGAGTCTGAGAAGTGAAATCATGAACCTCATCATATTTATGGACCCCCCCTAACCTCTAAGCTACTTCCTGCAACCTCTCACCTGTGATGTCATCTTTTCTTATAGATTTTTTGATCAGCCAGGTCCGCTGCAGCCATGTCTGCGATGGTCAGTGTCCCTGGCTTGCTAATTAGATAATTAGATGACCCCTAATTGACTTAGCATTAGCCTGCACATAGCCCTTACGATATTTTTTTACACAGGACAGATTGTGCATTTTAGTAAAACAGGAACTCTAGAACAGACAATACACAAAGGCCTCATCTCCTAACTACACCCGTATACCTATAACTATAAGAACATTTCTACAGACACATAACTTAGGACACGGTATAATATATACATATTTCATCACAATTATCACAAGACATTTGTACATATAAACCTCTAGAAAGGTTTGCAGGAAACATCGCTCTTAACAAGTGATTTACCAGTTCATTATATAAATCAAATGTATCTGCAAAACTTTCCAAATCCTCGGAATCCCTCCACACATGGATATTTACATCACATGTGGGAATGTTTTTGCTTCTACTTTTATATTTAAGCTGTTTCTTCCATGTGATTTCTTTTCTATGTCTGTGGACACGTGGTCACCCACAACAGAACTTACAGCCATGTGCTTGACATAGGCCTGCTGGGATTTCTCATCATCAATGTCTGTTACTGCACCATATAATATTCTGTAAGATGTATCGGGAAGCTGTGACAAAGCTTCAGAAAAAACTTGGCTTAAATGCGCCACAGTCACCAAAATTGTTTCAGAAAATTGTGGCTCAAATTGAGCCAACTAAAAGTTGGTATAAATGTAGACTGGACAGCGTTTGGATTTCTGAGCAAAACATTTCTCACATTTTGGGCATGAATATGGCTTCTCCCCTGTGTGAATCTTTGGATGTTTAACAAGTTCTGATTTTCGAATAAAACATTTCCCACATTCTGAACATGAAAATGGCTTCTCTCCTGTGTGAATTGTTTGATGTTCAACAAGGTGTAATTTCTGAGAAAAACATTTATCACAATTTTAGCATGAATATGGCTTTTCCCCTGTGTGAATCTTTTGATGTTTAACAAGTTTTGATATAGTGATAAAACATTTATCACATTCTGAACATGAATATGGCTTCTCCCCCGTCTGAGTTCTTTTATGTGTAACAAGACTTGAATTCTGAGCAAAACGTTCTCACATTCTGGGCATGAATATGGCTTCTCCCCTGTGTGAGTTCTTTGATGTGTAACAAGTTCTGATTTAAAAATAAAACACTTCTCACATTCTGGGCATGAATATGACTTCTCCCCTGTGTGAGTTCTTTGATGTACAACAAGCTGTCATTTCTGACGAAAACATTTCTCACAGTCTGGGCATGAAAATGGCTTCTCCCCTGTGTGAATTCTTTGATGTGTAACGAGAATGGATTTAAAGAGAAAACATTTCTCACATTCTGGGCATGAATATGGCTTCTCCCCTGTGTGAGTTCTCTGATGTATAACACCTCTTTTACGTCCCTTATTTTTCTTAAGAGACTGTGATGAATTAGAAGAGAGATCTTTCTCCTGAAGGGCTGAGGGTATATCTGGGGTAATGGAATGTTCTTCATATGGATCTTGTGTGATACCATGATCCTCTGCTTTATAATCTGTAGATATCAGATGTCCCTCTGAGCTCCTGGTACAGTCATCTGACAAGAAGAAAACTGATTTTATTATTTTGAATAACACAACTTTAAGTATGTTCCCCACTGAGCTGTAGACGCTTCAAACTGTGTAAAGAAGTGAAGTCAGTGGCACAGGCAGCACTCCATTAGTACTCACTATGTTGAGATGGAGGTCAGTGACAGTGAATACTAATGAAGCGGGGCAGGAGAGGCCACCAATGCTCTAGGCCACTGCTGGTAGTGGGTGAAAGAAGCGGGCCCACCCAGTCAGAGCAGGAAAGGGGTGGCACTTCCATAGAGATACATCACATAAGCTTAATTCCTGGTGCAAGTTACCGGCTTCCTTTTCCATTAGAGCGGTGACCTCTGACAACACCAGTACTGTTCTGATGGCGGCCCTGCCTGTCCCTGGTTGATCACCTTGCTCACATTACATAACGGACATTCAACACAATCTAATTACAATTTCTGCACCTAGAGTAGTTTATCTTATCCCAACAAAAGTCAAAGAAAATATCAAATGAAGCGAGATAACACATCAATAACACATGGTGTACTTAAGGTTTCCCATTCCCAGTGTTAGGACATAATATCATAAAATTTGGCCCTTATTTTATACTGCTAAGTTCAGGCCTCTGACTATAGTACTAGTTGTCCTGTCCTGATATAGATCGTCTTAACTCGACATCTATTCTAAGATTCCAAAGTGAAATAAGTCTCAGAGCCCAAACCACAGGAACACAATCCATGGCTGCTTAAATATGGCCACTTATGTGGAATAATACTGTAGGATGCCATAAATCTTACTGTATTACACCCCATACACACAATAGAATCCAAACCACATCAGATGGATTTCCCAGCCCGAACTCACGGCGGATCTGCTGTCCCATACAGTATGTAGTATGGGTCTGTGGAGTCACAAGGAAGCAGGGACTCCTAGCTTCATACATCACTAAGATACGGGGAGTCCTGGTGTGTGGACAGAGTTCGGGATGGGAAATATGACTGATGTACAGACCAGATTTTCTAGTCCGGATTCCATAGTGTGATTGGGGGCTAAGGTGAGGTTTACACAGTGAAATCTGTAGAAGCTGCTTCAGGAATTCAGAAGAAGAATTTTACAGGGTTACCAAATCCATTGCAGTATTCGCAACAAATTACCAGTCAAGCGGTATTTTCCACCTCCAATTTATTTCCATAGAGCTCTGAGGTGGAATCTGCCTGAAGATCGAGCAGGAGGATTATTTTTCCACTAGCTGAAATAATCTGCTGTATAATTCTGGTAAATTCTGTCCCTTCCCCGAGTACTGACAGCCGGTGAGGAAGAAATTTGCTTCGTTCAGATGTCAAATCCATATTCCTGCTGTATGTTATATTCTATACTACATTTATTATCCCCTATAGCGGTATCACATTTATATTCATGTATTATTAATATTTTAGCTGAATCGGGGAACAACAAATAGTCTAAAAAATGACTGAATAGAATGAGTGACCCTTCTGTGCTTTATATAGTGGTGACTCCTCACCTGGGCGGTTCCCTGTAGGAATGTCCTCCTCACACTCCTCATCACCACTCACATAGGGATCTGTAGTATTAGTAGTGCTCAGATCTTTATCCTGGTGGGAAATCTGTAATACAAATATTATAAAGATCAGCAGACAAATGGGGAAGTCATGGAGAAATGTTCTAAATGTTTTTTTATCACCATAATGACCAAACATGACCTGACAGGAGGAGTTATCTGAGCCAAATAGCAGCAAATCTGAAGCTGGACATAGATATTAGATGATGACTCAATGACAATCGCAAGAACCTCATACACATGTATACTCGGCATGGCTGCGCTCCAAAAGCCACATAGCGCTCCTTTCCTTCTGCGCCCTGCTGTGTACCCAAACTGCAGTTTACACCCCCATGTATGACACTGGTGTACACAGGATAATGGACTTAATGCCATATGTGGTATAAACTGCTGTTTGGGCACAGCCAGGCATAGAATGGAATGAGCGATATTTGGTTTTTGGCGCACAGATTTAAACAGTTTAGCTTTTGAGATGAAAAAGTTCAAGGCTGGGAAAGCCGCAGGGCCAGATGACATCAGTCCAAGGCTAATTAAGGCTTGCGGGGACCAGCTGTGTGGTATTATTACATATAAGTTTAATATGAGCCTGAAGCTGGAAATAGTCCCTGAATTATGGAAATCTTTTTGTGTGGTACCAGTTCCAAGGAAACCTCACCCTATGGACCTTAACGACTATAGACCTGTAGCACTGACATCCCACTTGATGAAGATTTTAGAGAGATTGGTTCTCACATATCTCCACCCTCTAGTGCGCCCGGCTATGGACCCTCTCCAGTTTGCTTATCGGCCAGGCATTGGGGTAGATGATGCCATCATCCACCTTCTGCACAGGGCTCTTTCTCAGCAGGAGAAACCAGGGAACACGGTGAGAATAACGTTCTCTGATTTTTCCAGTGCTTTTAACACCATACAGCCCGGGCTACTGAGAGACAAGCTGGGCCTTGCTGGAGTGGACCACCACCTCTCCAACTGGATCCTAGACTACCTCACAAACCGGCCTTAATATGTGAGAGCCCGGGACTGTGTGTCAGATACCGTGATCTGTAATACGGGGGCACCTCAGGGTACGGTTCTCGCCCCTTTCCTCTTCACACTGTACACTGCAGATTTTAGGTGGAAATCATCCAGCTGCTACCTACAGAAGTATTCTGACGACTCTGCAATAGTGGGTCTCATCACAGACGATGATGACAGGGAGTACAGAGAACTGAACCGGGATTTTGTGGACTGGTGCGTGCGGGACCACCTGAAGATTAATGCTGGGAAGACCAAGGAGATGGTGGTGGACTTCCATAAATGCAGATGCCCTCCTAAACCAATGGACATCCTAGGGACGGGCATTGAGATTGTCGACACCTATAAGTACCTGGGTGTGCTCCTTAATAATAAGCTGGACTGGGCAGATCACATGGAGGTCCTGTACAGGAAGGGCCACAGCAGGTCCCGGGGGCACTTCTTAGAACTTTTTTACAACTCTGTAGTGGCATCAGCCATCTTCTTCGGAGTGGCCTGCTGGGGGAGCAGTATATCAACCAGGGATAGGAATAGACTCGACAAGCTGATTAGAAGGGCCAGCTCTGTCCTGGGGAGCCCACTGGACCCAGTGCAGGTGGTGGGTGACAGAAGGAAACTGTCCGTGGTGAGCTCCATGCGGGAGAATAACTCCCATTCCATGCATGAGACCGTGATAGCGCTGGGCAGTACTGTCAGTGACCGACTACTCCACCCTAAGTGTGAGAAGGAGCACTATCGGAAGTCTTTCCTCCCCGCTGTGGTCAGGCTGTACAACCAACACCGACCTAAGCGGAGACCAATACACACAGAGAACTGAAATATCTTTCTGTTTGGGATATCCCCCTCTGCTACTTCTTATCTGTCTGTCTACTATCAATGAAATGCCTCTTACCTTGGAACATTCCTGTACATGTTGTATTTGTATTGCTTATCTTTGCTGCTGTAACACACTGAATTTCCCCATTGTGGGACTATTATTAATTATTATTATTTTGGACGCCATGACACTTTTGCAGAACCCTGAAATGCCAGTAAAGTGGAATCCCCTGACATGTGACCCCATTATGAAAACTACACCCCTGGAGGTATTAATCCGGCGTACAGTGAGCATTTTTAACTTCCAAGTGGTGGTATAATTTATTATCCAGAAATTAATACGCAGCTGATGGTGAAAGGTGAAAATTACAATTTTTCCAGGAATACGTCATTTCAGTGTGTAATATGTTGTGCCCGGCTTGTATCAGAGATGAACGCTCCAAAAGCTGTTGTGCCCGGGATACCCGCTCACCAGTTTTTGGAGTGTGTGTCTCTGCTGACACAAGTTAGGTACAAAATATTTGACAATGAAATGGCAAATCTATGGAAAAATTGCAATTTTCCCTTTTCATTATCAGCTGCGCACTCATTTATTGAAATTAAATGAATGCAACACTCAAGGGTTAAAAATGCTCGCTACCCCACTTGATAAATCCCTTCTATGGTGTAGTTTCCAAAATGGGGTGACATGTCTGCGGATTCCACTTTACTGGCAATTCTTGGGCTCTACAAAAGTGACATGGTGTCCAAAAAACAAACTGTGCTCCAAAAACCAAAATAGCGCTCCTTCCCTTCTGTGCCCGGCTGTGCCCAAACAGCAGTTTATACCACATATGACATTAAGTACGTTATCCTGGGTACACCAGTGTCATACATGGGGGCATAAACTGCAGTTTGGGCACACAGCAGGGGGCAGATGTGAAGGAGCGCTATGTGGCTTTTGGAGCGCAGATTTAGATTGTTGGATTTTGGTCACCATGTCATATTTGCAGATCTTGGGGAATTCCTATTTACTGGCACCTCCAGGGCTCTGCAAAAACAACATGGTGTCCAGAAAATCCCTCTAAATCTGTACTCCAAAAGCTAAAAAGTGCAGTGCTCCTTCCCCTCTGAGCCCTGCTGTGTGCCCAAGCAGCAGGTTACATCCACATATATAATTTTTTTTTTTGTCCCCGGGATAGCCCACTTAATAGTTTTAGGAGTTCATGTCTCTGATGACTCAAAGTGGGTACAACGTATTGGGCACCAAAATGGCATATTTATTTAAAAAGTTCAATTTTCACTTTGTACATTAATTTTTGAGAAGCATTTTTCAGCTCAAAATGATAATACCTCTTGATACATTCCTTGAGGGGTGTAGTTTGTAAAATGGGGTCACTTTTGGGGGTTCCCATTGTACTGGTACTTTGGGGACTCTGCTAATGCGACACCTGAAAACTATTCCAGTAAAATCTGCCCTCCTAAAGCCAAATAGTGCTCTTTCCATTCTGAGCCCCCCTTGTAGCCATACAGCAGATTACAACCACATATGGAGTATTGCCGTGTTCAGGAGAAATTGTGTAACAAACTTAGGGGAGCTTTTTCTCCTTTAACCCTTTGTGAAAATGAAAACTTTGCGGATAAAGTGATGTTTTAGTAATTTTTCATTTACACATCCCAATGTTAGTAAAATCTGTCAAACAGCTGTGGGGTCAAAATGCTCACTATACCCCTTGATGAATTCTGTGAGGTGTGTAGTTTCCAAAATTAGGTGACTTTTGGGTGGTTTGCATTGTTTTGGTACTTTAGGGGCTCTGCAAATGAGACACCTGAAAACTATTCCAGTAAAATCTGCTTTTCAGACCCCCAGTGTCGCTCCTTCCCTTCCGTGCGCTGCCATTCGCCCAAACATCAGTTTTACACCCACATGTGGGGTATTTCTGTGCTCCGGAGAAATTGCATAACAAACTGTGAGATGTATTTTCTCCTTTAACCCTTTGTGAATGTGTTAGTTTTAGGGATAAATTAATGTATTACTGAAAAAATTAAATGTCTAAATTTCACCTCGATATTGTTTTAATTCCTGAGTAATGCTTAAAGGGTTAACAAACTTCCCAAATGCTGTTTTGAATTATTTGAGAGGTGCAATTATGAAAATGGGGTGATTTATGGGGGTTTCTAATATATAGGCCTTTATAATCCTCTTCAGAACTGAAGTGGTCTCTAAAAAATGAGTTTGGGAAATTTTCTTGTAAATCTGGGAAATCGCTGTTACACTTGTAAGCTTTATAACATCCAAAATAAATTAAAGGACGATTAAAAGATGATGTCAATATAAAGCAGAGATATGGTAGATAATATTTATTCATGTATTTTGGTGGTATGACTGTCTGAAAAGCAGAGCATTTCACATTTTGAAAATTGCAATTTTTTTTTTTTTCAAAATTTCCATCAAATTTCCCAATTTATTATAAATAAATACAAAAATATTGATCAATGTTTACCACTAACATGAAGTACAATGTGTCATGAAAAAACATGAAAAGTTGTCATAAAAAATGAGGTCTGGTCCATAAGGCACTTTTAGGCCCGGTCCTGAAGTGGTTAAACTTCTCCACAGCTTTATCTCTGACCTGTCTGGTGAATTCCTTGATCTTCATGATGCTGTTTGTTCACTAACAAACCACTGAGGCCTTCACAGAACAGGTGTATTTATACTGAGACTAAATTACACACAGCCGGACTCTATTAACTCATTAAGTGACTTCTGAAGGCAATTGTGCACACTGGATTTTATTAAAGGGTATCAGAGTACAGGGGGCTGAAGACTTTTGCACGTCACACTTTTCAGATTTTTATTTGATTAAAATTTTGAAAACCAGGTATCATTTTCCTACCACTTCACAATTATCTGCTACTTTGTGTTGGTTATCACTTAAAATGTCAATAAAATACATTTAAGTTCATGGTTGTAAGGTGAAAAAATGTGAAAAAGTTCAAGGGGTATGAAAACTTTTGCAAGCCACTGTAGAGTCCTAGGAGCCCTGACAGTGTCATACACTATGTTCTATAGATATATAGTCCTAGGAGCCCTGACAGTGTCATACACTATGTTTTATAGATATATACTCCTAGGAGTCCTGACAGTGTCATACACTATGTTTCATAGATATATAGTCCTAGGAGCCCTGACAGTGTCATACACTATGTTTTATAGATATATAGTCCTAGGAGCCCTGACAGTGTCATACACTATGTTTTATAGATATATAGTCCTAGGAGACCTGACAGTGTCATACACTATGTATTATAGATATATAGTCCTAGGAGCCCTGACAGTGTCATACACTATGTTTTATAGATATATAGTCCTAGGAGCCCTGACGTTGTCATACACTATGTTTTATAGATATATAGTCCTAGGAGCCCTGACAGTGTCATACACTATGTTTTATAGATATATAGTCCTAGGAGCCCTGACAAGTGTATCATTTGTGGGCTATGTTTCTTCCCCTCTTCCTCTTGCCGTTGGTGTTCCCCTCAGGGCTCGGTCCTAGGCCCCCTGCTCTTCTCCCTCTACAAAGCCCCCATTGGACAAACCATCCCCTCCATGTTAATGTTAGGCATCTCAGAAGATGATGATCCAAAAATAATTGATTTCTTTCCCTAAATGGGTTTTTGTGCAGCAAAATTAGTAATGCATAAAGAAACAATATAAATGAGGTATCGCCGTAATTGTATCGACCCGCAAAATAAAGGTTGCATGTTACTTATGCTGTACGGCAAAACATTTAAAAGGGAAAACGCAATGCCAGAATTGATGTTTTTTTTTGTTTTTTTTAAATCCCCCCAAGAAAAGAGTTAATAAAATGTATTCAAAATGTTATAGACTCAAATATGGTGTCATTACAAAATGCATCTTATCCCGCAATAGAAATCACCAGAAAAATAAAAAAAACTATAGCTGGAACAATGTAAAGTCAAAAACCCCACAATTCGCCAAATCATTAGAACAAAACTGGCTGCAGCAGGAGAAGAATGTATAAGCTGTGTGAGCGGATATCAGGGGACACCCCGGATTTAGTGCTTAGGAGGGAATAAACACCAGAAGTGACCCCCAGGGTGACCCCCAATCATAGGAGCTACTGGGGATATAGTAGGGAATTTGGTGTTCCCAATGTACTCCGCACAGCTTACATCAGGGGTAGGTAACCTTTTTTGTTCAGCGTGCTGATTTTAATTAAAAAAATCAAAGATGAGGTACTCGGAGGGTCGGGCAATAATTGTAAGCTTGACGACCCCTAAACTAAAGTCATTAAAACACATTGTACAATCGGCATTACAATGATATTACAGTCTCAAAGACATACAGGGCTCGGCTCACCTTTATACATTAAAACCCCCATTAATGACATCATTCTCACTTCCTATTGGAGGAAGCGAACATCAATCACTATTAGCATTAGTATGATTCTCAGACAAAGGCTTACACATGAGCTCAGACAGAGGTTTATCATCTCTGGGGACTCTCTAAGGCCTATCCACTATTTCAATAGTCAAAGATGACCTGTGACATCAGCTAATGGCTACCCCCACCTAACGAATGTCTCACAAGATATAACATTTCTTAAAACACATATGGGTACAGTTACCAAGTATGAGAATATATGTATACATAGAACACAAAAGACTTAATTACATTACATTATCTAATGTGATAATATGGCACCGCAAGTGGATATATATTTAATAATTTCTCTTCATTATGTGTTCACGAGCAGCGTATGGCGGCACCTTATGGTGGAACACACTATGTATCTGGATGCAGCTATATTCTTAGGCCACTGGAACTTTTAATTCAATGTAAAACTGCGTTTACATGGTGCAGTTTTGCACAAAAACAAAACCAAAATGCGCAAAAACACATCCTTAATACAAAAAAACACACCGTTATACAGAATAATGTCCCATAGCGGCCTCTGTTCACAGTATTATGTCCCATAGCGGCCCCTGCACACCGTATTAATAATAATAATAGTCCTTTAATAGTCCCACAATGGGGAAATTCAGTGTGTTACAGCAGCAAAGATAAGCAGATACAAATAGAAAATGTACAGGAATGTAGTGGCCCCTGCACACAGTATTATGTCCCATAGTGGCCCCTGTATTATATCCCATAGCGGCCCCTGCACACAGTATTATGTCCCATAGCGGCCCCTGTACCCTGTATTATATCCCATAGTGGCCCCTGCACACTGTATTATATCCCATAGTGGCCCCTGCACACTGTAATATATCCCATAGTGGCCCCTGCACACTGTATTATGTCCCATAGCGGCCCCTGCACACTGTATTATGTCCCATAGAGGCCCCTGCACAAGGTATTATGTCCCATAGCGGCCCCTGCACATGGTATTATGTCCCATAGAGGCCCCTGCACATGGTATTATGTCCCACAGCGGTCACGCACACCGTATTATATCCTATAGTGGCCCTTGCACACAGTATTATGTCCAATAGTGACCCCTGCACACAGTATTATGTCCAATAGTGGCCCCTGCACACAGTATTATGTCCAATAGTGGCCCCTGCACACGGTATTATGTCCCATAGCGGCCCCTGCACACAGTATTATGTCCAATAGTAGCCCCTGCACACAGTATTATGTTCCATAGCGGCCCCTGCACACAGTGTTATGTCCCATAGCGGCCCATGCAAATAGTATAATATTCTAACTTTTATAATAATTTATAATTGTCCCCACTTACTAGCTATTATTATACCGCGGGGTATTTTCAGACCCCAGAGTATAATAAGTGGAGGGCCAAGAGAGGTGACAAACAAAAAACAATGTTACTCACCTTCCCTGGGCTCCGCGGTGGCTCTGTTCTCTTTGGGTGCTTCTGCCTGATGTAAGAGACCGCTGATTGGGTCTCAGGGGTCACATCGCGTCATTATGCTTCATCACCTCTTCTGGGGCTCCGCTTAATATACTCTGGGGTCTGAAGAGACCCCACAGTATAATAATAGCAGTTTCGTTTCGACCGTGTTTGGTCCAATCAAAACTGGTGGGTGAGGACTCGGGCTGCCCGTGCCAGGGAAATAAGCCTCATGTGCCACTCTTGGCACGCGTACCGGGGGTTGCCGACCCCTGGCTTACATATTCACTATTTACCATCCACTGTGCAGTCATGTCTGGGATACCAAAGCTCACTACTCCCCTTAATAAATTCTTTCAGGGGTGCAGTTTTCAAAATGGGGTCACTTTACTGGTACCTTAGACGTTCTGTAACCATGACATGGTGTCCAGAAACCAAACATCTAAATCTGTTCTCCAAAAGTCACATAGAGCTCCTTCCCTTCTGCCCCCTGCTGTGTGCCCAAACTGCAGTTTATACCCCCATGTATGACACTGGTGTACCCAGGATAATGGACTTAATGTCATATGTGGTATAAACTGCTGTTTGCGCACAGAAGGAAAGGAGCGCTATTTTGGTTTTTGGACATCATGACACTTAAGTGTTGCAATAATTTATTTTCCAGAAATGAATACACAGCTGATGATGAAAATGACAATGAGAAGGACTTTGGTACAAGAATCCTCCCTAAATATTAGTGACCCGATGCCAAAAACCGAGATTCATAGAAAGACGCTTAAAGTTGTAAAAGAGTTTCAGAGTGTAAAATTTACCAATAGATCTGTTGTCTTATAGTAAGAAGATTGGAATTCCCTATGGCTGACTATAGTAAAGCCCCATAGCACAGGTAAATTACCTGTGAGATCAGGAGAGGAGCGGGGGTCGGGGATAGTTTCTGATCATGTGACCTCGGAACAAGGCCGGGACCCCTGGGTCCATGATGAAGAATCTGCCGGATCAATCAAGTTAAATTTAATTTCCCAAGACAACCCCTTTAAAGCAACCGAGTCCTGAGACAACTAGAATTACTGGAATCCACAAAATCCACAGGAAATAAGTGACTTTTGTGAACTTTTTTTTTTAAAAACATTTTAACGTGACTGTGATTAAAGGCGATGGAGACCATTGTCAACTTTCCTTTAGTTTGGACACTATATGTAAGTATTATACTATGTTGAGGAGACAAGGAGGACATTATACTGTGTGGAGGAGACAAGAAGGACATTATAGTGTGTGGGGGCCACAAGGAGGACATTATACTGTGTGGGGGCCACAAGGAGGACATTATACTGTGTGGAGGAGACAAGGAGGACATTATAGTGTGTGGGAGCCACAAGGAGGACATTATAGTGTGTGAGGGACACGAGGAGGACATTATACTGTGTGGGGGACACAAGGAGGACATTATACTGTGTGGGGGCCACAAGGAGGACATTATACCATGTGGGGGCCACTAACCAGTCTTTATACTGTGTGTGATTCTGGAATATGTTCTCTGTGTAGATTCGGAGGATTTACAGGGAGATTCACTTTCTATTACTCGGCTCCACTGGGAAGTTTGGGTGTCCATTAGTGTCCATGTAGTGCAGATACATATGGAGCTACAGAGGAGGGGGGAGCGGAGCTGAGGCCGTGCTGGGGAGAGGGAGGAGAACATGTGGCCAGTACTAGGGGGCGACACCGAGCCAAAAGTCTGACCATAGAAGAGGCTGCAGACTGGAAATGAGGGTGACTGAATGGTAGATACTAAATCCTAGTGGTCTAAAGGACCCTTGATGACGTCATGACCATGTGATCAGACTCTTGTGTGGGCGGAGCTATTCTGGATTGTACAGGACAGTGTGGTGTGACACATAGATTAGTGTCAGAGCTGTGGGGAATGGCCGCTGTAATAGGTAATAAACTTAAAATAATCCCCTGTAAAGGGGATTATGCCATGAAAAGTATTTATTATCTATCCATAGGAGAGGGGACAAATATCTGATCGGCGGGGGTCTGACGGCTGCGTCTCCCACCGGTCTCAAGAATTGAGGGGGTTCTTTTCTCCTGCTTTGCATTGAGCCTGACCAAAGCCAGGCAGAGTGTAGGCGTATCAATATTATGTCAGCGGTATGATGTTGGCCCCCTCACCTATCAGCGGTATGATGCTGGACCCCCTCACCTATCAGCGGTATGACGCCGGGCCCCCTCACATATCAGCGGTATGACACTGGGCCCCCTCACATATCAGCGGTATGACACCGGGCCCCCTCACATATCAGCGGTATGACACCGGGCCCCCTCACATATCAGCAGTATGACGCCGGGCCCCCTGACCTATCAGCGGTATGACGCCGGGCCCCCTCACCTATCAGCGTTATGACGCCGGGCCCCCTCACATATCAGCGGTATGACGCTGAGCCCCCTCACATATCAGCGGTATGACACCAGGCCCCTTCACATATCGGCGGTATGACACCGGCCCCCTCACATATCAGCGGTATGACGCCGGGCCCCCTGACATATCAGCGGTATGACGCCGGGCCCCCTCACCTATCAGCATTATGACACCGGGCCCCCTCACATATCAGCGGTATGACGCTGAGCCCCCTCACATATCAGCGGTATGACACCAGGCCCCCCTCACATATCGGCGGTATGACGCCAGGCCCCCTGACATATCAGCGGTATGACGCCGGGCCCCCTCACCTATCAGCGTTATGACGCCGGGCCCCCTCACATATCAGCGGTATGACACGGGCCCCCTCACATATCAGCGGTATGACGCCGGGCCCCCTGACATATCAGCGGTATGATGCCGGGCCCCCTCACCTATCAGCGTTATGACGCCGGGCCCCCTCACATATCAGCGGTATGACGCTGAGCCCCCTCACATATCAGCGGTATGACACCAGGCCCCCTCACATATCGGCGGTATGACACCGGCCCCCTCACATATCAGCGGCATGACGCCAGGCCCCCTCACATATCAGCGGTATGACTCTGGCTGAGGCTGAGCTGCAATTCCAAGAACAGCCTGGACACATTAAGAGGCAAAGTGACAGAAAAACAGCATTTCTGGTGTAGAGTTTTTGCTTTTTCTATGGCGGCCATCTTACGGTATAAATAACATTACATTTACAATCTAGTGGGCTAAAAGACTTGGTCCCCCTGCCACTAGAATACAGCTGGATCTGAACATAAGGATTCAGTGCTCTGTGCACGAGGATTTATCCTGCTCTACACAGGACAAGGCTGAGGCCCCACCTGGAAGAAATTCAGATTTTCTTTGTTGCAGATTTTGCTGTGATTTTCTGAGCAAAAGCCAAGACTATCTACAGAAGGAATGTGAGATATCTAGGAAGTTCTTATCCTGCTCCTTCCGCACAATACACTCCTGGCTTTGGCTCAAAAAACTGCAGCAATGTAAAGGTACACTGGAGGGACATGGGGGATAGTGGGGTGCTTGTTAGTAATGTGGGGGTACACTGGAGGGACATGGGGGATAGTGAGGTGCTTGTTAGTAATGTGAGGGTACACTGGAGGGACATGGGGGATAGTGGGGTGCTTGTTAGTAATGTGGGGGTACACTGGAGGGACATGGGGGATAGTGAGGTGCTTGTTAGTAATGTGGGGGTACACCGGAGGGACATGGGGGATAGTGGGGTGCTTGTTAGTAATGTGGGGGTACACTGGAGGGACATGGGGGATAGTGGGGTGCTTGTTAGTAATGTGGGGGTACACTGGAGGGACATGGGGGATAGTGGGATGCTTGTTAGTAATGTGGGGGTACACTGGAGGGACATGGGGGATAGTGGGATGCTTGTTAGTAATGTGGGGGTACACTGGAGGGACATGGGGGATAGTGAGGCGCTTGTTAGTAATGTGGGGGTACACTGGAGGGACATGGGGGTTAGTGAGGTGTTTGTTAGTAATGTGGGGGTACACTGGAGGGACATAGGGGATAGTGGGGTGTTTGTTAGTAATGTGGGGGTACACTGGAGGGACATGGGGGATAGTGGGGTGCTTGTTAGTAATGTGGGGGGTACATTGGAGGGACACGAGGGATAGTGAGGTGTTTGTTAGTAATGTGGGGGTACACTGGAGGGACATGGGGGATAGTGAGGTGCTTGTTAGTAATGTGGGGGTACACTGGAGGGACATGGGGGATAGTGAGATGCTTGTTAGTAATGTGGGGGTACACTGGAGGAACATGAGGGAATTGTGGGGTGCTTGTTAGTAATGTGGGGGTACACTGGAGGGACATGAGGGATAGTGAGGTGCTTGTTAGTAATGTGGGGGTACACTGGAGGGACATGGGGGATAGTGAGGTGCTTATTAACAATGTGGAGGTACACTGGAGGGACATGGGGGATAGTGGGGTGCTTGTTAGTAATGTGGGGGTACACTGGAGGGACATGGGGGATAGTGGGATGCTTGTTAGTAATGTGGGGGTACACTGGAGGGACATGGGGGATAGTGGGATGCTTGTTAGTAATGTGGGGGTACACTGGAGGGACATGGGGGATAGTGAGGCGCTTGTTAGTAATGTGGGGGTACACTGGAGGGACATGGGGGTTAGTGAGGTGTTTGTTAGTAATGTGGGGGTACACTGGAGGGACATAGGGGATAGTGGGGTGTTTGTTAGTAATGTGGGGGTACACTGGAGGGACATGGGGGATAGTGGGGTGCTTGTTAGTAATGTGGGGGGTACATTGGAGGGACACGAGGGATAGTGAGGTGTTTGTTAGTAATGTGGGGGTACACTGGAGGGACATGGGGGATAGTGAGGTGCTTGTTAGTAATGTGGGGGTACACTGGAGGGACATGGGGGATAGTGAGATGCTTGTTAGTAATGTGGGGGTACACTGGAGGAACATGAGGGAATTGTGGGGTGCTTGTTAGTAATGTGGGGGTACACTGGAGGGACATGAGGGATAGTGAGGTGCTTGTTAGTAATGTGGGGGTACACTGGAGGGACATGGGGGATAGTGGGATGCTTGTTAGTAATGTGGGGGTACACTGGAGGGACATGGGGGATAGTGAGGCGCTTGTTAGTAATGTGGGGGTACACTGGAGGGACATGGGGGTTAGTGAGGTGTTTGTTAGTAATGTGGGGGTACACTGGAGGGACATAGGGGATAGTGGGGTGTTTGTTAGTAATGTGGGGGTACACTGGAGGGACATGGGGGATAGTGAGATGCTTGTTAGTAATGTGGGGGTACACTGGAGGGACATTGGGGGATAGTGAGGTGCTTGTTAGTAATGTGGGGGTACACTGGAGGGACATGGGGGATAGTGAGGTGTTTGTTAGTAATTTGGGGGGTACACTGGAGGGACATAGGGGATAGTGAGGTGTTTGTTAGTAATGTGGGGGTACACTGGAGGGACATGGGGGATAGTGGGGTGCTTGTTAGTAATGTGGGGGTACACTGGAGGGATATGGGGGATAGTGGGATGCTTGTTAGTAATGTGGGGGTACACTGGAGGGACATGAGGGATAGTGAGGTGCTTGTTAGTAATGTGGGGGTACACTGGAGGGACATGGGGGATAGTGAGGTGCTTGTTAGTAATGTGGGGGTACACTGGAGGGACATGGGGGATAGTGAGATGCTTGTTAGTAATGTGGGGGTACACTGGAGGGACATGGGGGATAGTGAGGTGCTTTTTAGTAATGTGGAGGTACACTGGAGGGACATGGGGAATTGTGGGGTGCTTGTTAGTAATGTGGGGGTACACTGGAGGGACATGAGGGATAGTGAGGTGCTTGTTAGTAATGTGGGGGTACACTGGAGGGACATGGGGGATAGTGAGGTGCTTGTTAGTAATGTGGGGGTACACTGGAGGGACATGGGGGATAGTGAGATGCTTGTTAGTAATGTGGGGGTACACTGGAGGGACATGAGGGATAGTGAGGTGCTTTTTAGTAATGTGGAGGTACACTGGAGGGACATGGGGAATTGTGGGGTGCTTGTTAGTAATGTGGGGGTACACTGGAGGGACATGGGGGATAGTGGGGTGCTTGTTAGTAATGTGGGGGTACACTGGAGGGACATGGGGGATAGTGAGGTGTTTGTTAGTAATGTGGGGGTACACTGGAGGGACATGGGGGATAGTGGGGTGCTTGTTAGTAATGTGGGGGTACACTGGGGGGGCATGGGGGATAGTGGATGCTTGTTAGTAATGTGGGGGTACACTGGAGGGACATGAGGGGATAGTGAAGTGTTTGTTAGTAATGTGGGGGTACACTGGAGGGAAATGGGGGATAGTGGGGTGCTTGTTAGTAATATGGGGGTACACTGAAGGGACATGAGGGATAGTGAGGTGTTTTAGTAATGTGGGGGTACACTGGAGGGACATGAGGGGATAGTGGGGTGCTTGTTAGTAATGTGGGAGTACACTGGAGGGACATGGGGGATAGTGAGGTGCTTGTTAGCAATGTCGGGGTACACTGGAGGGACATGAGGGGATAGTGAGGTGCTTATTAGGAATGTGGGGGTACACTGGAGGGACATGGGGGATAGTGAGGTGTTTTAGTAATGTGGGGGTACACTGGAGGGACATGAGGGGATAGTGGGGTGCTTGTTAGTAATATGGGGGTACACTGAAGGGACATGAGGGATAGTGAGGTGTTTTAGTAATGTGGGGGTACACTGGAGGGACATGAGGGGATAGTGGGGTGCTTGTTAGTAATGTGGGAGTACACTGGAGGGACATGGGGGATAGTGAGGTGCTTGTTAGCAATGTGGGGGTACACTGGAGGGACATGGGGGATAGTGGGATGCTTGTTAGTAATGTGGGGGTACACTGGAGGGACATGGGGGAAAGTGAGGTGCTTGTTAGTAATGTGGGGGTACACTGGAGGGACATGGGGGTTAGTGGGATGCTTGTTAGTAATGTGGGGATACACTGGAGGGACATGGGGGATAGTGAGGTGCTTGTTAGTAATGTGGGGGTACACTGGAGGGACATGGGGGATAGTGGGGTGCTTGTTAGCAATGTGGGGGTACACTGGAGGGACATGGGGGATAGTGGGATATACCTGGATGTAGTTATAGCTTCACTTGTTAGTATCGGGGTCTCTGCTGTACAATACAGTGAAGCCCTGGTGGCCGCCACCTTTAAAGGCTCGGCATGTACTATTACGGTGGATGTCGGGGAAGGGGAACAATTATTTAAAAAGTGACCTCTGAGTTTGTTCACGTTTCGCTTTAATTTTGCTGTTTTTACTTTATTTCTTTTATATTTTCTATTTTTTTTGCCCAAAATGCTAAATTTAATAAAAATAAAAGTATAAATAGTGTTTTGTGAGTGTCATAACTGTAATAGTAAGAAATCCACCAATTAGCTATAACTATAACCCATCAAGGCACAACAAGATCTCTGCATACTGTGGTGGAAGACGTAGGACATGATGGAGTAAGGCTATGGTCACACTACTGTTATGCATGTCCAGTCAAGACACAGGAGGAGAGGAAACAATGGGAGTACAAGTTTATGCAAAAATGTAAAACTCTGCAATTTGGACTTAATATTCATGCCAGCTTCATGTCACACTATGTATGAACTGTGAGGGTCACAAATCACCTCCTGATAGCAAACAGATAACAGATCCCTCTGTCACGCACCACAACTTTCCAGATTGTTTTTTGACCGGTTGTAAATAACTTCTCTACTTAGATTGCATTTTGTTTTGGTTTTTTTAAGGACTCTAAAATCCTTTGAAGACCATGTGTATAAAAATCTGTGAATTTTCAGTTCTTGTATAACACCATGTCTGATGAAGGAAGCTAGTACTCCTGAAAGCTTACTTATAAATATACTCAGTTAGCCTCTAAAAGGTATCGCCTGATTTCTATACTCTTCCACTACTTTCAATGACTAGCACGGTACAACATTATACTACTATATACTATATATACTGATATACCCTGACTATATACTATATATACTGACTATATAATATATATACTGATATATACTGACTATATACTATATATACTGACTATATACTATATATACTGACTATATACACTGACTATATACTATATATACTGATATACACTGACTATATACTATATATACTGATATACACTGACTATATATTATATATACTGATATACACTGACTATATACTATATATACTGACTATATACACTGACTATATACTAATATATACTGACTATATTCACTGACTATATACTATATATACTGATATACACTAACTATATACTATATATACTGACTATATACTATACTAGCAGAAGGACCCCGATTCGCATGGGTACATTTAATTTTTTGTTTGTGTAGTGGCCCCATAAGAATTGGCTAGTTTTGCACTTGACATCCAGTATGGCAGTCCAGTATAGGTACAGTCTATTTATGGCTGTGTTGCTATGGAAACCTGGTAGATGAAATGTGAACTTATATTGGCTGATACACGTGATATGACTGAATATTTAAGGACCTGCGAACTGCTATTGACTCATACAGGACATAAATAGCTTGGTTGCTATGGAAACCTGGTGTAAAGCTGTGTGTATGTCAAAACTGAAGAACTTGCGATTTTCCATTGGTCCATAAGCATCATGTGTATCTCAGTTTGGAGATCAGTGAAAGACCTGCAATTGGTTATTATGGAAAACCTGGAGTAAAGCTGTGTGTATGTGACCTTGTGTAACAGTGTCATCCACAGCGCCCTGCCCCTTTAAAGTTGACCCACAGCAGTGAAGAAAAATGGCTGGGTTTTTATGGAAACATGGAGTGCAGCTGTGTGCATGTGGCTGACAATGCCTTGTCAGATTGGAGATGGGCTTGGGTCTGCTGGGTTGTTTCAGCAGCTCACTGTTGTCTGTGACATACCTTGTCAGATTAGAGACAGGCTTGGGTCTGCTGAGAGTTTTCATTAGCTCGAGCAGCAGCCATGTGTTTTGCTGCAGGGGACATGAGTAGTTTAAAATTTCAATTTTAAAGTTTCAATTTATAAGAATGCTGAAATCCAGTATGGCAGTCCAGTCAGTGGTGTAAATACCGGGGTAGCAGTGGTAGCGGCTGCCACAAGGCCCGGGACATTAGGGGTCCCGGCAGGCCCCTGATTTTTTTTTTTTTTAATAGGCCGTTACCTGCTGGTAATTAAATGTGAACTTATATTGGCTGATACACGTGATATGACTGAATATTTAAGGAACTGCGAACTTCTATTGACTAATACAGGTCACAAATAGCTTGGTTGCTATGGAAACCTGTGTGCCTGAGGAGACTAAGCGCCTGCGAGCTTCTATTGGCTGATAAGGGACATGTGACCGTGTGTATGGCAGTTGGAATATGAGTGAAAGACTTGCAGGCTTGTATTAGCTAATGCTGGTCATTTTTTGGGAATACTGTATCTCAGGAATGGTATGCCCAAGAGAGCTGAGACTCAGTCTAAAATATTCCCGGACACCTGATGTACATGTGTGCCAAATTTAGTGAGGATCGGTCCAGTCGTTTGGTCACGCATAAAGAACAGACAGACAGACAAATATACAGACAGAAACTCATTTTTATATATATGAGATATACTGACTATATACTATACAGTATATACTGATATACACTGACTATATATACTTACTATATACTATATATACTGATATACAATGACTATATACTATATATACTGATACACACTGACTATATACTATATATACTGTTTTACACTGACTATATACTGATATATAGTGACTATATACACTGACTATATACTATATATACTGATATACACTGACTATATACTATATATACTGACTATATACTATATATACTGATACACACTGACTATATACTTATTAGTCTTCAGTTTTTGCGGACAGAGTGTCTTTAGTGTGTGTTCAGTGTTTCTTCAGTATCAGTGAATTACCGTGTTTCTCCGAAAATAAGACAGGGTTTTATATTATTTTTTGCTCTGAAAAAAGGGCTAGGGCTTATTTTCAGGGTAGGTCTTAATTTTTAGCATGAACAACAATCACACATTTATCACTTTTTATTTCAACTTTTATCAGACGTGAAACAGCGAAAAAACAGCGGTTCGGCACTTTTGATCTTTTTTTTTTTTTTTTTGCTACGGCATTCACCATAGAGGTAAAATATTTTTATAAGTTTGTAGACCGGGAGTTTTCGGACACAGGAATACCTAATGTGTATGTGTTTCACAGTAATATTTTATTTTTATATGTATTCTAGTGAAAGTGAGAGAGGGCTTGAACTTTTATTATTTTGTGTTTTTTATATTTTTTTTTCTTTTTTACTATTAACCCCTTGAACCTGCAATCATCCCATAGACTACAATACAACGTATTGCTGTCTATGGGAGATTATCTACATTACTATTGAGGCAATAGTAATATTCCTATGACAGGCCTGGTAGCCTTCATAAGGCTTTCAAAGGAACAGGTCAGGTGAGATCGCGGGAGCCGGCCTGCAACTTCAAAGGTATGGGGCTGGTGGGGACCGGCCCCGGGGATAGTTTATCTGCTTTGGGGGGTCGATTTGGAGGGGGGTCACGGACTGGCTCACTCAACAATGCCCGCGATCAGAGTGAACTCTGATTGCGGGCATTAACTGCGGGTCTCCACTGTACAAGGAGACCCGGTATAGTAGCTATAGGGGGTGGAGACTGGCCCTAGGGAGTGCAGGGGGGGAAGCGCGGAGGTCACACTTAGCAATGCCCGCGGTCAGAGTCCATTCTGATCGCAGGCATTAACTCCAGCGGTTCTGCTACTTTGGTTGGAGGGGGGGGGGGGTCACGCTTAACAATGCTCGCGATCAGGGTAGACCCGGTACGGCAGCTATGGTAGCCGCTCTGCAGCAGAGCAGCCGCCATCTTTAAGGACCCAGCATCCGCTGTAATCGCACAGCAGATGTCGGGAAGGGGTTAAATTAGCTAGGGCTTATTTTTGGAGTAGGGCTTATTTTTGGAGTAGGGCTTATATTTCAAGCCTACTCCAAAAAACCTGGAAAACGTAGCTAGGGCTTATTTTCGGAGTAGGGCTTATTTTCTGCAGCCCGGAAATAGCTGTTTATTCACTGTGAAGTAATTCGGATCGAAGCAAATTTTTTTGGAACTTCGAATCGTACTTTTGAGAAATTCACTCATCTCTAATCAGTATATATAGTATATAGTCAGTGTACAGTTGTGCTAAAAAGTTTACATACCCCGGCAGATTTTTTGGCCTTTTTTCAGAGAATATGAATGATAACACAAAAACTTTTTCTCCACTCATGGTTAGTGGTTGGTTGAAGCCATTTATTGTCAAACTTCTGTGTTTTTTCTTTTTAAATCATAATGACAACCAAAAATATCAAAATGACCCTGTTCAAAAGTTCCCATCCCCCAGTTCTTAATAGCGTGTATTGTCCCCTCTAACATCAATGACAGCTTGAAGTCTTTTGTGCTAGTTGTGGATGAGACTCTTTATTTTCTCAGATGGTTCTCCAGTTCCTGTAAATTCCTGGGCTGTCTTGCATGTCCTGCGCGCTTGAGATCTCCCCAGAGGGGCTCAATGATATTGAGGTCAGGAGACTGAGATGGCCACTCCAGAACCTTCACTTTCTTCTGCTATAGACAATGACAGGTCGACTTGGCCTTGTGTTTTGGATCGTTGTCATGTTGGAACGTCCAAGTACGTCCCATGCGCAGCTTCCTGGCTGATGAGGGCAGATTTGCCTCCAGTATTTGCTGAAAACGCGCTGCATTCATCTTTCCTTCAACTTTGACCAAGTTTCTAGTATACAATGGCTAGATATAACTACATCAATAGTTAGACACCCTCAGCTGGATTGTAACAACTATCATCATTGACACAGTTAAAATAACATCTCAGTATAGCTGCATAAGAGTCAAATATACCCGGCTACATATAGTATCTAGTCTATCTACATATAGTGTCTAGTGTATCGTCTCTACGCATTTTCACCATTAAGATACTACTCGGGTTCATCAGAACGTAGATAGACCTGCCAAGTTTTCCTTCCCTAATCCTAAACCAAAGATAGGTGAATTTCTATCCTATAATATCACAGTGTACAATATAATTTATTTATATATATTATTTATCATTATACTTATTATATGCAACATATTAGTATGATACTGTATATAACACTTAATATTAATATTCCCATCACGACTATTACATGTAGTACTTTGGGTATAATAGAATTATATACAGATAACTTCTGATGACAAATCTTAATGTAATTTTGAAACAATGTCGTTATTAACCTTTTAATAGGAAAATTACAATATTTTATCCTTGGACTATAGCTTAGCATAGATATAACAAACACACACAGATGAATATGTTGTAATACTTAATCCAATTAGTACAGCCACATTGTTACCTTTCTTTTTAATAAAGCAATACTTTATACTAAACATTAATTTACTAAATCTCACTGTGTTCTTCATTTGAGACAAACAGCACAATATCAGGAAATAAAATTATTATTTCCTTCAGATCTCAGAAAATCAGCAAAATCCAAAGCACAGATCTTTTCTATACAGAATTATAAAACTTAACGTTTAATTCATTATTTAAAACAAATAGTAGTCCTAAAAACAATGGAACAATCTTACCAGTTCCGGTTGTGTGTGGACAGCAAAAATCTCTTGGGGTCATGGAGACTACACCCTAGATAGTGCTGACACCCCCGCAAAATAACTCCCCGCCCTTACAAGGTCAGTCCCGCTGCTGAACCTGAATTGCCCTAATTGTGTCTCCTTTCCAACACGTTTTGCTACCCCAAAAAAAGCAGTCGAGTAGTCTCACCACTGTGGGACTGCAAGACAGCTCCCCCACACTCGGGGTTTGCAGCATTTTGCATACAGGAACTATCAGGTTTATCTCTTAACTATCCACTGATGAGCACCCTTGTTTGGGGTAGCGAAACGCGTCGGGCTAGAGACACAATTAGGGCAATTCATGGTCAGCAGCGGGACTGCCCTTAAAAGGGAGGGAGTTATTTTGTGGGGTGTCAGGGCTATCTGGGGTGTAGTCTCCTGTACCCATCTTTTTCCCTGCCAAGAGATTTTTGCTGTCCACCCACAACTGAAACTGGTAAGATTGTTCCATTGTTTTTAGGACTACTATTTGTTTTAAATAATAAATTAAATAATTCTGTATAGAAAAGATCTGTGCTTTGAATATGCCAAAGATGTTAAAACAGTAGAGGCCGCAAAAATAGATGTGAAGAAAAAAAAATGATGTACAGTACAGACCAAAAGTTTGGACACACCTTCGCATTCCAAGAGTTTTCTGTATTTTCATGACTATAAAAATTGTAGATTCACACTGAAGGCATCAAAACTATGAATTAACACATGTGGAATTATATACTTAACAAAAAGTGTGAAACAACTGAAAATATGTCTTATATTCTAGGTTCTTCAAAGTAGCCACCTTTTGCTTTGATTACTGCTTTGCACACTCTTGGCATTCTCTTGATGAGCTTCAAGAGGTAGTCACCTGAAATGGTTTTCACTTCACAGGTGTGCCCTGTCAGGTTTAATAAGTGGGATTTCTTGCCTTATAAATGGGGTTGGGACCATCAGTTGTGTTGTTCAGAAGTCAGGTGGATACACAGCTGATAGTCCTACTGAATGGAGTGTTAGAATTTGTATTATGGCAAGAAAAAAGCAGCTAAGTAAAGAAAAACGAGTGGCCATCATTACTTTAAGAAATGAAGGTCAGTCAGTCCGAAAAATTGGGAAAACTTTGAAAGTGTCCCCAAGTGCAGTGGCCAAAACCATCAAGCGCTACAAAGAAACTGGCTCACATGAGGACCGCCCCAGGAAAGGAAGACCAAGAGTCACCTCTGCTGCGGAGGATAAGTTCATCCGAGTCACCAGCCTCAGAAATCGCAGGTTAACAGCAGCTCAGATTAGAGACCAGGTCAATGCCACACAGAGTTCTAGCAGCAGACACATCTCTACAACAACTGTTAAGAGGAGACTGTGTGCAGCAGGCCTTCATGGTAAAATAGCTGCTAGGAAACCACTGCTAAGGACAGGCAACAAGCACAAGAGACTTGTTTGGGCTAAAGAACACAAGGAATGGACATTAGACCTGTGGAAATCTGTGCTTTGGTCTGATGAGTCCAAATTTGAGATCTTTGGAACCAACCACCGTGTCTTTGTGCGACGCAGAAAAGGTGAAGGAATGGACTTTACATGCCTGGTTCCCACCGTGAAGCATGGAGGAGGAGGTGTGATGGTGTGGGGGTGCTTTGCTGGTGACACTGTTGGGGATTTATTCAAAATTGAAGGAATACTGAACCAGCATGGTTACCACAGCATCTTGCAGCAGCATGCTATTCCATCCGGTTTGCGTTTAGTTGGACCATCATTTATTTTTCAACAGGACAATGACCCCAAACACACCTCCAGACTGTGTAAGGGCTATTTGACCAAGAAGGAGAGTGATGGGGGGCTACGCCAGATGACCTGGCCTCCACAGTCACCAGACCTGAACCCAATCGAGATGGTTTGGGGTGAGCTGGACCGCAGAGTGAAGGCAAAAGGGCCAACAAGTGCTAAGCATCTCTGGGAACTCCTTCAAGACTGTTGGAAGACCATTTCAGGTGACTACCTCTTAAAGCTCATCAAGAGAATGCCAAGAGTGTGCAAAGCAGTAATCAAAGCAAAAGGTGGCTACTTTGAAGAACCTAGAATATAAGACATATTTTCCGTTGTTTCACACTTTTTTGTTAAGTATATAATCCCACATGTGTTAATTCATAGTTTTGATGCCTTTAGTGTGAATCTACAATTTTTATAGTTATGAAAATACAGAAAACTCTTGGAATGCGAAGGTGTGTCCAAACTTTTGGTCTGTACTGTAAATCGAGGAGTAAAACATTCAGGATAATGGAATCTCTTCTCTGTGAATTCCCTGATGTGTAATGAGATTGGATTTATCAGTAAAACATTTCTCACATTTTGGGCATGAATATGGCTTCTCTCCTGTGTGAATCTTTTGATGTTCAACAAGTTTTGATTTAGAGATAAAACATTTCCCACATTCTGGGCATGAATATGGCTTCTCCCCTGTGTGAATTGCCCGATGTCTAATGAGATTGGATTGATCAGTAAAACATTTCTCACATTTTGGGCATGAATATGGCTTCTCTCCTGTGTGAATATTTTGATGTTCAACAAGTTTTGATTTAGAGATAAAACATTTCCCACATTCTGGGCATGAATATGGCTTCTCCCCTGTGTGAATTGCCCGATGTCTAATGAGATTGGATTGATCAGTAAAACATTTCTCACATTTTGGGCATGAAAATGGCTTCTCTCCTGTGTGAATTTTGTGATGTCTAACAAGAGTCTGTTTGTGAGCAAAACATTTCCCACATATTGAACATGAATATGGCTTCTCTCCTGTGTGAATCTTTTGATGTTCAACAAGTCTTGATTTCCTCATAAAACATTTCCCACATTCTGCGCATGAATATGGCTTCTCCCCTGTGTGAATCGCTTGATGTTTAACAAGTTCTGATTTTAGAATAAAACATTTCCCACATTCTGAACATGAAAATGGCTTCTCTCCTGTATGAATTTTTTGATGTTTAACAAGACTTGATTTCTGAGAAAAACATTTTCCACATTCTGCGCATGAATATGGCTTCTCCCCTGTGTGAATCTTTTGATGTTTAACAAGTTGTGATTTAGAGGTAAAACATTTCTCACATTCTGAACATGAATATGGCTTCTCCCCCGTGTGAGTTCTTTTATGTGTTATAAGACTTGATTTGTGAGCAAAACATTTCTCACATTCTGGGCATGAATATGGCTTCTCCCCTGTGTGAGTTCTTTTATGTATAACAAGTTCTGAATTAGAAATACAACACTTCTCACATTCTGGGCATGAATATGGCTTCTCTCCTGTGTGAATTCTCCGATGTATAACACCTCTTCTGTGTCTCTTATTTTGCTTAACAGACTGTGATGATTTAGAAGATTGATCTTTCTTCTGAAGGGCTGAGGGTATATCTGGGGTAATGACATGTTCTTCATATGGATCTTGTGTGATACCATGATCCTCTGCTTTATAATCTGTAGATATCAGATGTCCCTCTGAGCTCCTGGTACAGTCATCTGACAAGAAGAAAACTGATGTTACTATTACTGAATAACATAACCTCATAAGTATATTCCGCACTGAGCTGCCGCTGCCTGAGACGCTTCAGACCGTGTGAAGAAGTGAAGTCAGTGGCACAGGCAGCAAACGACGGCAGCGCGGCCTACTTCATTAGTACTCACTGTGCGGAGACGGAGGTCAGTGATAGTGAATAGTAATGAAGCGGGGCAGGAGACGCCACCACTGCTCTAGGTCACTGTAGAGGTGCTGGTAGTGGGTGAAAGAAGCGGGCCCACCCAGTCACAGCAGTAAAAAGGGGTGGTGGCACTTCCATAGAGATACATTACATAAGCTTAATTTCTTGTGCAAGCTACCAGCTTCCTTTTCCATTAGAGCGGTGACCGGGCCTCTGACAGCACCAGTACTGTTCTGATGGCAGCCCTGCCTGTCCCTGGTAGATCACCTTGCTCACATTACATAAAGGACATTCAATACAATCTAATTACAATTTCTGCACCTAAAGTAGTTTATCTTATCCCAACAGAAGTCAAAGAAAATATCAAATGAAGTGGGACAACACATCAATAACACATGGTGTACTTAGTGATTCCTGTTCCCAATGTTAGGACATAATATCAAGGTCCTTAAAATTTGGCCCTTATTTTGTACTGCTAAGTTCCGGCCTCTGACTACAGTACTAGTTGTCCTGTCCTGATATACTGTAGATCGTCTTAACTGGATGTTTCTTCTAAAGATTCCAAATTAAAATAAGTCTCATAGCCCACACCACTGGAACACAATCCATGGCTGCTTAAATATGGCAAACACAAACTTGTGGGATCCAGCAATTCAGTTGAAAAGTTCCTAAATTAGAAAATATAACTTTCATTTACGCCATGCAAGGAATATTAAAATATCACATTATACGGTGAAAAGTTACATCCATAAAAAAGCCCACGCATTTCAAGACTAATATAGCTGCATCCAGTTACATAGTGTGTTTCCACCGTAAGGTGCTGCCATACGCTGCTCCTGCACACATACATTTGCCACTAATTGGGGGCTGCACATGGACTTTGATTGCTTCTAATCGGAAAGTAAAGGAGCGTCCCAGGAAATAGCAGTAACAGCATGTGTCCTGAAGCATCTAGTGGCAGCACTTCTGTGTTATGGTTTGTGCTATATGACTTTAGTTTAGAGGTCGTCAGACTTACAATTATTGACCGGCACTCCGAGTACCTCATCTTTGATTTTTTTATTAAAATCGGCACGCCGAACAAAATAGGTTGCCTACCCCTGGTTTAGAGCAAAAGAGTGTGGTCATCTTCTGTCGGTTGACAATGAGAAGGCCTTTCACCATGTGCACTGGGGCTTCTTAACCCTTTCATGACCAAGCATCATTGATGCCCCAATGCTCAGGCCAAATTTACCACTTTTGTATGCATTGCTTTACACAGCAATATCTTTTTAATGGCTTTGGCTATCTCAACTAGTTTTACCATGTTTTTTTCAGGACACATAAGGCTTAATACAAGTAAGCCTTATGTGTTAAATAAGTTGAATATTTTTTTTCGCTAGAAGTGGAAGAATGAAATACCTAGGAGTACAGGTCCCCTGCAATCTTTTCCTTTTTTCTATCATTTGAACTATTATCCATTACTAAAGTCCATTGTTTCTGACCTGTGTAGGTACGGCACTTTACAACTGTCCTGTCCTTTCGGTAGACTCAAATTTAGGACCCTGAAACGGCGTAAGATCAATGGCGCAGCACATCTTTGTTCGACTGGCACTACTGGGGCTGTGACAAACAATGGGTCATCATTGAGGCCAAGCTGCTCTCAGTGCATCTATCATCTTTTCCGTGGATCCCTTCCTCCTGTAGGCCAAAATACTTAGTTTACACCTTCCTCTCCTCAGACTTCTTGTCCGTTTGGGACACCGTGGTCTGGAGGGAGACCCTGGCAAGAACCCTACGTCCTCTTAGCCCTCCATTTGACAACTTGATGTTTTTTGCCGGGTCTTTCAGCTCACCAGTTCCTAATATGGTGTGTTAAAGATGATGTATAGATGCATCATGTACTTAATGGGGCTCTCCTGCCTTCCTTTGAGTTTCTCTATGGAGACTCCACTGTCTTGGATGGGATATAACCAACTCTCTTTATTCATGCAGTCATCCTCCTTTACTCCAGCACTTATGTCTAATCCCATGGAACTAGTGGGTATTTTTCTGCATTTTGAACCATAACCTTGTCTTGAGTGAGGCGACTCTTGGGAATGCGACCTTCAGGGTGTGCTTGTGGGATCGGACTGGAATAGGTACTTTGCCCATTCTCATAAGCTGCCGATGCCCTGCCCTACCAGTGGTACCATTGCCCGGGCCTACACAACAGGATCTACCCAACTGTGATGGACCTCTTCTGGAACTGTGGGACCAAGGAAGGGTCCGTCTCCAATATTTGGTGAGAATGGGCTGTGATAAGGCCTAGACATTGGCGTAGCCCTCACACCCTTACTGTAGTTGATTGGATTCAGGAACTCAACTAAATCTGGGGAATGGAGATCTTGGTCGACAGTGGATTCCCCTGCCTCCTCTAAAGCTGTGAAAATTTGGCAGCCTTGGATTCAGTTTCAGGAGTCTGACATGTTTTCTAACTTGATTTCCTTAATTCCTCTGTTCAGGAGGGAAAGTTTCCTTCCTCTGCCATCTCTTTCTTACACTGACAGGTCCCATGACAGCACTTTCCTCCTCTTCTTTCTCCTTCCTTTTCCCCTTCCCCATTTGTTGTTGGTTTATCCTTCCTTCTGTTGCCTTGCCCCATTGGTCTCCCAGTATCATAAGCGTAGCCCATAGCAGTCCTACACCCCTTCTGCCTCACTGGGGACCACTCTTTAGAGACTTCACCCCGGAGACTTCAAAAGAGAAGTCTAAGGTTTTATTTTATAGCTTTTCATTGGGCCTTTAGGCCAAATTACAACCTACAGTCCCCCGGGGGGGTCGTCTAGTTTTATTTTTCTTCTGTTCTTGGCTCATAGGGTTTCTGTTTTTTGCTACCTCTGTTGTATTATCTTCTTGTTTTATACCTTGTTTGTTATAAAACTGTCACTAAACATTGATGAAACATATTCTATACTACATTTGTTCTCACCTATAACAGTATCGCACTATTATTCATGTACTATTTGTATATTAGCTGAATAAGGGAATATATAGTTGGAAAATATGACAGAAGAGAGTCTAAAAAAATTCTCCACAAAATTGTAGCAGTCGGTGAATGAGGAGAATCTGTGACCCTTCTGTGCTTTATATAGTAGTGACTCCTCACCTGGGCGGTTCCCTGTAGGAATGTCCTCCTCACACTCCTCATCACCACTCACATAGGGATCTTCTTTTATTGTCATAGATAGAGCATTAATGTCCTTCAGATCTTTATCCTGATGGAAAATCTGTGAAACAAATATAGAGGTCAACAAACAGGAGGAGAAATCACAGGGAATGTTCTAGATAAAGAAGAAAGATAATTAATCAGCAATATGACCAACATGGCCTGACAGTAGGAGATATCTGAGCAGAAAAGCTAATGATCTTCTGGAAGCTGGACATAGATATTACCAGGGGTGTAACTTGAGGGGGTGCAGAGGGTGCCCATAAGCACTGGCACCAGTATTGAGATTGCAGCTTCCATCTGGCCCGTCAGCCAAGGAGACCCATAGATTACCCTAACCACACTAAGGTTGATTAAACTCCTTAGCACCCATAACCATCACTATCAAGAATTCGCTGTAGGGATGAGGTAGGGGGGCCCCGGACAAAAGATTGCATCAGGGCCCACAAGACTTTAGTGACGCCACTGGATATTACATTGACCATTCAATGACATCCTCAAGAACCTCATACACATGTATACTCGGCATGGCTAGACCTGATTCAGGTTGTGTCAGTGGAGGAGATCAGATTCTACCAGATACATCCGGGGTTCTTTGTCTCAGGGGAAATAAAGGATCAGATCGGTAGAAATCCAACCTGATGGTTCCTTATTCCAACCAGCAGTCTCCATAGCCAGAAGATTGTGAGAAGATCCAGACAACATGTAATGTCTATGGCCAGCTTTATCCTCCATCTCCACCTCTCATTACACAAGTATAAACCATCTAATACTGCCGGATAACCCAAGACTGACCACAAGGACCTCACAGCCCGTCTACACATCATAGGGAAATATCTCCATCTACCTGATCATCCTGTGGAAGAAGAGGACTGGGACATCTCTCCGGTGTTGTCCTCTTACTGGATCTACCTGTAGGAAACACAGACAGGGACTGAATTCATTCTGTACATACAAATAATGGAAGTCCATGTGTATATAGTCATGTCTATTACCTGGTGATGTGAGGGGCTGGTGGTCCTCCATCATCACCTCCTTGTACAGATCCTTGTGTCCTTCTAAATACTCCCACTCCTCCATGGAGAAATAGACAGCGACATCCTGACACCTTATAGGAACCTGACAACACAATGATACAGTCATCACCCAGACCCCTCCAGTTACTGTATAATGTCCCAGCATTCCCAGCAGTGTCACCTCTCCAGTCAGCAGCTCCAGCATCTTGTTGGTGAGTTCTAGGATCTTCTGTCCATTGATCTCCTCCTGTATCAGGGGGTGAGGTGGAGGCCCTGGGATTGGGCTCAGGGTTCCTCCATATCCTTCATACACAGGGGCCTGACAGCGCCCACTAGAGGTCTTCTTCACTACTGTGTAATCCTAGTTATGGGGAGACACATTAATAAATATCACTACATACATGTCCAGAGTCCATCACCTCTCCAGTCATATCATCTGTTATTACTATAGATAAGAATGATGTAATGTGACATCATCAGAATCTCTCACCTCTCCAGTAAGCTGGTAGATGATCTCTAGGGTGACATTTAATAGACTTTCCGCCATCTTGTTCCTGTCTCTTTCCATCCTTGATGGATCAATCAGGAATATTCTCTTATATAGAAGATACTGAGAGGATTCTATATTGTAGGAACCTGAATGGAGAGAAGATGAGACAATGTAATCACTACACGGAATCCCATGTAATAAATAGAACAGTTGAGTCACATTATTATGACCACCTCCTACTTCTGACGTCGGCAGCGTGTAGCTCAGGAAGGAAGTGACTTGTTGTGGGCTGGCTTGGTGGGTATATAAGGTGTGTGATAGGCTGAAGAGAATCTCATTGTTGTCATGGATAAAGGAGACGATTTATCAGAGTTACAAAAGGGATGATTATTGGCTGTCGGGCCAAGGGTGACAGTATTTCTCTAACAGCGCAGGTTGTGAACTCTTCGTTGTGCTGCTTTGGTGAAAGTGTATTGTGAGTGGAGAAATGGCACCATTGGGAATAACCAACGTGGAAACCGCGGAGAACCACGTGCCACTGATGTGACAACAGGTTCAAAGTAGAGATGAGCGAACTGATTCGTTACGAGCTGAAGTCGACCCGAATATTCCAAATAGTTAATTTTTTAACTAAACGGAATACTTTGCGATTAGTGGAACTAAAATGGCCTTTGTGACATACATTGTGCAGTGAACATACAGAGGAGACGTGTCTGTGACATGGGCTGGGGTTCTGGCATCACCTGACAGCCTCGCAGCCAATAATGAATGGTAGGCGGAGACCTTACACTGCTGATGTCACAGACATAACATAAGATTTTAGCTGAGGAGGACGGGGCCATTTTAGGATGTGTTCAAGCTGAGAGACACTTATGTTATCATCATCACTGCATGTTCCAAAGAACTGGAAAACAACAGCAATAGAAGTGCAGAATAGAAGGAGGACAAGTGGAGTTATATGTAATCAATTACAGGCAGATAGTCAAAGAAATCATAGGAGTGGGAAGAGGGAGAATTTCTGCACTGTGCTATAAGCCTGACTGCTGCAGTTTGCACAGAGTTCTACAGACAGTGGACAGTTAACCCTTTCATTGCACATAACTTAAATTTGTTAAGTGTTTTTTGTGATAGAGCAGTTTATTTTGGTTATACATTGTCAGAATGATCTATGAATATCCACAGAGTGTCCTGTTAATGAAAAATATTTTATTATTATTATTTTTTGGGCAATATATTTTTTGTTAAATCCATACAAAGGGCAATTCTAATGAAATAACACTGACACAGCCTGTTCTAGTCTGAACAATCTCCATAACTAAACTTTCGGACAACTTTTGAATTTCTGGCAATATCTGTATCAGTAATAAATTTGTTATATAATTTATTGACAAATTTTTGTCTCTTTTTATGAAATTCTGCATCAATTTCTTCTTTCCTTGCTTGTCTATTGAAATCTATCCCTGTCTCTGACTGTGTATGGAGGACGGGGCTGTGTAAAATGAAGAGAAAATGAGGGGTCGGGTCAGATCTATCAGTTATATCTCGGGGATTATAAAACATAGAAATTTGGTGTAATATGAAAGAGGAAATTCTCTTCTTTCATACGATACTAAGGCTGCAGGGCTATCTGTATTACTTCCAGAGATATCACTGGTTGATAACACAGTTGGGATTAGGATATTTATAGGCAGCCGCTCTTTCATATGACACAAGAAGCAAATGTCTATGTTTTATAATAGTATAATGTTGTACCGTGTTAGCCATTGAAAGTAGTGGAAGAGTGAAGAAATCAGGCGATACCTTTTAGAAGCTGACTGAGTATATTTATAAGTAAGCTTTCAAGAGTACTGGCTCTCTTCTTCACACCATGTCTGAAGAAGAGAGTCAGTACTCTTGAAAGCTTACTTATAAATATACTCAGCCTCTAAAAGGTATCGCCTGATTTCTTCACTCTTCCACTATGTTTTATAATGGCCAAGATATAACTGTATGAAGTCCGGGTCACTCAGTCAGCGCTCCACCTCCTCTGCCAGTGCCACAACTACAAGTAGCAGGAGGACGAGCAGCAGCATCAGCAGCCAGTACAGTATCTGGAACATGAGGACATAACTAGATGGTTCCTATGTTCCAGCAGGTACAGACATAACTAGATGGTTCCTATGTTCCAGCAGGTACAGACATAACTAGACGGTTCCTATGTTCCAGCAGGTACAGACATAACTAGATGGTTCCTATGTTCCAGCAGGTACAGACATAACCAGATGGTTCCTATGTTCCAGCAGGTACAGACATAACTAGATGGTTCCTATGTTCCAGCAGGTACAGACATAACTAGATGGTTCCTATGTTCCAGCAGGTACAGACATAACTAGATGGTTCCTATGTTCCAGCAGGTACAGACATAACTAGATGGTTCCTATGTTCCAGCAGATAACTCTGACCCCATGGAATTCTGGGCCAATAGGTTAGAGCAGTGGAAGGAGCTGGCCCAGTCTGCCATGGGAGTTCTTGACCAGCCTCAAGTGTACTGGCTGAGAGGGTGGTCAGTGTTGCCCGTGGTGTTGTAACGTCTGGAAGGACCAAACTGTTCACCGATAGCATGAAAAAAATTACTCTCATCAAAATGAATCAGATATGGATCAATGAGGATTGTCACACACCTCCGGCTGATGCCACTGAATAGAGCTGCCACTATCTCCTGTATAATGTTCCATTTACTGTACTGCTGATGAGGCCTGCTACTCCTAAACAGCCGGACATTGTATCCATCACATTATTCCATACTGTACTGCCACCCCATGTCAAAATAACCTGCACCATTACATCTGACGCCATTTTGATTTCACATCTGCTCCTATGAAGTGAAAATTTTTGAGGTTTTGGAAAACTACTTTTTCCTCTTCATCACTTTTCAACCACAAATAATTCTCCAAAATATCAAACCTGTAGCACAACGGGAAGTGTTTGGTTACACAAAAAGTTTATATCCACTGCTCACCATCCATGTCATACACTATGTATTATAGATATATAGTACTAGGAGCCCTGACAGTGTTATACACTATGTTTTATAGATATATAGCCCTAGGAGCCCTGACAGTGTCATACACTATGTTTTATAGATATATAGTCCTAGGAGTCCTGACAGTGTTATACACTATGTTTTATAGATATATAGCCCTAGGAGCCCTGACAGTGTCATACACTATGTTTTAAAGATATATAGTGCTAGGAGCCCTGACAGTGTCATACACTATGTATTATAAATATATATTGCTAGGAGCCCTGACAGTGTCATACACTATGTATTATAGATATATAGTCCTAGGAGCCCTGACAGTGTCATACACTATGTATTATAGATATATAGTCCTAGGAGCCAGGACAGTGTCATACACTATGTTTTATAGATATATAGTCCTAGGAGTCCTGACAGAGCTTTGATTGTTTTATATACTATGTTCTAAGCCAATTTAATATCTGGTCCATACCAAACTTTTTTGAGCTGAAATTAATCTTTAGACCAAACAATCTGAACCATATCTATTACAAAGGTCGACAAACACATTACAGAAGAGCACATCACCAGGAAAATGAACCAGGGGGCTACCAGATATGTCTAAAACAACAGTTTAGTGAACTCTACTACATACTGTATAGGCCTCCGATGCATATGGTCACTGCACCTACTGTATGTTAGCAAAGGAGCATCGTGAGAAAAGGTTTCAATTTGAACGACAGTATCAGAATTGGACCAACACTGATTGGCAAAGAGTTGTGCGATAAGTCCCGTTTCTGCTTCATTGAACAGATCAATGTCGTGTCAGGTGACAAAAATCAAGAGAACAAACATTAAATTTGCTGGATGAACATAAACTGGTGGGGGCAGTGCTTTGGTCTGGGGAATTTTTATGGAATTTTCTGGACCCGCTCCTCTATGTGGAAGACCATCACAACTGATCTGAATATGAATCCATCATTGCAGATCACATACACCCATACATGCTGATTGTCCTTCCTGGGGCAAATGGAATCTTCCAGCAATATAATGTGACATGTCACACAGGTAGAAATGACCTTATCCCAAGCAGTTCCCTGCCCCCTAATTCCCCAACCTAATTGGGCATCTGTGGAACCACCTCGATCATTGTCTTCACTCTGCTGACCCTTTCCTTTAGAATATGTGGGATGAACAGCAGCCATCATGGCTCCAGATACCGAGACAACCTACCAGTCACTCCCAGCTCATCTAGCTGCTGCGCAATTTTCCCCTCACCTGACCTGTAAGCTGCAACAAGAGCTCAACACTGGGGAGACAAACGCAAATGTTAGCATAGGATATTATTATGGAGTGTTACCCACTAAGGAATGAGAAGAAATCCTCAAAGAGGTGAGGAAGAGTCCAAAGATACCGAGCAGCTTCATTCACAGCAAGTGATGGTTAGTCCATCGATCTCTTGGAACAGCCACAACTGTCACAGATAGATCTCCCACATTTCTGTCTGGACTACAATCTACTGGCCATAGAGGTGGAAGACACTTAGCCCCTGATATTACCAGCACACTGGAACTAACTGTACAGTCCTCCCTGACCCTCACAGAAGAGGAAGTATTACAGCATAGTACAGTCATGGCCAAAAGTTTTGAGAATGATACAAATATTAATTTTTACAAAGTCTACTGCTTCAGTTTTTCTAATGGCAATTTGCATATACTCCAGAATGTTATAGTGATCAGCTTAACAGCAATTACTTGCAAAGTCAATATTTGCCTAGAAAATGAACTTTATCCCCCAAAACACATTTCAACATCATTGCAGCCCTGCCTTAAAAGGACCACCTAACATCGTTTCAGTGATTGCTCCATTAACACAGGTGTGGGTGTTGACGAGGACAGGGCTGGAGATCAATCTGTCATGATTAAGTAAGAATGACACCACTGGACACTTTAAAAGGAGGCTGGTGCTTGCCATCATTGTTTCTCTTCTGTTAACCATGGTTATCTCTAAAGAAACACGTGCAGTCATCATTGCACTGCACAAAAATGGCCTAACTGGGAAGAGTATTGCAGCTAGAAAGATTGCACCTCAGTCAACAATCTATCGCATCATCAAGAACTTCAAGGAGAGAGGTTCCATTGGTGCCAAAAAGGCTCCAGGGCGCCCAAGAAAGACCAGCAAGCGGCAGGACCGTCTCTTAAAAGTGTTTCAGCTGCGGGATCGGGCTACCAGCAGTGCAGAGCTTGCTGAGGAATGGCAGCAGGCAGGTGTGAGTGCATCTGCACGCACTGTGAGGCGGAGACTCTTGGAGCAAGGCCTGGTCTCAAGGAGGGCAGCAAAGAAGCCACTTCTCTCCAGAAAAAACATCAGGGACAGACTGATATTCTGCAAAAGGTACAGGGAGTGGACTGCTGAGGACTGGGGTAAAGTCATTTTCTCTGATGAATCCCCTTTTCGATTGTTTGGAACATCTGGAAAACAGCTTATTCGGAGAAGAAGAGGTGCGCGCTACCACCAGTCTTGTCTCATGCCAACTGTAAAGCATCCTGAAACCATTCATGTGTGGGGTTGCTTCTCAGCCAAGGGAATCGGCTCTCTCACAGTCTTGCCTAAAAACACAGCCATGAATAAAGAATGGTACCAGAATGTCCTCCAAGAGCAACTTCTCCCAACCGTCCAAGAGCAGTTTGGCGCTCAACAATGCCTTTTCCAGCATGATGGAGCACCTTGCCATAAAGCAAAGGTGATAACTAAATGGCTCAGGGAACAAAACATAGAGATTTTGGGTCCATGGCCTGGAAACTCCCCAGATCTTAATCCCATTGAGAACTTGTGGTCAATCATCAAGAGACGGGTGGACAAACAAAAACCAACAAATTCAGACAAAATTAAAGCATTGATTCTGCAAGAATGGACTGCTATCAGTCAGGATTTGGTCCAGAAGTTGATTGAGAGCATGCCAGGGAGAATTGCAGAGGTCCTGAAGAAGAAGGGTCAACACTGCAAATATTGACTTGCTGCATTAACTCATTCTAACTGTCAATATAAGCTTCTGTTACTCATAATATGAATGCAATTCTATTTCTGTATGTGATAAAAACATCTGACAAACACACATAAAAACCAGAGGGCAGCAGATCATGTGAAAATAGAATATTTGTGTCATTCTCAAAACTTTTGGCCATGACTGTACACACCGTGCAACAACAAGTTACTAATGCAGAGGAGAAAGTGGCCAACGGGAATCTGGAGGTTTGTGACTTACTGAAATGACCAGAATCTTACATGATGGTATAGAGGACGTAGAGAATGGGCCCCGCTGTAGTGACATGAGAGTAATGAGTGTCCCGAAGAATGTTCCATCCAGAGATCTAACACAGATATGTGAGCAAAATCTTCCACAAGTCCTAAGACTACCAAGAGTAAAGAGACGGAATATGTTAGGAGGTAGCTGTACAGAGTCAGTCTAGAGCGACACAGCCAATACCTGCTGTTATGTTTAAAGCGCCAACATTACCTGGACTATTATGATACATGCCAGGAGGGGGTTAATGGTTACAGTACAAATCTTAAGTATCTCAGGGCGGGAACACAGCGAGATGGCTTCGTGAGTCTTGCTAAATTGCTCATGAGGTTCATGCTTAAAGGCATTTTACCCAAACCTCTCCTTTACAAGACTACTTAGGTTGGTCCCGTCTCCTGACAATGTAACCCTCCTATAATACGGGGTCACTTCCTGAATAGCTTGTCATGGCAGCTAATCTACATTGGAGGCCAAACCTTCACATGACCACTAAAGGAAATCAATAGCCACAATAATGACGCCAACCTGTGCGGCACATGATGTCATTGGAATCACAGGCAGCAGTGGTCATGTGACGTACCGAACCAACTGGCAACACTGCTGCAAACAGCGTAAAACTCCTAATCCTTTGGTTCACAGCCAAATATAGAGAGAACATTGGAGGTCTGTGAAACCAAGTCAGAGGATCCATCACAGACTGATGCGGCTTCATTGACAATGAGAAGGACTTTATTTATTTTAATTTAAGTCCCCAAGACAACCCCTTTAAAGCAACCGAGTCCTGAGACAACTAGAATTACTGGAATCCACAAAATCCACAAGAAATAAGTCTTTTTATGAAATTTAAAAAAAAAAAAAAAAAGCTTTAACATGACTGTGATTAAAGGCGATGGACACTTTTGTCAACTGTTTGTTTGTTTTTTACTCCATGTACATACCACCCAACTGTCCCGGATTCTGCGGGACAGTCCGGGATTGTGGTTCCTGTCCCGCCGTCCCGGTTGTCTGGAGTACCCCCTACGTGCTCCGGCCCCGGGAGCTGTAGGCGCAATGTGATGACATCACTCACATTGTGCCTGCAGCTCACTGTACACTCCAGGAGAAGAGACAGCAAGGGAGCGAGGAGAGGTGAATATCAGTGATTTTATTATGTTAAACTTTGGGGGTGGGGGGGCATTAGACTGGGGAGAGATAAAGGGGGACAGTAAGCTGGTGGCAGATGAAGGGGGACAGTAAGCTGGTGGCAGATGAAGGGGGACAGTAAGCTGGTGGCAGATGAAGGGGGACAGTAAGCTGGTGGCAGATGAAGGGGGACATTAAATTGGAGGCAGATGAAGGGGGGCATTAAACCATGTGGGAAGCTTGAGGGAAACATGTCTGCCTCTAGTTGCCCCCAGTTTAATATCCCCCTCTATTTGCCCCCAGTTTAAACTGGGGCACGAGAAAAGGGACTTCATACTGTGGTGCAATCGGAGAGGAACATTATAATAATAATAATAATAATAATAGTCCCACAATGGGGAAATTCAGTGTGTTACAGCAGCAAAGATAAGATAAGATAAGCAGATACAAATACAACATGTACAGGAATGTTCCAAGGTGAGAGGCATTACATTAATAGCAGACAGACAGATAGGACGTAGCAGAGGGGGGGGGGGGGGGGGGATATAACAGGCAGAGAGATATTTCAGTTCTCTGTGTGTATTGATCTCCGCTTAGGTCGGTGTTGGTTGTACAGCCTAACCGCGGTGGGGAGGAAAGACTTCCGATAGCGCTCCTTCTCACACCTAGGGTGGAGCAGTCGGTCACTGACAGTACTGCCCAGCGCTATCACGGTTGCCCACCACCTGCACTGGGTCCAGTGGGCTCCCCAGGACAGAGCTGGCCCTTCTAATCAGCTTGTCAAGTTTATTTCTGTCCCTGGTTGATATACTGCTCCCCCAGCAGGCCACTCCAAAGAAGATGGCTGATGCCACTACCGAGTTGAAGAAAGTTCTAAGAAGTGCCCCCCGGATTCCAAAGGCTCTCAGCCTTTGTGGGGTTATATAATATTAGGGTGACTATAGGAGCATTATACTGTTTTGAGGGCACAAAGTAAAATGGGTGAGAATGGGCGAAGTCAATGTAGAAGAGGGCGGAGCTAAATTTGCTGTTGTGCACCGCACATTTTGTCCCTCTTTCTGTCCTTTGAAAGTTGGGAGGTATGCATGTATATTAGTATTATAGTGTGTGGGGGCCACATGGAGGACATTATAGTGTATGGGGGACACAAGGAGGACATTATACTGTGTGGGGGCCACAAGGAGGACATTATAGAGTGTGGGGGCCACAAGGAGGACATTATAGAGTGTGGGGGCCACAAGGAGGACATTATACTGTGTGGGGGCCACATTGAGGACATTATACCATGTTGGGGCCACTAACCAGTCTTTATACTGTGTGTGATTCTGGAATATGTTCTCTCTCTAGATTCGGAGGATTTACAGGGAGAGTCACTTTCTATTACTCGGCTCCACTGGGAAGTTTGGGTGTCCATTAGTGTCCATGTAGTGCAGATACATATGGAGCTACAGAGGAGGGGGGAGCGGAGCTGAGGCCGTGCTGGGGAGAGGGAGGAGAACATGTGGCCAGTACTAGGGGGCGACACCGAGCCAAAAGTCTGACCATAGAAGAGGCTGCAGACTGGAAATGAGGGGGACTGAATGTATGAGAAGGGCTGAGAGCGAGCACTTACCTCCTCGTGTACTGCAGCCGTGAGCTCGCGGGACCTGTGATGATGTCATAGGTGTGGGAGGAGTCACATGATCAGGTCCTGCTGTTATAGCTTCATCTGTGCAGAAGATACTAAATTCTAGTGAGCTAAAGGACCTGTGATGATGTCATGTCTGTGGGAGGAGTCACAAAATCACATGACCAGATAGTAGCGGTCTCTCAGCAGAGCTTTCTGTGTGTGACGTGTATGTAGCGGAGCTGTCTGTGTGTGACGTGTATGTAGCAGAGCCATCTATGTGTGACGTGTATGTAGCGGAGCCGTCTGTGTGTGACGTGTATGTAGCGGAGCCGTCTGTGTGTGACATGTATGTAGCGGAGCCGTCTGTGTGTGATGTGTATGTAGCGGAGCTGTCTGTGTGTGACGTGTATATATCGGGACCGTCTGTGTGTGATGTGTATGTAGCGGAGCCGTCTGTGTGTGATGTGTATGTAGCGGAGCTGTCTGTGTGTGACGTGTATGTAGCAGAGCCATCTATGTGTGACGTGTATGTAGTAGAGCTGTCTGTGTGTGACGTGTATGTAGCGGAGCTGTCTGTGTGTGACGTGTATGTAGCGGAGCCGTCTGTGTGTGATGTGTATGTAGCGGAGCCGTCTGTGTGTGATGTGTATGTAGCGGAGCCGTCTGTGTGTGACGTGTATGTAGCGGTGCCGTCTGTGCGTGACGTGTATGTAGCGGAGCCGTCTGTGTGTGACGTGTATGTAGTAGAGCTGTCTGTGTGTGACGTGTATGTAGCGGAGCCGTCTGTGTGTGACGTGTATGTAGCGGGAGCCGTCTGTGTGTGACGTGTATGTAGCGGAGCCGTCTGTGTGTGACGTGTATGTAGCGGAGCCGTCTGTGTGTGACGTGTATGTAGCGGAGCCGTCTGTGTGTGACGTGTATGTAGTAGAGCTGTCTGTGTGTGACGTGTATGTAGTAGAGCTGTCTGTGTGTGACGTGTATGTAGCAGAGCTGTCTGTGTGACGTGTATGTAGCGGAGGAGTCTGTGTGTGACGTGTATGTAGCAGAGCTGTCTGTGTGTGACGTGTATGTAGCGGAGCTGTCTGTGTGTGACGTGTATGTAGCGGAGCCGTCTGTGTGTGACGTGTATGTAGCAGAGCTGTCTGTGTGACGTGTATGTAGCGGAGCTGTCTGTGTGTGACGTGTATGTAGCGGAGCTGTCTGTGTGTGACGTGTATGTAGCAGAGCTGTCTGTGTGACGTGTATGTAGCGGAGCTGTCTGTGTGTGACGTGTATGTAGCGGAGCTGTCTGTGTGTGACGTGTATGTAGCGGAGCTGTCTGTGTGTGACGTGTATGTAGCAGAGCTGTCTGTGTGACGTGTATGTAGCGGAGCCCTCTGTGTGTGACGTGTATGTAGCGGAGCCCTCTGTGTGTGACGTGTATGTAGCGGAGCCGTCTGTGTGTGACGCGTATGTAGCGGAGCCGTCTGTGTGTGACGTGTATGTAGCGGAGCCGTCTGTGTGTGACGTGTATGTAGTAGAGCTGTCTGTGTGTGACGTGTATGTAGCGGAGCTGTCTGTGTGTGACGTGTATGTAGCAGAGCTGTCTGTGTGACGTGTATGTAGCGGAGCCCTCTGTGTGTGACGTGTATGTAGCGGAGCCCTCTGTGTGTGACGTGTATGTAGCGGAGCCGTCTGTGTGTGACGCGTATGTAGCGGAGCCGTCTGTGTGTGACGTGTATGTAGCGGAGCCGTCTGTGTGTGACGTGTATGTAGTAGAGCTGTCTGTGTGTGACGTGTATGTAGTAGAGCTGTCTGTGTGTGACGTGTATGTAGCAGAGCTGTCTGTGTGACGTGTATGTAGCGGAGGAGTCTGTGTGTGACGTGTATGTAGCAGAGCTGTCTGTGTGTGACGTGTATGTAGCGGAGCTGTCTGTGTGTGACGTGTATGTAGCGGAGCCGTCTGTGTGTGACGTGTATGTAGCAGAGCTGTCTGTGTGACGTGTATGTAGCGGAGCTGTCTGTGTGTGACGTGTATGTAGCAGAGCTGTCTGTGTGACGTGTATGTAGCGGAGCTGTCTGTGTGTGACGTGTATGTAGCGGAGCTGTCTGTGTGTGACGTGTATGTTGCAGAGCTCTCAGTTTATGAGTTACATAACAGAGCCTCCTCCATGTGTCACAGTAGGGACAGTGTTCTTTTCAAGATAGGCTTCATTTTTCCGTCTGTGAACATAGAGCTGATGTGCCTTGCCAAAAACTTCGATTTTTGTCTCATCTGTCCATAGGACATTCTCCCAGAAGCTTTGTGGCTTGTCAACATGTAGTTTTGAAAATTACTTTTGTCAGATTCAAGTTATTTCTGTGACCATTGTGGGGTTTTCTTTCATTAAACGAGGGAGGGGACCAACAATTTTGTCCACGTGTGTACATTCTCGAATATTATTCCATTCATCAGGAGTAATTGTGGAGGATAGTCTATAGTCAAAAGCATTAAAAAGGATCTTTCCTGTCTTATCGATGTATTGTATTATATGGTATATTATACCGCACATCGATGAGGATATGAAAGGTCTTTAAATCAAAGGGACATTTCTTCAATATATTTCCAGAACATGCAGCATTCAGGTTTATCACTGAAGATAATAGGTCTCACATTATATCTTGGGCCTCGTGGAGTGCGACTACTTTTGTAGTTCTCCGTCAATGTGCTGCACATTCTTTGGTCTGGTTTACCTTGGACCTGTGATGATAATGTTATGAAAACTTTATAATATATGTGAAGATAGGTTGTTTTTTTACATGATTTGTTTTGCATTGGGGTTTGTGTATGTATCTTGTGACTGTGATATGTATATATGACGGTTGTTTCCACCTCATATACCTTACAACTATGCTATAGATCTCCTTCCGGACTCTAACCTTCCCACTTATACAAACTTTTCAACCCAGAAAGACAGGCAATGAAAGATTATTTTAAGGGATTCTAGCATTAAAAAACACGTTTTAAACTAAGAGCACGGAGGAATAGCCTTTATAAAGGCGATTCATCTCTTACCTTTACTTTGAAGGTCCGCGCCGCCATTTATGAATTTTTTATAAATTCTTCATTGTGCTGAGAATGCACAGGGGGCGTTACCCTTGTGCTCTGAGCAGAGTGTTGTCATCCTATCCAGCGCCGCCTTTCTTCTTTTCCGGCCATTCTCCTCCTCTTCTTACAGGAGACCACCACAAAATGGCCGATGGAACAGCCAACTGCTTGGCGGTAAGGATCGCCCCCTCTGACTGTACTCGTCCCATAGCCCAGTACTGTCAGGGACGCTGCGCTGTGAGGAACGCCCCCCCCCCCAGTACAGTGCTATGGAGGAATACTGTCAGGGAGGGCGCTCCTCACAGCGCAGCTAGACTGTCAGGAACGCCCTTCTGACGGTGAACCGTGAAACTAAGACTCACCCAGCAGCTTCGATCGGACCAAACATGGCCGAAAAGAAACTGCTATTATTATACTGTGGGGTCTCTTCAGATCCCGAGTATAATAAGCGGAGACTTAGGAGAAGTGATGAAACATAAAAAACATGATACTCACCTTGTTCCCTGCGCTCCGCGGCGGATGTGCGATCTGCAGGCGTTTCTGACAGCTGACAGGGCCTCAGGGGTCACGTCTGTGACTGGCGTCATTACGCATAATGACGCGACGTGACCCCAAAGACCCAATCAGCAGTTGCTGACTACAGGCAGAAACGCCAAAGAGAACAGAGCAGCTGCGGAGCGTAGGAAAAGGTGAGTATCATTGTTTTTTTATGTTTGTCACCTCTCTTGGACCTGCACTTATTATATTCTGGGTTCTGAAGAGAGGTATGGGACATAATACCGTGTGCAGGGACCGCTATGGTACCTAATACCGTGTGTGGGGACCGCTATGGGACCTAATACCATGGGCAGGGGCCGCTATGGGATCTAATACCATGTGCAGGGGCCACTTTGGGACATAATACCATGGGCAGGGGCCACTATGTGACTTAATACCGTGTGCAGGGGCCACTATATGACATAATACCGTGTGCAGGGGCCACTATGTGACATAATATGGTGTGCAGGGGCCACTATATGACATAATACCGTGTGCAGGGGCCACTATGTGACATAATACTGTATCGTGGGGCCACTATGGGACATAATACGGTGTGCAGGGGCCATTATGTGACATAATACAGTGTGCAGAGGCTGTTATGGAATATAACACCTTGTGCAAGGGCCGCTATGGGACATAATACCGTGTGCAGGGGCCACTATGGGATATTATTCTGTATAACGGTCTGTTTTCTTCATTAAGGATGTGTTTTTGCACAGAAAACACAGGCATTTTTTTTGTGCAAAAATGCACCATGTGAACGCAGTTTTACATTAAAGTAAAAGTTCCAGTGGCCTAAGACTATATCTGCATCCAGATACATAGTGTGTCACCACCCTGAGGGTGCTGCCATACGGTGCTCTTGGACACATTTACCACTAATTGGGGGCTGCACATGGACTTTCATTGCTTCTAATCAGAAAGTACAGGAGTATCCCAGGAAATAGCAGTAAACGCATGTGTCCTAAAGCATCTGGTGGCAGCACTTCTGTGTTATGGTTTGTGGCATATGACTTTAGTTTGGGGGTCGTCAGACTTACAATTATTGACCGGCACTCCGAGTACCTCATCTTTGATTTTTTAATTAAAATCGGCACACTGAAGAAATTGTTTGTTTTGATGCTGTTGATATATACTTCCTGTTTTAGTGTTATTCACCATGTGAGGTGAACCTTCTCTTACTGCACTTATGTTCCACTAAAGTCTGTTCCTGTTATATACATACGTCTATCTGGTTTTGACTCTGCCACATCCAGCAATCACACTCTGCAACAATTATATCGGGAAGGGGTTAAAATTCAGGATGCATCCAACAATGAAAAAAGGAAAATACATACAGATAATATTTATTTTTTGTCCTATGTGATCCACTATATTGAATGCACAATAGCAAATACATTTGAGATACATCAAAAGGAAACCCACATATTTTAAAGCCATAGAAATCTGATATTTGTGTTAGTTTATGTTTGTGTAAGTCACACATGCGGTTTCAGTGTCAGTGACATCTGCCAGGACATGAAGGCAATGATGGCTGAATAAGAAGAATAGAAAGCTATTTAGGTGAAGAGATTTTAGTTCATGAATATTTTATAATAAAAAAATAAATTTTCCAATATATTCTTCATCTTTGTTTAATATTGACAAATGTTTATTGGGGTAATTGGATTAAGGAATAAGAAATAATTTACCAATGGTGTATAAATATATTCATATACTATACAGTTGTGCTAAAAAGTTTACATACCTCGGCAGATTTTTTGTTTTTTTGGCCTTTTTTCAGAGAATATGAATGATAACACAAAACCTTTTCCTCCACTCATGGTTAGTGGTTGGTTGAAGCCATTTATTGTTAAACTTCTGTGTTTTCTCTTTTTAAATCATAACGACAACCAAAAACATCAAAATGACCCTGTTCAAAAGTTCCCATCCCCTGTTGATTTTTTTCTGATAACATGCCCAGAAGTTTACACAAAGGGGTTTAAATGGCTACTAAAGGTAACCTCCTCCCTGTGACCTGTTTGCTTGTAATCAGTGTGTGCATAAAAGCTGAGTGAGTTTCTGGGATCCAGACAGACTGTTGCATCTTTCCTGCAGCCACTGACGTTTCTGGATTGTGAGTCATGGGGAAAGCAAAAGAATTGTCCACGGATCTACGGGAAAAGGTAGTTGAACTGTATAAAAAAGGAAAGGGCTACAAAAATATATTCAAGGAATTGATAATGCCAGTCAGCAGTGTTCAAACTGTGATTAACAAATGGAAACTCAGGGGCTCTGTAAAAACCAAACCATTGTCAGGTAACCAACCAAAATTTCTGCCACAACTGCCCGGAAAATTGGTCGGGATGTAAAGAAAAACCCACATATAACATCAGCTGAAATACAGGACTCTCTGAAAATTATCAGTGTGGCTGATTCAAGATGCAAAATAAGGAGGCACTTGAAGAAAAATGGGCTGCACGGTCGAGCCACAAAGAATCTCGCCTTCAATGCGCCAAACAGCACAGAGAAAAGCCTCAAAACTTCTGGAACAAGGTCATTTGGAATGATGAGACAAAAATCGAACTTTTTGGCCATAACCATAAACGTTACATTTGGAGAAGTGTCAACAAGGCCTATGATGAAAGGAACACCATTCCTACTGTAAAGCCTGGAGGTGGATCACTGATGATGTGGGGATGTGTGAGCTTCAAAGGCACAGGAAACTTGGTCAAAGTTGAAGGAAAGATGAATGCAGCGCGTTATCAGCAAATACTGGAGGCAAATCTGCCCTCATCAGCCAGGAAGCTGCACATGGGACGTACTTGGACGTTCCAACATGACAACGATCCAAAACACAAGGCCAAGTCAACCTGTCATTGGCTACAGCAGAAGAAAGTGAAGGTTCTGGAGTGGCCATCTCAGTCTCCTGACCTCAATATCATTGAGCCACTCTGGGGAGATCTCAAGCGCGCAGGACATGCAAGACAGCCCAGGAATTTACAGGAACTGGAGACTTTTGCCAAAAAGAATGGGCAGTTTTACCATCTGAGAAAATAAAGAGCCTCATCCACAACTACCACAAAAGACTTCAAGCTGACATGTTGATGGTCATGTTAGAGGGGACAATACACGGTATTAAGAACTGGGGTATGTGAGCTTTTGAACAGGGTCATTTTGATGTTTTTAGTTGTCATTATGATTTAAAAAGAGAAAAAACAGAAGTTTGACAATAAATGGCTTCAACCAACCACTAACCATCAGTGGAGAAAAAGTTTTTGTGTTATCATTCATATTCTCTCAAAAAATCTTCCGGGGTATGTAAACTTTTTAGCACAACTATATAACAGGTATTGTTCCCTTGTATTAATAATATTCTTACAAATTTACACATACACTTATATAAGATTGACACCTAGAATATGAGGAAATACATTTTGCAAATATACAAATGAGGTAAGAAAATCTTCATAATAAAAGGAAAATTAATATTAAGATCAAATAAGGCATATCAAGAGATCTATATTTAGTGTTTATTCTTCAAGTTTCTGCAGAATATTACATGTTTTGGAATATTTGTGTTTTATACTACTTATTTTGTATATTGTTTTAATGTGTATACATACATACACAGTCATTACACAAGAATAGATACATTTCATTTGGAAAAAGAGTATTTCTCATTTGGTCTTAGCAGAAACAATAGTGATGACATTTTACAAGGGTCTCAGGTTACACTACCCTTGGAGATATTTTTTGGTTGCTATTCCAAATGGTGCAAGGTCATGTGAAGAACCAGTTGTTAAAAAACAAAAAAACTATCTTTTGAAAAAAGTTGAGTATTGTGTCTCAAATAGAGGACACAATGATAGGTAATAAAGGAAATATGAAACTAGATAAAATATAGTTTTATTAAAAAGGATAGAAAAGTGTTTGTACTTTAAAATTTATGATTAAGTATAACAACACATTCATAGATTTGTGCCAAGATATAACAAAATAATAAATTATGTAATTCTCTATAAAATGGTAATCAATAATTAAATCAAATTTTAATCCAAAATTATGTTGCAATTTGTCATCAGAAGTTATCTATCTATCTATCTATCTATCTATCTATCGTACCCAAAATACTATTATGTAGTTGTTTGATGGAAATAGGAATATCAATATTGTAATATATCATATTAATAGTTAGCATATAATAATCAGTGATGATATATAAATGGTATAGTACACTGTGATAGTATAAGGTTAGGAAATCACCTGGTTTGGGTGAAGGATTAGGGAAAGGAAAGGTATCTTTAATCAAGTCTAATATAATGATAAATATTTAATGTTAATAAAAGACTGACAGTTACAAGAAGATGCGCAGAAAGAAATAACTTGAACGTATCAAAGCTCTTCACTTAACCTTATGCCAAGGATTGTGTTCATTATTAGATTTTTCATCTGAAACAATTATTACTGGAGTTTGGACACATTGATAAGATGATGATTGGACTGAGATATAAAGATTATTTTTCATCAACATTTTTGAGGAATCCTATTAACTGCAAAATTTCAATGAAAGTTTGGTTGGTGAGCAAAAGGGTTACGATCATACAACCCTAACACAGTTATCGTGTATGAAAGACAGTTCACAACTGAACTGAGGTATGGAATCTGCTTAAACAAGCAGGGATAAATGTCAAAATTGACACATGCTCTGTTGCTCCAGAATTGTAGCAAACGTAGAGAAAAAAATTCCTACACCATACCATACCATTGAAGGCCTTTCAGACACCAAATATGAAGCACGAGAACGCACTAAAAGCTTCCATTATGAGTTCTCTAACAAGTGCAGCAGCTCCCTAGAAAAATTTCTCCACCCATGGGTGTCCATTGCATTTGTTCCAACTGTCAAAAAGACACTGGGGAGTCCCTGTCCAATTCTGACGCTATAGCACAATCTTTCGAGACTAATCTCAAAATCTCTACAATCTTAGGTGCCCCCTCTCAGGTTTACAATTGCAAGAGAGGCAAAACAGGAGTGATGATTATGTGGCCGCACCGCCACTCCCTAGGCTTATGGACCAGAGTAAGACCACACTAGATGAAGAATTCTCGATTAAAGACCTCTCCAAGGTGATCTGCGGACTCCCCTAATGGTAAGAGCACGGACCCAGATGGTCTCCCTTTAAAGTTCTACAAAAATGTTACTCACCAACTCACCTCTTTTTGATAAGGCTTATCAACGTAGTGTCTGAGGGTTCCTCCTCAAATTCACTCGGCCACAATACCAGTCATAGCAAAACCAGGAAAGGAAGCCACGTTAAGAGCTAACTATCGCCCAATCTCCCTCATATGCAGTGACGTGAAATTCTTAGCGAAACTCGTTGAGAACCATCTGGCCCCCCTATTACTGGAGGTCATCCATACGGACCAGGCTGCGTTTGTCCCAGGCTGCAAGGAACAAGACAACACAAATAAGACTTTTCTCCTCCTAGATCAAATAAAGCGGAAGGGAACCTTCTCAGTGTCGACCAAGTCCACTGGGGCTTTTTCGCTAGCCCAACTGTCTCGACCTCTCCATTATGAGCAAGATATTCACCTTCTATGTTAACCCTACTACATGGTAGTGGTTAAATGGGAGGCTCCCGGACAGTTTCCAATCATAAATGGGACAAGACAGAGGTGCCCCCTGTCCCCCCCACTTTTATACGTGATCATGATGGAGCATCTAGCGGGTGGCTCTGGATCTCTCAGTTCTCAGTGTTGGGAATAAAATGTACAAACTAGCTTTATATCCTGACGACTTACTTGAATTTGATATCAACCTGACAATCTCACTCCCAGATTTGATCTCCGAAAATGAACACTTTGGTTGATTGAAATTGCTAAAGGTACACTTTCATAAAACAGAGGACTGAAACATTTCCTTCTCGCTAAAGCAGGGTTCACACTACCGTTGGAGTCCGTTATGAAGGTGTCCGTTAAAAAAAAATAAACGGACACCTATCATAACGGACCCTAACTGATGAGCATCAGGTAGTGTCCGTTTTTTAATGTCACATACCGCTAGAAAGCCAACAGCACGCTGAATTCAGCGCACTGCCGGCTTTCCCGGTATGTGCCCCGGGGCTGGAGATATCGGCGGTGTAAGTTACATGTTTTACTTTACTTACTGTTTGAAGGGCGCTGTGAGGAACTCCCTCCCTGCCACTTCTCGTTCGTCCATAGCGCTGTACTGAAGGGGCGTTCCTCACAGCTCAGCGTCATCGCCGGGCAGTAAGGAACGCCCCCTCTGACAGTACAGAGCTATAGACCAGTACAGAGAGAGGGGGCATTCCTTACAGCCCAGTGATGACGCTCAGCTGTGAGGAACGCCCCCTCATACAGCGCTATGAATGAACAGAAGTGTCAGGGAGGGCATTCCTCTGACAGTATCCGGCTATAGACGAGAACAGAGAGAGGGGGCGTTCCTTACAGCCCAGCGATGACGCTCAAGCTGTGAGGAACGACCCTCAGTACAAGTCTCTGAACAAAGAGAAGTGTCAGGGAGGGAGTTCCTTGCAGCGCCCTTCTAACAGTAAAACATTACACCGCCGATATCTCCAGCACCGGGGCACATACCGGGAAAGCCGGCAGTGCGCTGAATTCAGCGCGCTGTCGGCTTTCTAGCAGTATGTAAAACCGCATGTGCCTGAGGACACGAAATGTCCTCTAACACTGCTAGTTTTTTTTTTTTGTTTGTTTATCCTTTCTGAGCATGCGCAGGGAAAGTAAACGGACATAAAATAACGGAGAGTAACTGATGGCTTTCAGTTACTGTCCGTTATATGTCCGTTACCCATAGACTTCAATGTTAAAAAAATAACGGACACTTGCTGTCCGTCAAGAATCCGTTTTTTTTCAAACGGACAAAAAGTCCTGCATGTAGGATTTTTTTTTGTCTGTGAAAAAATAACGGACTTCTGACGGATTTGGTGTAAACGGACACAAACGGACACTAACGGACACAATATAAAAACCCATTGAAATGAATGGAAATTTTAACGGATTTCTGACGGTTCAACTAGTGTCCGTAGCTAAAATCTTGTAACGGACAATAGCCACGGACACTACTGACGGACACCAACGGTAGTGTGAACGCTCCCTAACACATCTAAAACAATTCCAAAGCACTTTAGCGTTCTGCTGGCAATCTGGGGCTTTTACATACCTAGGCATTTGAGGTTCTTCTAATCCAAAAAAGACATTCTCGCTGAACATCCCCCTTCAACAGTGTACAATATACGATTTAAGGAAATTCAAATGCTCACAATTATCCTGGTTCTGTTGCATGAACATTGTTAAAATGGACATTTTGTCGCAATTTTTGTATCTGTTCCAGGCAATCCTGCGCATTATTCCCGTCCTCGTACCTGATGACTCTCGGTAGAGCCTTGTCCAAATTCACATGGGGCTCCTCCAAACCTCATGCTAATTTCTACTAAATGTAGACTAGACAGGATATAGATACAGCAGATTTATCATCCAGTGTCACTGTGATAAATCTGGTGTAGTGTCAGGCTTCCTGTATGAGTTTACACAATTAGTAAATCTGGCCCAATGTGTGGTCTTTCAAAGGGCTTCCCATTGAAAAGTTTGCTCAAAAAATTGGTCTTCGGTTGGATAAGGGGGTGGTCTGCTAATAGAGAGGCAGCTTTCATAAAGAATAAAGGGAGGGAAATCAGACACTGAAAATATAAGTCATTACGAAGGGGTGAATTTCTCAATTGAATGATGGTCTGGAGAGGTTTCACTGAATATGGTAGTTTAGAGGGATATGGATAAGATGTTAAAACAGTATAGGGGACAAAAATACCAGGGTTGTCATGAGTAAAGGACTTTTATGCCTGGATAAAGGGAAACTAAACTTCTCCAGGATTATCTCAAAAACTGCATCACACAATGTCACAAAAATGCAGGTGTGATTCCAGTCTAATTGTTCTAATTGTCAATACAATGAGATTAAGAAAAAAAAAAAATCTGGCTCCTGTGCTGTGTGAGTTCTGAGATGGGAAGTTGGAGATGACGTTTGGTTAAAATATTTCCATGTGTATATTATAATGGCTTCTCCCCTTTGTGAATCTTTTGATGGTCACAGAGACCTGATTTCCGAGTAAAACATTTCCCACATTCTGGGCATGAAAATGGCTTCTCCCCTGTGTGAGTTCTCTGATGTGTAACAAGATGTGATTTCCGGAAAAAACATTTCCCACATTCTGGGCATGAATATGGCTTCTCCCCTGTGTGAATTCTCTGATGATTAACAACACTTGATTTAGAGCAAAAACATTTCCCACATTCTGGGCATGAATATGGCTTCTCACCTGTGTGAATCATTTGATGTTCAACAAGATTTGATTTCTGAGCAAAGCATTTTCCACATTCTGAACATGAATATGGCTTCTCTCCTGTGTGTATTCTCTGATGGTCAACAAGATGAGATTTCTGAATAAAACATTTCCCACATTCTGGGCATGGATATGGCTTCTCCCCTGTGTGAATTCTCTGATGTTTAAGAAGATGTGATTTACCCGTACAACATTGTCCACATTCTGGGCATGAAAACTCTCCTGTGTGAGTTGTTTGATGTTTAACAAGATTTAATTTATAGCTAAAACATTTCCCACATTCTGGGCATGAATATGGCTTCTCCCCTGTGTGAGATCTTTGATGTTCAACAAGATTTAATCTAAACTTAAAACATTTCCCACATTCTGTGCATGAATACGGCTTCTCTCCTGTGTGAGTCATTTGATGTTCAACAAGATGTGATTTTGCGGTAAAACATTTCCCACATTCTGTGCATGAAAATGGCTTCTCCCCTGTGTGAATTCTGAGATGTTTAACAAAACTTGATCTAAACTTAAAACATTTCCCACATTCTGTACATGAATGTGGCTTCTCCCCTGTGTGAGTCATTTGATGTTCAACAAGACTTCCTTTCTGAGTATAACATTTCCCACACTCCAGGCATGAAAATGGCTTCTCTCCTGTGTGAATCTTTAGATGTACAACAAGATGTGATTTCCGAGCAAAACATTTCTCACATTCTGGGCATGAAAATGGTTTCTCTCCTGTGTGAGATATCTGATGTTTAACAAGTTCTGATTTAGAGATAAAACATTTCCTACATTCTGGGCATGAAAATGGCTTCTCCCCTGTGTGTATCTTTTGATGTTGAACAAGACTTGATTTCTGAGTGAAACATTTCCCACATTCTGGGCATGGATATGGCTTCTCCCCTGTGTGAATTCGCTGATGTATAACACCCCTTCTGCAGCTTTCATTTTGCTTAACAGACTGTGATGAATTAGAAGAAAGATCTTTCTCCTGAAGGGCTGAGCGTATATCTGGGGTAATGACATGTTCTTCATATGGATCTTGTGTGATACCATGATCTTCTGCTTTATAATCTGTAGATATCAGATGTCCCTCTGAGCTCCTGGTACAGTCATCTGACAAGAAGAAAACTGATTTTAGTATTTTTGAATAACATAACCTTAAAAGTATATTCCCCACTGAACAGCTGCTGGCACAGGCAGCAAACGATGGCAGCGCGGCCTACTTCATTAGTACTCACTGTGCTGAGACGGAGGTCAGTGATAGTGAATAGTAATGAAGCGGGGCAGGAGACGCCACCACTGCTCTAGGTCACTGTAGAGGTGAACACAATCCATGGCTGCTTAAATATGGCCACTTATGTGGAATAATACTTAAGAATGCAATAAATCTTACTGTATTACACCCCATACACACAATAGAATCCAAACCACATCAGATGGATTTCCCAGCCCGAACTCACCGCGGATCTGCTGTCCCATACAGTATGTAGTATGGATCTGTGGAGTCACAAGGAAGCAGGGACTCCTAGCTTCATACATCACTAAGATACGGGGAGTCCTGGTGTGTGGACAGAGTTCGGGCTGGGAAATGTGACTGAAGTTCGGACCAGATTATCTAGTCCGGATTCCATAGTGTGATTGGGGTCTAAGTGAAATTTGTAGAAGCTGCTTCAGGAATTCAGAAGAAGAATTTTTCCGCTTTACCAAATCAGCCACCGAATCTCCATCACATTCCTTACTGGCCAGGCGGTATTTTCCACCTCCCATTTATTTCCATAGAGCTCTGAGGTGGAATCTGCCTGAAGATCGAGCAGGAGGATTATTTTTCCGCTATCTGAAATAACCTGCTATATAATTCTGGTAAATTCTTTCCCTTCACGAGTAAAGACAGCCGGTGATGAAGAAATTTGCCTCGTTCACATAGATGTCAGGTCCATATTCCTGCTGTACGTTATATTCTATACTACATTTATTACCCCCTATAGCGGTATCACATTTATATTCATGCATTATTAGTATTTTAGCTGAATCAGGGAACAACAAATAGTCTAAAAAATGACTGAATAGAATGAGTGACCCTTCTGTGCTTTATATAGTGGTGACTCCTCACCTGGGCGGTTACCTGTAGGAATGTCCTCCTCACACTCCTCATCACCACTCACATAGGGATCTTCCTCTATTGTCATAGATAGAGCATTAATGTCATTCAGATATTTATCCTGATGGAAAATCTGTGAATCAAATAATTTAAAAGTCACCGGACAAATAGGGAAGTCACAGAGAATGTTCTAGATCATTAATCCACATGAAGATCAAAGATGTCCTGACAGTAGCTGCAGGTCTCTGAGAAGCTGGAGAAACATATTAGATGGCGGCTCAATGACACCGCCCATGTATATAACCATATAATACTGCTGGATACAACAAGACTGACCACAAGGACTTCACAGCCCGTCTACACATCATAGGGAATATCTCCATCTACCTGATCATCCTGTGGAAGAAGAGGACTGGGACATCTCTCCGGTGTTGTCCTCTTACTGGATCTACCTGTAGGAAACACAGACAGGGACTGAATTCATTCTGTACATACAAATAATGGAAGTCCATGTGTATATAGTCATGTCTATTACCTGCTGATGTGAGGGGCTGGTGGTCCTCCATCATCACCTCCTTGTACAGATCCTTGTGTCCTTCTAAATACTCCCACTCCTCCATGGAGAAATAGAGAGCGACATCCTGACACCTTATAGGTACCTGACAACACAATGATACAGTCATCACCCAGACCCCTCCAGTTACTGTATAATGTCCCAGCATTCCCAGCAGTGTCACCTCTCCAGTCAGCAGCTCCAGCATCTTGTTGGTGAGTTCTAGGATCTTCTGTCCATTGATCTCCTCATGTTTCAAGGGATAAGGTGGAGGCCCCGGGATTGGGCTCAGGGTTCCTCCATATCCTTCATACACAGGAGCCTGACAGCGCCCACTAGAGGTCTTCTTCACTACTGTATAATCCTGGTTATGGGGAGACACATTAATAAATATCACTACACACATGTCCAGAGTCCATCACCTCTCCAGTCATATCATCTGTTATTACTATAGATAAGAATGATGTAATGTGACATCATCAGAATCTCTCACCTCTCCAGTAAGCTGGTAGATGATCTCTAGGGTGAGATTTAATATACTTTCCGCCACCTTGTTCTTGTCTCTTGCCATCCTTGATGGATCAATCAGGAATATTTTCTTATATAGAAGATACTGAGAGGATTCTATATTGTAGGAACCTGAATGGAGAGAAGATGAGACAATGTAATCACTACACGGAATCCCATGTAATAAACAGAACAGTTGAGTCACATTATTATGACCACCTCCTACTTCTGACGTCGGCAGCGTGTAGCTCAGGAAGGAAGTGACTTGTTGTGGGCCGGCTTGGTGGGTATATAAGGTGTGTGATAGGCTGAAGAGAATCTCATTGTTGTCATGGATAAAGGAGACGATTTATCAGAGTTACAAAAGGGATGATTATTGGCTGTCGGGCCAAGGGTGACAGTATTTCTCCAACAGCGCAGGTCGTGAATTGTTTGTGTGCTGCTTTGGTGAAAGTGTATTGTGAGTGGAGAAATGGCACCATTGGGAATAACCAACATGGAAACTATGGAGAATCACGTGCCACTGATGTGACAACAGGTTCATAGTAGAGATGAGCAAACTCATTTCTTATGAGCTGAAGTTACCAAAACTGAATACTTTTAACAAATAGTGAAAGTCCGTGTTGCCCAGCGACATCCCCAAAACATCCCTGCTCTAGAGGAGATCTGCATGGAGGAATGGGCCAACATACCAGCAACAGTGTGTGCCAACCTTGTGAACACTTACAGAAAACGTTTGACCTCTGTCATTGCCAACAAAAGATATATAACAAAGCATTGAGATGAACGTTTGTTATTGACCAAATACTTATTTTTCACCATAATTTGCAAATAAATTCTTTAAAAATAAGACAATGTGATTTTCTGGATTTGTTTTCTCATTTTGTCGCTCGTAGTTGAGGTCTACCTATGATGACAATTACAGGCCGGCCTCATCTTTTTAAGTGGGAGAACTTGCACAATTGGTGGCTGACTAAATACTTTTTTTCCCCACTGTAGTCCTAGGAGCCCTGACAGTGTCATACACTATATTTTATAGATATATAGTCCTAGGAGCCCTGACAGTGTCATACACTATGTATTATAGATATATAGTCCTAGGAGCCCTGACAGTGTCATACACTATGTATTATAGATATATAGTCCTAGGAGCCCTGACAGTGTCATACACTATGTATTATAGATATATAGTCCTAGGAGCCCTGACAGTGTCATACACTATGTATTATAGATATATAGTCCTAGGAGCCCTGACAGTGTCATACACTATGTTTTATAGATATATAGTCCTAGGAGCCCTGACAGTGTCATACACTATGTATTATAGATATATAGTCGTAGGAGCCCTGACAGTGTCATACACTATGTTTTATAGTTATATAGTCCTAGGAGTTCTGATAGTTTTATATACTATGTTCTAAGACAATTTGATCTAATTTGATTTAAGCTGCAATAAGAGCTCAACACTGGGGAGACAAACGCAAATGTTAGCATAGGATATTATTATGGAGTGTTACCCACTAAGGAGAGGGAAGAAACCCTCAAAGAGGTGAGGAAGGGTCCAAAGATATCGAGCTGACAATCCGAAAGATGACACTGACTTTCCCTGCAGCTTCATTCCCAGCAAGTGATGGTTAGTCCATCGATCTCTTGGAACAGCCACAACTGTCACAGATAGATCTCCCACATTTCTGTCTGGACTACAATCTACTGGCCATAGAGGTGGAAGACACTTGGCCCCTGATATTACCAGCACACTGGAACTAACTGTACAGTCCTCCCTGACCCTCACAGAAGAGGAAGTATTACAGCATAGTACACACCGTGCAACAAGTTACTAATGCAGAGGAGAAAGTGGCCAACGGGAATCTGGAGGTTTGTGACTTACTGAAATGACCAGAATCTTACATGATGGTATAGAGGACGTAGAGAATGGGCCCCGCTGTAGTGACATGAGAGTAATGAGTGTCCCGAAGAATGTTCCATCCAGAGATCTAACACAGATATGTGAGCAAAATCTTCCACAAGTCCTAAGACTACCAAGAGTAAAGAGCCGGAATATGTTAGGAGGTAGCTGTACAGAGTCAGTCTAGAGCGAGACAGCCAATACCTGCTGTTATGTTTAAAGCGCCAACATCACCCGGACTATTATGATACATGTTGGGAGGGGGTTAAGGGTTACAGTACAAATCTTAAGTATCTCAGGGCGGGAACACAGCGAGATGGTTACTTAAGTCTTACAAAATTGCTCATGAGGTTCATGCTTAAAGGCATTTTACCCAAACCTCTCCTTTACAAGACTACTTAGGTCGGTCCCGTCTCCTGACAATGTAACCCTCCTATAATACGGGGTCACTTCCTGAATATCTTGTCATGGCAGCTAATCTACATTGGAGGCCAAACCTTCACATGACCACTAAAGGAAATCAATAGCCACAGTAATGACTCCAACCTGTGCGGCACATGATGTCATTGGAATCACAGGCAGCAGTGGTCATGTGACGTACCGTACCAACTAGCAACACTGCTGCAAACAGTGTAAAACTCCTAATCCTTTGGTTCACAGCCAAGTATAGAGAGAACATTGGAGGTCTGTGAAACCAAGTCAGAGGATCCATCACAGACTGATGCGGCTTCATTGACAATGAGAAGGACTTTATTTATTTTAATTTAAGTCCCCAAAACAACCCCTTTAAAGCAACCGAGTCCTGAGACAACTAGAATTACTGGAATCCACAAAATCCACAAGAAATAAGTCTTTTTATGAAATTTTTTTTTTAAAAAAAAAGCTTTAACGTGACTGTGATTAAAGGCGATGGACACTTTTGTCAACTGTTTTTTTTTTTTTTTACTCCATGCACATACCACCCAACTGTCCCGGATTCTGCGGGACAGTCCGGGATTGTGGTTCCTGTCCCGCCGTCCCGGTCGTCTGGAGTACCCACTACGTGCTCCGGCCCCGGGAGCTGTAGGCGCAATGTGATGACATCACTCACATTGTGCCTGCAGCTCACTGTACACTCCAGGAGAAGAGACAGCAAGGGAGCGAGGAGAGGTGAATATCAGTGATTTTATTATGTTAAACTTTGGGGGTGGGGGGCATTAGACTGGGGAGAGATAAAGGGGGACAGTAAGCTGGTGGCAGATGAAGGGGGACAGTAAGCTGGTGGCAGATGAAGGGGGACAATAAGCTGGTGGCAGATGAAGGGGGACAGTAAGCTGGTGGCAGATGAAGGGGGACAGTAAGCTGGTGGCAGATGAAGGCAGACATTAAATTGGAGGCAGATGAAGGGGGGCATTAAACCATGTGGGTAGCTTGAGGGAAACATGTCTGCCTCTAGTTGCCCCCAGTTTAATATCCCCCTCTATTTGCCCCCAGTTTAAACTGGGGCACGAGAAAAGGGACTTCATACTGTGGTGCAATCGGAGAGGAACATTATAATAATAATAATAATAATAATAATAATAATAATAATAATAATAGTCCTTTAATAGTCCCACAATGGGGAAATTCAGTGTGTTACAGCAGCAAAGATAAGCAGATACAAATACAACATGTACAGGAATGTTCCAAGGTGAGAGGCATTACATTGATAGTAGACAGACAGATAGGAAGTAGCAGAGGAGGGGGGGGGGGGGGGTTTTAACAGGCAGAGAGATATTTCAGTTCTCTGTGTGTATTGATCTCCGCTTAGGTCGGTGTTGGTTGTACAGCCTAACCGCGGTGGGGAGGAAAGACTTCCGATAGCGCTCCTTCTCACACCTAGGGTGGAGCAGTCGGTCACTGACAGTACTGCCCAGCGCTATCACGGTTGCCCACCACCTGCACTGGGTCCAGTGGGCTCCCCAGGACAGAGCTGGCCCTTCTAATCAGCTTGTCAAGTTTATTTCTGTCCCTGGTTGATATACTGCTCCCCCAGCAGGCCACTCCAAAGAAGATGGCTGATGCCACTACCGAGTTGAAGAAAGTTCTAAGAAGTGCCCCCCGGATTCCAAAGGCTCTCAGCCTTTGTGGGGTTATATAATATTAGGGTGACTATAGGAGCATTATACTGTTTTGAGGGCACAAAGTAAAATGGGTGAGAATGGGCGAAGTCAATGTAGAAGAGGGCGGAGCTAAATTTGCTGTTGTGCACCGCACATTTTGTCCCTCTTTCTGTCCTTTGAAAGTTGGGAGGTATGCATGTATATTAGTATTATAGTGTGTGGGGGCCACATGGAGGACATTATACCATGTGGGGGCCACAAGGAGGACATTACATCATGTGGGGGCCACTAACCAGTCTTTATACTGTGTGTGATTCTGGAATATGTTCTCTGTGTAGATTCGGAGGATTTACAGGGAGAGTCACTTTCTATTACTCGGCTCCACTGGGAAGTTTGGGTGTCCATTAGTGTCCATGTAGTGCAGATACATATGGAGCTACAGAGGAGGGGGAGCGGAGCTGAGGCCGTGCTGGGGAGAGGGAGGAGAACATGTGGCCAGTACTAGGAGGCGACACCGAGCCAAAAGTCTGACCATAGAAGAGGCTGCAGACTGGAAATGAGGGGGACTGAATGTATGAGAAGGGCTGAGAGCGAGCACTTACCTCCTCCTGTACAGCTACCGTGATATCACAGGACCTGTGATGATGTCATAGGTGTGGGAGGAGTCAAGGAGTCACATGATCAGGTCCTGCAGTTATAAAGTCAAACAGCTGTCTGACGAAGAGAGCTAGACTCTGGAAAGCTTACCATCAAATATACTCAGTTATCCTCTAAAAGGTATTGTCTCATTTCTTCACTCTTTCACTACTTTCTATGGCTAACACGGTACAATATTATATTACTAATAGCGTCATCTGTGCAGAACATACAAAATCCTAGTGAGCTAAAGGACCTGTGATGATGTCACATGTGGGAGGAGTCACAGAATCACATGACCAGATATTAGAGGTCTCTCAGCAGAGCTGTCTGCGTGTGACGTGTATGTAGCAGAGCTGTCTGCGTGTGACGTGTATGTAGAGGGAGCCGTCTGCGTGTGACGTGTATGTAGAGGAGCCGTCTGCGTGTGACGTGTATGTAGCGGAGCCGTCTGTGTGTGACGTGTATGTAGCGGAGCCGTCTGTGTGTGACGTGTATGTAGCGGAGCTGTCTGTGTGTGACGTGTATGTAGCGGAGCCGTCTGTGTGTGACGTGTATGTAGCGGAGCTCTCAGTTGTTTATGAGTTCTGAAACGACAGGGATTATATCGAGCTCCTATATTCTGCCACCTATAAACAAGATGTAACTGATAGTTCTCAGTATTCCTCATGAACTTTTACCTCTTAAGTTTTTCAGTCCTTTATCATTTTGTTTGTACACACGTGGACAAAATTGTTGGTCCTCCTCCCTCGTTTAATGAAAGAAAAACCCACAATGATCACAGAAATAACTTGAATCTGACAAATGTAATAATATATAAAAATACTATGAAAATGAACAAATGAAAGTCAGACATTGATTTCCAACCAGGCTTCAATAGAATTTAAAAAAAAAAGAAAACTCATGAAACAGGCCTGGACAGAAATGATGGTTCCCTTAACTTAATATTTTGTTGCACAACCTTTTGAGGCAATCCCTGCAATAAAACGATTCCTGTAACTGGCAATGAGACTTCTGCACCTCTCAGCAGGTATTTTGGCCACTCCTCATGAGCAAACTGCTCCAGTTGTCTCGGGGTTGAAGGGTGCCTTTTCCAGACGGCATGTTTCAGCTCCTTCCAAAGATGCTCAATAGGATTTAGGTCAGGGCTCATAGAAGGCCACTTCAGAACAGTCCAATGTTTCCCTCTTAGCCATTCTTGGGTGTTTTTAGCTGTGTGTTTTGGGCCATTATCCTGTTGCAAGACCCATGACCTGCGGCTGAGACCAAGCTTTCTGACACTGGGCAGCACATTTCTCTCTAGAATCCCTTGATAGTCTTGAGATTTCATTGTACCCTGCACAGATTCAAGACACCCTGTGCCAGATGCAGCAAAGCAGCCCCAGAACATAACAGAGCCTCCTCCATGTGTCACAGTAGGGACAGTGTTCTTTTCAAGATATGCTTCATTTTTCCGTCTGTGAACATAGAGCTGATGTGCCTTGCCAAAAATTTCTATTTTTGTCTCATCTGTCCATAGGACATTCTCCCAGAAGCTTTGTGGCTTGTCAACATGTAGTTTTGAAAATTACTTTTGTCAGATTCAAGTTATTTCTGTGACCATTGTGGGGTTTTCTTTCATTAAACGAGGGAGGGGACCAACAATTTTGTCCACGTGTGTACATTCTCGAATATTATTCCATTCATCAGGAGTAATTATGGAGGATAGTCTATAGTCAAAAGCATTAAAAAGGATCTTTCCTGTCTTATCGATGTATTGTATTATATGGTATATTATACCGCACATCGATGAGGATATGAAAGGTCTTTAAATCAAAGGGACATTTCTTCAATATATTTCCAGAACATGCAGCATTCAGGTTTATCACTGAAGATAATAGGTCTCACATTATATCTTGGGCCTCGTGGAGTGCGACTACTTTTGTAGTTCTCCGTCAATGTGCTGCACATTCTTTGGTCTGGTTTACCTTGGACCTGTGATGATAATGTTATGAAAACTTTATAATATATGTGAAGATAGGTTGTTTTTTTACATGATTTGTTTTGCATTGGGGTTTGTGTATGTATCTTGTGACTGTGATATGTATATATGACGGTTGTTTCCACCTCATATACCTTACAACTATGCTATAGATCTCCTTCCGGACTCTAACCTTCCCACTTATACAAACTTTTCAACCCAGAAAGACAGGCAATGAAAGATTATGTTAAAGGGATTCTAGCATTAAAAAACATGTTTTAAACTAAGAGCACGTAGGAATAGCCTTTATAAAGGCGATTCATCTCTTACCTTTATTTTGAAGGTCCGCGCCACCGTTTTTGAATTTTTTATTCATTCTTCATTGTGCTGAGAATGCACAGGGGGCGTTACCCTTGTGCTCTGAGCAGAGTGTTGTCATCCTATCCAGCGCCGCCTTTCTTCTTTTCCGGCCATTCTCCTCTTCTTACAGGAGACCACCACAAAATGGCCGACGGAACAGCCAACTGCTTGGCGGTAAGGATCGCCCCCTCTGACTGTAATCGTCCAGTACTTTCAGGGACGCTGAGCTGTGAGGAACGCCCCCTCAGTACAGCGCTATGGAGGAATACTGTCAGGGAGGGCGCTCCTCACAGCGCAGCTAGACTGTCAGGAACGCCCTTCTGACGGTGAACCGTGAAACTAAGACCCCCGATATCTCCAGCCCCAGGGTACATACTGGGAAAGCCGGCAGTGCGCTGAATTCTAGCGGTATGTAAAACCGCATATACATGAGGACGTGAAAGGTCCTCTTTAAATAAAATTACAGACATCCCAGACTTACTAAATCATTTCTCTGGAGCTAAGTGGTTCTCCAAACTTCATCCACGATGGGCTTATAACCTTATACGGATTCGTAAGGGTAATGAGTGGAAGACAGCCTTTACTACTCCTGAGGAGCACTATGAATATTTGGTTATGCCATTGGGGTTGAGTAATGCACCTGCTGTCTTTCAAAATTTGGTTCATGACATTTTCTGAAATTTTAGTGGACGTTTCATAATTGTGTATCTCGATGACATTCTTGTGTTTTCCCCTGACTGGGCCTCTCATATAAGACATGTAAGATCAGTTTTCCATGTACTTAGAGAAAACCACTCGTATGCCAAGATGGAAAAATGTCTTTTTGGTGTTCAGGAACTGTCTTTTTTGGGGTATATTCTGTCCTCTTCTGCGATCTGCATGGATCCAGCCAAAGTCCAGGCTGTCATGGAATGGACATGACCAACCTCCTTAAAGGTATTGCAGAGATTTTTGGGATTTGCTAATTATTATTGGAAGTTCATTCGTAATTTCTCTTCTATAGAGAAACCCCTAACAGATCTCACTATAAGAGGGCCTGAATTACTAAATTGGAATCTAGATTCTATTTCATCCTTTGAGTTCTTAAAAAGAACTTTTCCTGAAGCTCCTGACCTAGGACAGCCTGACCTTTCATGTCCATTTGTTGTAGAAGTGGATGCTTTACAAGTAGGGGTAGGGGCTGTGCTATCCCAAGGCACCTCCTCTCTTACCAGATTATAACCATTTGCCTTCTTCTCTCGCAAGTTCTTTTTTACTGACAAGAATTCTGATATTGGTAATTGTGAATTGCTCGCTATGAAATGGGCTTTTGAAGAATGGGGTCATTTCTTAGAGGGGGCTAGACATAAGATTACTGTTCTTACTGACAAAAAAAATCTCACTATCTAGAATCAACCAAAAGACTCAGTTCAGCCCAAGCTAGATGGCCATTATTCTTTACCAGGTTTGATTTTGTGGTAACTTATAGACCTGACGCTAAGAATATTAAAGCTGATGCTTTATTCCGTAGTTTCTGTCCATCTCAAGCCCGAACCTATTCTCTCAGAAGGAATTGTTATATCTGCTGTTTCCTCAGATCTTGCTTCTGATATCAGAGAGAATCAGCAGTTAGCTCCTCAGGACACCTCAGGAGGTAAATTATTCGTACCTCCTCAATTTAGAGTAAGATTATCGAAAAAAAATTGATTGATTGACAGACACTCATGACTTGGTCTCTGTTTTACTCTTGGTCTAAGGCCGGTTGCACATGACCATGTGCTGCCGGCCGGCCATGAATTAAAGGAACGAACGGCACATGGGGGACGCGGATGTCCCCCATGTGCCTCCCGTGCACGGGCCGTACTTCTGTGGCCCCTTTCATTAATTGAATAGGAGCCACGGAAGCAAAGGCCGCAAAGTAGGACAGGAATAGGACCTGTTTTATATTTTGCAGCCCGGAGTGTCGGCCCACACACGGGACCATGTGATTCATGGTGATGTGTACAGGCCCCAAGAAATGAATGGGTCAGTGTGCTATCCGTGAAATACTTTTGTAGAGCCCTGAAATACCAGTAAGGTGGAATCCCTTGATACAGTGGGGAAAAAAAGTTTTTAGTCAGCAACCAATTATGCAAGTTCTCCCACTTAATAAGATGAGGCCGGCCTGTAATTGTCATCATAGGTAGACCTCAACTATGAGAGACAAAATGAGAAAACAAATCCAGAAAATCACATTGTCTGATATTTGTGTTAGTTTATGTTTGTGTAAGTCACACATGAGGTTTCAGTGTCAGTGACATCTGCCAGGACATGAAGGCAATGATGGCTGAATAACAAGAATACAAAGTTATTTAAGTGAAGAGATTTTAGTTCATGAATATTTTATAATAAAAAAAAATAATTTTCCAATATATTCTTCATCTTTGTTTAATATTGACAAATGTTTATTGGGGTAATTGGATTAAGGAATAAGAAATAATTTACCAATGATGTATAAATATATTCATATAATATACAGTTGTGCTAAAAAGTTTACATACCTCGGCAGATTTTTTGATTATTTGGCCTTTTTTCATAGAATATGAATGATAACACAAAAACTTTTTCTCCGCTCATGGTTAGTGGTTGGTTGAAGACATTTATTGTTAAACTTCTGTGTTTTCTCTTTTTAAATCATAAAGACAACCAAAAACATCAAAATGACCCTGTTCAAAAGTTCCCATCCCCTGGTGATTTTGGCCTGATAACATGCCCACAAGTTGACACAAAGGGGTTTGAATGACTACTAAAGGTAACGTCCTCACCTGTGACCTGTTTGCTTGTAATCAGTGTGTGCATAAAAGCTGAGTGAGTTTCTGGGATCCAGACTGACTGTTGCATCTTTCCTCCAGCCACTGACGTTTCTGGATTGTGAGTCATGGGGAAAGCAAAAGAATTGTCCATGGATCTATGGGGAAAGGTAGTTGAACTGTATAAAACAGGAAAGGGATACAAAAAGATATCCAAGGAATTGATAATGCCAGTCAGCAGTGTTCAAACTGTGATTAACAAATGGAAACTCAGGGGCTCTGTAAAAACCAAACCATTGTCAGGTAGACCAACCAAAATTTCTGCCACAACTGCCCGGAAAATTGTTCGGGATGCAAAGAAAAACCCACACATAACATCAGCTGAAATACAGGACTCTCTGAAAACTATCGGTGTGGCTGTTTCAAGATGCACAATAAGGAGGCACTTGAAGAAAAATGGGCTGCATGGTGGAGTTGCCAGAAGAAAGTCATTACTGCGCAAATGCCACAAAGAATCTCACCTTCAATACGCCAAACAGCACAGAGACAAGCCTCAAAACTTCTGGAACAAGGTAATTTGGAGTGATGAGACAAAAATCGAACTTTTTGGCCACAACCATAAACGTTACATTTGGAGAGGAGTCAACAAGGCCTATGATGAAAGGAACACCATTCCTACTGTAAAGCACGGAGGTGGATCACTGATGATGTGGGGATGTGTGAGCTTCAAAGGCACAGGAAACTTGGTCATAGTTGAAGGAAAGATGAATGCAGCGCGTTATCAGCAAATACTGGAGGCAAATCTGCCTTCATCAGCCAGGAAGCTGCGCATGGGACGTACTTGGACGTTCCAACATGATAACGATCCAAAACACAAGGCCAAGTCAACCTGTCATTGGCTACAGCAGAAGAAAGTGAAGGTTGTGGAGTGGCCATCTCAGTCTCCTGACCTCAATATCATTGAGCCACTCTGGGGAGATCTCAAGCGCTCAGGACATGCAAGAGTGAAGAAATCAGGCGATATCTTTTAGAGGCTAACTGAGTATATTTATAAGTAAGCTTTCAGGAGTACTAGCTCCCTTCATCAGACATGGTGTGATACAAGAACTGAAAATTCACAGATTTTTATACACATGGTTTTCAAAGCATTTTAGAGTCCTTAAAAAAATGCAATCTAAGTAGAGAAGTTATTTACAACAGGTCAAAAAAACAGTCTGGAAACTTGTGGGGCGTGACGGAGGGATCAGTAATTCTTGCTGTTATCTGTTTGCTATCAGGAGGTGATTTGTGTCCCTCACAGTTCATACATAGTGTTACATGAAGCTGGCATGAATATTAAGTCCAAATTGCAGAGTTTGAAATTTTTGCATAAATTTGTACTCCGATTCTTTCCTTTTCTCCTGCGTCTTAAAATGTCCCATTAAAACCACAACCCGCAAATCTTCAATAGAGTGGTTTTCTTCGGAGAAATGTGCGGCCACTGGGAGATCGGTTCTGCTGTTATTAATATTGGATCTGTGTGAGTTCATTCGTTGACTGAGTCTCTGCCCTGTTTCCCCCACATAGAGGCCTGTGGTGGGACATTGCACACACATTATGAGGTACACCACATTGGAAGACCTGCAGGAAAATGTCCCCCTAATTCTGTGCACCTGTTGTGACTGTGGGATAGGTACACTGTCAGCGGTGTGGATGTGCTTGCAGGTCATGCACCTTTTATGTAGGCAAGGTGAGGTGCCATTTTCAGTTGGGGCCTTCAGGGCACTCCGGACGATAATACGCCTCAGGTTTGGTGGTTGTCGAAAGGAAAGGAGAGGGGGGACTGGAAATATGTCCTTGAGTCTGTTGTCCCTATGTAGCACAGGTTGGAGCTCCTTGGCAATCCTTCGTAGGATCTCCAGCTGTGGGTTGTAGGTGACAACTAGGGGCACTCGGGCATCTTTCTGGGTCTCTCTATATGTAAGCAGACTGTCTCTGTTAATGGCTGCCGCTTTGTTTAATTGGTTGTCTGTTACTTTTGGTTTGTATCCCAATCTGAGAAATTTCATCCTCAGATCCAGGAGGTGCTTGTCCAGGTCTGTTTTGTCGGAGCAAATACGATTGTATGGTATAGCCTGGCTGTAGATGATAGATTGTCTTGTGTGCTTGGGGTGGAAGCTGTCGTTTCAAAGGTAGGCCGTTCTGTCTGTGGGTTTGTGGTATATTGATGTGAGTAGCCGGTGGTCTTTGATGTATATTGTGGTATCAAGAAAGTGAATTTCACTCCCTGAATAGCTCAGTTTAAGGTTGATGGTCGGGTGAAAGTCATTGAAGTCATTATTGAAGTAGGGCCTCCTCACCTGCAGTCCAGATGGCAAGGATATCATCGCTATAACGAAGGTAAATCATAGGTTTGGTGGCGCATGTTGATAGATATGTTCCTTCCAGTTCTGCCATAAAGAGATTGCAAGACAGCCCAGGAATTTACAGGAACTGGAGACTTTTTGCCAAAAAGAATGAACAGTTTTACCATCTGAGAAAATAAAGAGCCTCATCCACAACTACCACAAAAGACTTCAAGCTGTCATTGATGTTAGAGGGGGCAAAACACGGTATTAAGAACTGGGATATGTGAACTTTTGAACAGGGTCATTTTGATGTTTTTGGTTGTCATTATGATTTAAAAAGAGAAAACACAGAAGTTTTGCAATAAATGTCTTCAACCAACCACTAACCATGAGTGGAGAAAAAGTTTTTGTGTTATCATTCATATTCTCTCAAAAAATCTGCCGGGGTATTTAAACTTTTTAGCACAACTGTATAACAGGTATTGTTACCTTGTATTAATAATTAAATATTCTTACTAATTTACACATACACTTATATAAGCTTGACACCTAGAAATATGAGGAAATACATTTTGCAAATATACAAATGAGGTAAGAAAATCTTCATAATAAAAGGAAAATGAATATTAAGATCAAATAAGGTATATCAAGAGATCTATATTTAGTGTTTATTCTTCACATTTCTGTAGAATATGACATGTTTTGGAATATTTGTGTTTTATATTACATATTTTGTATATTGTTTTAATGTGTTTACATACATACACAATCATTACACAAGAATAGATACATTTCATTTGGAAAAAGAGTATTTTTCATTTGTTCTTAGCAGAAACAAAAGTGTGATGACATTTTACAAGGGTCTCAGGTTACACTACCCTTGGAGACATTTTTGGTTGCTATTCCAAATGGTGCAATGGTCATGTAGAAATGTGAAGAACCAGTTGTTAAAAAAAACAAAAAAACAATCTTTTGAATAAAGTTGAGTATTGTGTCTCAAATATAGGACACAATGATAGGTAATAAAGGAAATATTAAACTAGATAAAATATAGTTTTATTAAAAAGGATAGAAAAGTGTTTGTACTTTAAAATTTATGATTAAGTATAACAACACATTCATAGATTTGTGCTAAGATATAACCAAATAATAAATTATGTAATTCTCTATAAAATGGTAATCAATAATTAAATCAAATTTGAATCCAAAATTATGTTGCAATTTGTCATCAGACGTTATCTATCTATCTATCTATCTATCTATCTATCTATCTATCTATCGTATCCAAAATACTATTATGTAGTTATTTGATGGAAATAGGAATATCAATATTGTAATATATCATATTAATAGTTAGCATATGATAATCAGTGATGATATATAAATGGTATAGTACACTGTGATAGTATAAGGTTAGGAAATCACCTGGTTTGGGTGAAGGATTAGGGAAAGGAAAGGTATCTTTAATCAAGTAATATAATGATAAAGATTTAATGTTAATAAAAGACTTTGACAGTTACATGAAGATGCGCAGAAACAAATAACTTGAACGTATCAAAGCTCTTCACTTAACCTTATGCCAAGGATTGTATTCATTATTAGATTTTTCATCTGAAACAATTACTACTGAAGTTTGGAAACATTGATAATATGATGATTGGACTGAGATATAAAGATTATTTTTCATCAACATTTTTGAGGAGTCCTATTAACTGCAAAATTTCAATGAAAGTTTGGTTAGTGAGCAAAAGGGTTACGATAATACAACCCTAACACAGTTATCGTGTATGAAAGACAGTTCACAACTGAACTGAGGTATGGAATCTGCTTAAACAAGCAGGGATAAATGTCCAAATTGACACATGCTGTGTTGCTCCAGAATTGTAGCAAACGTAGAGAAAAAAATTCCCACACCATACCATACCATTGAAGGCCTTTCAGACACCAAATATGAAGCACGAGAACGCACTAAAAGGTTCCACCCATGGGTGCCCACTGCATTTGTTCCAAATGTCAAAAAGACACTGGGGAGTCCCTGTCCAACTCTGACGCTATAGCGCAATCTTTCGAGACTAATCTCAAAATCTCTACAATCTTAGGTGCCCCCTCTCAGATTTACAACTGCAAGAGATGCAAAACAGGAGTGATGATTATGTGGCCGCACCGCCATTCCCTAGGCTTATGGACCAGAGTAAGACCACACTAGATGAAGAATTCTCGATTAAAGACCTCTCCAAGGTGATCTGCGGACTCCCCTAATGGTAAGAACACGGACCCAGATGGTCTCCCTGTAAAGTTCTACTAAAATTTTACTCACCAACTCACATCTTTTTTGATAAGGCTTATCAACTTAGTGTCTGAGGGTTCCTCCTCAAACCCACTTGGCCACAATACCAGTCATAGCAAAACCAGGAAAGGAAGCCACGTTAAGAGCTAACTATTGCCCAATCTCCCTCATAAGCAATGACGTGAAATTCTTAGCGAAACTCGTTGGGAACCATCTGGCCCCCCTATTACTGGAGGTCATCCATACGGACCAGGCTGCGTTTGTCCCAGGCTGCAAGGTCCAAGACAACACAAATAAGACTTTTCTCCTCCTAGATCAAATGAAGCGGAAGGGAACCTTCTCAGCCTCGACCAAGTCCACTGGGGCTTTTTTGCTAGCCCAACTGTCTCGACCTCTCCATTATGAGCAAGATATTCGCCTTCTATGTTAACCCTACTATATGGTAGTGGTTAAATGGGATGTTCCCGGACAGTTTCCAATCATCAATGGGACAAGACAGAGGTGCCCCCTGTCCCCCCCACCTTTATACGTGATCATGATGGAGCATCTAGTGGGTGGCTCGGGATCTCTCAGTTCTCAGTGTTGGGAATAAAATGTACAAACTAGCTTTATATCCTGACGACTTACTTGAATTTGATATCAATCTGACAATCTCACTCCCAGTTTTGATCTCCAAAAATGAACACTTTGGTTGATTGAAATTGCTAAAGGTAAAATTTCCCTCCCGCTAATACATCTAAACCAATTCCAAAGCACTTTAGCGTTCTGCTGGCAATCTGGGGCTTTTACATACCTAGGCATTTGAGGTTCTTCTGATCCAGAAAAGACATTCTCGCTAAAAATCCCCCCTCAACAGTGTACAATATACAATTTAAGGAAATTCAAATGCTCACAATTATCCTGGTTCTGTTGCATGAACATTGTTAAAATGGACATTTTGTCGAAATTTTTGTATCCGTTCCAGGCAATCCTGCGCATTATTCCTGTCCTCGTACATGATGACTCTCGGTAGAGCCTTGTCCAAACTCACATGGGGCTCCTCCAAACCTCATACTAATTTCTACTAAATGTAGACTAGACAGGATATAGATACAGCAGATTTATCATCCAGTGTCACTTTGATAAATCTGGTGTAGTGTCAGGCTTCCTGTAGGAGTTTACACTATTAGTAAATCTGGGCGAATGTGTGGTCTTTCAAAGGGGTTCCCATTAAAAAGTTTGCTCAAAAAATTGGTCTTCGGTTGGATAAGGGGGTGGTCTGCTTATAGAGAGGCAGCTTTCATAAAGAATAAAGGGAAGGGAATCAGACACTGAAAATATAAGTCTTTACAAGGGGTGAATTTCTCAATTGAATGATGGTCTGGAGAGGTTTCACTGAATATGGTAGTTTAATGGGATATGGATAAGATGTTAAAACAGTACAGGCCACAAAAATACCAGGGTTGTCATGAGTAAAGGACTGTAAAGTTTTATGCCTGGATAAAGGGAAACTACACTTCTCCAGGATTAACTCAAAAACTGCATCACACAATGTCACAAAAATGCAGGTGTGATTCCAGTCTAAATGTTGTATTTTATTCTTGTTCTAATTGTCAATACAATGAGATTAAGAAAATAAAAAATCTGGCGCCTGTGCTGTGTGAGTTCTGAGATGTGCTGTTGGAGATGACGTTTGGTTAAAATATTTCCATGTGTATATTATAATGGCTTCTCCCCTGTGTGAGTTCTCAGATGTTTAACAAGACTTGATTTAGAGCAAAAACATTTCCCACATTCTGGGCATGAAAATGGCTTCTCACCTGTGTGAATCGTTTGATGTTCAACAAGATTTGATTTATGAGCAAAACATTTTCCACATTCTGAACATGAATATGGCTTCTCTCCTGTGTGAATCTTTAGATGTTCAACAAGATGTGATTTCCGAGCAAAACATTTCTCACATTCTGGGCATGAATATGGCTTCTCCCCTGTATGAATTCTGAGATGTTTAACAAAACTTGATCTAAACTTAAAACATTTCCCACATTCTGTACATGAATGTGGCTTCTCACCTGTGTGAGTCATTTGATGTTCAACAAGACTTATTTTATGAGTATAACATTTCCCACACTCCAGGCATGAAAATGGCTTTTCTCCTGTGTGAATCTTTAGATGTTCAACAAGATGTGATTTCCGAGCAAAACATTTCTCACATTCTGGGCATGAATATGGCTTCTCTCCTGTGTGAGATATCTGATGTTTAAGAAGTTCTGATTTAGAGATAAAACATTTCCCACATTCTGGGCATGAAAATGGCTTCTCCCCTGTGTGAATCTTTTGATGTTGAACAAGACTTGATTTCTGAGTGAAACATTTCCCACATTCTGGGCATGGATATGGCTTCTCCCCTGTGTGAATTCTCTGATGTTTAAGAAGATGTGATTTACCCGTACAACATTGTCCACATTCTGGGCATGAAAACTCTCCTGTGTGAGTCATTTGATGATCAACAAGATTTGATTTTGCGGAAAAACATTTCCCACATTCTGTGCATGAATATGGCTTCTCCCCTGTATGAATTCTGAGATGTTTAACAAAACTTGATCTAAACTTAAAACATTTCCCACATTCTGTACATGAATATGGCTTCTCACCTGTGTGAGTCATTTGATGTTCAACAAGACTTATTTTATGAGTATAACATTTCCCACACTCCAGGCATGAAAATGGCTTCTCTCCTGTGTGAATCTTTAGATGTTCAACAAGATGTGATTTCTGAGCAAAACATTTCTCACATTCTGGGCATGAAAATGGCTTCTCTCCTGTGTGAGATATCTTATGTTTAACAAGAGATGATTTAGAGATAAAACATTTCCCACATTCTGGGCATGAAAATGGCTTCTCCCCTGTGTGAATCTTTTGATGTTGAACAAGACTTGATTTCTTAGTAAAACATTTCCCACATTCTGGACATGAAAATGGCTTCTCCCCTGTGTGAGTTCTCTGATGTGTAACATCCCTTCTGCAGCTTTCCTTTTGTTTAACAGACTGTGATGAATTAGGAGAAAGATCTTTCTCCTGAAGGGCTGAGGGTATATCTGGGGTAATGGCATGTTCTTCATATGGCTCTTGTGTGATACCATGATCCTCTGCTTTATAATCTGTAGATATCAGATGTCCCTCTGAGCTCCTGGTACAGGCATCTGACAAGAAGAAAACTGATATTATTATTGAATAACATAACCTTATAAGTATATTCCCCACTGAGCTGCCGCTGCCTGAGACGCTTCAGACCGTGTGAAGAAGTGAAGTCAGTGACACAGGCAGCAAACGACGGCAGTGCGGCCTACTTCATTAGTACTCACTGTGCTGAGACGGAGGTCAGTGATAGTGAATAGTAATGAAGCGGGGCAGGAGACGCCACCACTGCTCTAGGTCACTGTAGTGGTGAACACAATCCATGGCTGCTTAAATATGGCCACTTATGTGGAATAATACTGTAGGATGCCATAAATCTTACTATATTACACCCCATACACACAATAGAATCCAAACCACATCAGATGGATTTCCCAGCCCGAACTCACCGCGGATCTGCTGTCCCATACAGTATGTAGTATGGATCTGTGGAGTCACAAGGAAGCAGGGACTCCTAGCTTCATACATCACTAAGATACGGGGAGTCCTGGTGTGTGGACAGAGTTCGGGCTGGGAAATTTGACTGATGTACAGACCAGATTTTCTAGTCCGGATTCCATAGTGTGATTGGGGTCTAAGGTGAGGTTTACACAGTGAAATCTGTAGAAGCTGCTTCAGGAATTCAGAAGAATTTTTCTGCTTTACCAAATCAGCCACCGAATCTCCATCACATTCCTTACTGGCCAGGCGGTATTTTCCACCTCCCATTTATTTCCGTAGAGCTCTGAGGTGGAATCTGCCTGAAGATCGAGCAGGAGGATTATTTTTCCGCTATCTGAAATAACCTGCTATATAATTCTGGTAAATTCTTTCCCTTCACAAGTACTGACAGCCGGTGAGGAAGAAGTTTGCCTCGTTCACATGTCAAGTCCATATTCCTGCCGTACGTTATATTCTATACTACATTTATTATCCCCTATAGCGGTATCACATTTATATTCATGTATTATTACTATTTTAGCTGAATCGGGGAACAACAAATAGTCTAATAAATGGCTGAATAGAATGAGTGACCCTTCTGTGCTTTATATAGTGGTGACTCCTCACCTGGGCGGTTACCTGTAGGAATGTCCTCCTCACACTCCTCATCACCACTCACATAGGGATCTTCCTCTATTGTCATAGATAGAGCATTAATGTCATCCAGATCTTTATCCTGATGGAAAATCTGTGAAACAAATAATGTAAAAGTCACCGGACAAATGGGGAAGTCACAGAGAATGTTCTAGATCATTAATCAGCATGAAGATGTCCTGACAGTAGCTGCAGGTCTCTGAGAAGCTGGAGAAACATATTAGATGGTGGCTCAATGACACCGCCCATGTATATAACCATATAATACTGATGGATACAACAAGACTGACCACAAGGACTTCACAGCCCGTCTACACATCATAGAGAATATCTCCATCTACCTGATCATCCTGTGGAAGAAGAGGACTGGGACATCTCTCCGGTGTTGTCCTCTTACTGGATCTACCTGTAGGAAACACAGACAGGGACTGAATTCATTCTGTACATACAAATAATGGAAGTCCATGTGTATATAGTCATGTCTATTACCTGGTGATGTGAGGGGCTGGTGGTCCTCCATCATCACCTCCTTGTACAGATCCTTGTGTCCTTCTAAATACTCCCACTCCTCCATGGAGAAATAGACAGCGACATCCTGACACCTTATAGGAACCTGACAACACAATGATACAGTCATCCCCCAGACCCCTCCAGTTACTGTATAATGTCCCAGCATTCCCAGCAGTGTCACCTCTCCAGTCAGCAGCTCCAGCATCTTGTTGGTGAGTTCTAGGATCTTCTGTCCATTGATCTCCTCCTGTATCAGGGGGTGAGGTGGAGGCCCCGGGATTGGGCTCAGGGTTCCTCCATATCCTTCATACACAGGAGCCTGACAGCGCCCACTAGAGGTCTTCTTCACTACTGTGTAATCCTGGTTATGGGGAGACACATTAATAAATATCACTACATACATGTGCAGAGTCCATCACCTCTCCAGTCATATCATCTGTTATTACTATAGATAAGAATGATGTAATGTGACATCATCAGAATCTCTCACCTCTCCAGTAAGCTGGTAGATGATCTCTAGGGTGAGATTTAATATACTTTCCGCCATCTTCTTCCTGTCTCTTTCCATCCTTGATGGATCAATCAGGAATATTCTCTTATATAGAAGATACTGAGAGGATTCTATATTGTAGGAACCTGAATGGAGAGAAGATGAGACAATGTAATCACTACACGGAATCCTATGTAATAAATAGAACAGTTGAGTCACATTATTATGACCACCTCCTACTTCTGACGTCGGCAGCGTGTAGCTCAGGAAGGAAGTGACTTGTTGTGGGCCGGCTTGGTGGGTATATAAGGTGTGTGATAGGCTGAACAGAATCTCATTGTTGTCATGGATAAAGGGGACGATTTATCTGAGTTGTAAAAGTGTGATTAATGGCTGTCGGGCCAAGGGTGACAGTATTTCTCCAACAGCGCAGGTTGTGAACTGTTCATGTGCTGCTTTGGTGAAAGTGTATTGTGAGTGGAGAAATGGCACCATTGGGAATAACCAACATGGAAACTATGGAGAATCACGTGCCACTGATGTGACAACAGGTTCATAGTAGAGATGAGCAAACTCATTTCTTATGAGCTGAAGTTACCAAAACTGAATACTTTTAACAAATAGTGAAAGTCCGTGTTGCCCAGCGACAGCCCCAAAACATCCCTGCTCTAGAGGAGATCTGCATGGAGGAATGGGCCAACATACCAGCAACAGTGTGTGCCAACCTTGTGAAGACTTACAGAAAACGTTTGACCTCTGTCATTGCCAACAAAGGATATAGAACAAAGTATTGAGATGAACTTTTGTTATTGACCAAATACTTATTTTCCACCATAATTTACAAATAAATTCTTTAAAAATCAGACAATGTGATTTTCTGGATTTGTTTTCTCATTTTGTCGCTCATAGTTGAGGTCTACCTATGATGACAATTACAGGCCGGCCTCATCTTTTTAAGTGGGAGAACTTGCACAATTGGTGGCTGACTAAATACTTTTTTTTCCCCTCTGTAGTCCTAGGAGTCCTGACAGTGTCATACACTATGTATTATAGATATATAGTCCTAGGAGCCCTGACAGTGTCATACACTATGTATTATAGATATATAGTCCTAGGAGCCCTGACAGTGTCATACACTATGTATTATAGATATATAGTCCTAGGAGCCCTGACAGTGTCATACACTATGTTTTATAGATATATAGTCCTAGGAGCCCTGACAGTGTCATACACTACGTTTTATAGTTATATAGTCCTAGGAGCTCTGATAGTTTTATATACTATGTTCTAAGCCAATTTGATCTCTGGTCCATACCAAACTTATTTGAGCCGAATTTAATATTTAGACCAAACCATCAGAACCAGAAACAAAGTGAATCATCAGAGGTTTTTTCGATCTCTACTACAAAGGTGTGCCTGAGCCGACCAACAGACCACAGTGGAGCAGCTCACTGTGAAAAAGAGCCGGGGACTACCAGATATGTGTCTAAAACAACAGTTTAGTTAACCCTACTGCGTATATATGTCACGTTTCTGCTTCATCAATGTTGTGTCAGGTGACAAAAATCAAGAGAACAAACATTAAATTTGCTGGATGAACATAAACTGGTGGGGGCAGTGCTTTGGTCTGGGGAATTTTTTTATGTCATTCTCTGGACCCGCTCCTCTATGTGGAAGACCATCACAACTGATCTGAATATGAATCCATCATTGCAGATCACATACACCCATACATGCTGATTGTCCTTCCTGGGGCAAATGGAATCTTCCAGCAATATAATGTGACATGTCACACAGGTAGAAATGACCTTATCCCAAGCAGTTCCCTAATTTTCCAACCTAATTGGGCATCTGTGGAACCACCTCGATCATTGTCTTCATTCTGCTGACCCTTTCCCTTTAGAATATGTGGGATGAACAGCAGCCATCATGGCTCCAGATACCGAGACAACCTACCAGTCACTCCCAGCTCATCTAGCTGCTGCGTACTTTTCTCCTCACCTGACCTGTAAGCTGCAATAAGAGCTCAACACTGGGGAGACAAACGCAAATGTTAGCATAGGATATTATTATGGAGTGTTACCCACTAAGGAGAGGGAAGAAACCCTCAAAGAGGTGAGTAAGAGTCCAAAGATCCCGAGCTGACAATCCTAAAGATGACACTGACTTTCCCTGCAGCTTCATTCACAGCAAGTGATGGTTAGTCCATCGATCTCTTGGAACAGCCACAACTGTCACAGATAGATCTCCCACATTTCTGTCTGGACTACAATCTACTGGCCATAGAGGTGGAAGACACTTGGCCCCTGATATTACCAGCACACTGGAACTAACTGTACAGTCCTCCCTGACCCTCACAGAAGAGGAAGTATTACAGCATAGTACACACCGTGCAACAACAAGTTACTAATGCAGAGGAGAAAGTGGCCAACGGGAATCTGGAGGTTTGTGACTTACTGAAATGACCAGAATCTTACATGATGGTATAGAGGACGTAGAGAATGGGCCCCGCTGTAGTGACATGAGAGTAATGAGTGTCCCGAAGAATGTTCCATCCAGAGATCTAACACAGATATGTGAGCAAAATCTTCCACAAGTCCTAAGACTACCAAGAGTAAAGAGCCGGAATATGTTAGGAGGTAGCTGTACAGAGTCAGTCTAGAGCGACACAGCCAATACCTGCTGTTATGTTTAAAGCGCCAACATCACCCGGACTATTATGATACATGTTGGGAGGGGGTTAAGGGTTACAGTACAAATCTTAAGTATCTCAGGGCGGGAACACAGCGAGATGGTTACTTAAGTCTTACAAAATTGCTCATGAGGTTCATGCTTAAAGGCATTTTACCCAAACCTCTCCTTTACAAGACTACTTAGGTCGGTCCCGTCTCCTGACAATGTAACCCACCTATAATATGGGGCCACTTCCTGAACAGCTTGTCATGGCAGCTAATCTACATTGGAGGTCAAACCTTCACATGACCACTAAAGGATATAAGTGGCCACGGTAATGACACCAACTTGTGCGGCACATGATGTCATTGGAATCACAGGTAGCAGTGGTCATGTGACGTACCGTACCAACTGGCAACACTGCTGCAAACAGTGTAAAACCCCTAATCCTTTGGGTCACAGCCAAATATAGAGAGAACATTGGAGGTCTGTGAAACCAAGTCAGAGGATCCATCACAGACTGATGCGGCTTCATTGACAATGAGGAGGACTTTGGTACAAGAATCCTCCCTAAACATCAGCGACCCAATACCAAAAACCGAGATTCATAGAAAGACGCTTAAATTGTAAAAGAGTTTCAGAGTGTAAAATCTACCAGTAGATCTGTTGTCTAATGGTAAGAAGATTGGAATTCCCTATGGCTGACTATAGTAAAGCCCCATAGCACAGGTAAATTACCCGTGAGATCAGGAGAGGAGCGGGGGTCGGGGTATATTTCTGATCATATGACCTCGGAACAAGGCCGGAACCTTAAATTTAAGTCCCCAAGACAACCCCTTTAAAGCAGCCGAGTCCTGAGACAACTAGAATTACTGGAATCCACAAAATCCACAGCAAATAAGTGACTTTTTCTGAAATTTGTTTTAAAAAGTTTTAATGTAACTGTGATTAAAGGCTATGGAGACCTTTGTCAACTTTTTAAATTTCACACTGTATGTATGTATTATATTGTATGGGGGACACATGGATGACATTATACTGTGTGGGGGCCACATGGAGGACATTATACTGTGTGGGGGCCACATGGAGGACATTATAGTGTATAAGTGCCACAAGGAAGACATTATAGTGTGTGGGGGCCACAAGGAGGACATTATACCATGTTGGGTCCACTAACCAGTCTTTATACTGTGTGTGATTCTGGAATATGTTCTCTGTGTAGATTCGGAGGATTTACAGGGAGATTCACTTTCTATTACTCGGCTCCACTGGGAAGTTTAGGTGTCCATTAGTGTCCATGTAGTGCAGATACATATGGAGCTACAGAGGAGGGGGGAGCGGAGCTGAGGCCGTGCTGGGGAGAGGGAGGAGAACATGTGGCCAGTACTAGGGGGCGACACCGAGCCAAAAGTCTGAGCATAGAAGAGGCTGCAGACTGGAAATGAGGGGGACTGAATGTATGAGAAGGGCTGAGAGCGAGCACTTACGGTCGTGACTAGAGTGCAGTTGCTCCTGGTAGGTATGATGTCACAGGAAGGGGCGGAGGCCTCTCCAATGAGGGCGGGGTCTCTTCTATCATAACGCTGTGCTGTATAGAGGACGCAGGAGCGGAGCTCGTGTACATGGAGAACAGAAAGCTGTGAGGACTGTTTTGCGGGACTGCAGAATGGAAGGGGAGGGATAGGATTGTTTTGCATGGGACTGCATGTTGGTGGAGGCTGAGGGGAGGGAGTGATGTATTTACATGAGACTAAGTTGAGGGGCTGAAAAGAGACTGATGTTTTGCATGGGACTGTATCCTGGAGAGTCTGGGGTATTGGGTTGATGTTTAGGGTGGTATAGGAGTTCCTGGGGTGCTGTTGGCATCGAGGGAGACAGGGTCTTTTGCGTGCTGCTCTCATCTGAAGGAGAGTAGGAATTCTTTTTGTGCTGCTGACATCTAAGGGGTGTGGGGTCCTTCTGGCATGTAAAGGAGAGCAGGGGTCCTTGAGGTGCTGCTGGCATCTAATGGGGAGGTTCTTTGTTGTGCTGCTGGCATTTAAAGAGGGTAATGGGTCCTTGGGGTGCTGCTGGCATCTAAATGGGGAGCAGGGGTCCCTGGGCTGCTGCTTGCATGTAATGGGGGCAGAGTCTTGTGGGGTTCAAGTCCCTGGGGGGTTGCTGCATGTGTCTGTGTGGGATCCCTTAGGTACTATCTTCATGTAAGTAGAGGGTTCCTGCGGTGCTGCCTCTGTGTGTGTGGGGCGGAGGGGGGAGGTTGCTGATGGTGGTCCCTGGGGTGCTGCCACCTGTGTGCGTGTGGGGCTGCCGCCTGTGTGCTGGGAGAAGTCTGGTCCCTGGGGGACTGCCACCTGTATGCTGAGGGGTCCGGTCCCTGGGGGGCTGCTGCCTGTATGCTCAGGGGGTCCGGTCCCTGGGGGCGCTTCCGCCTGTATGCTGAGGGGGTCCGGTTCCTTGGGGGCTGCCGCCTGTATGCTGAAGGGGTCCGGTCCCTTGGGGGCTGCCGTCTGTATGCTGAGGGAGTCCGGTCCCTGGGGGGCTGCCACCTGTATGCTGAGGGGGTACAGTCCCTGGGGTACGGTCCCCACCTGTGTGCTGGGGTCTCCAGTACCTGGGAGGCTGCCGCCTGTGTGCTGTTGTGATCTGGACCCTGGGGGGCTGCTGTCTGTGTGCTGTTGTGATCTGGACCCTGGGGGGCTGCTGTCTGTGTGCTGTTGTGATCTGGACCCTGGGGGGTGGCCTCCTTTATACTGAGGGGGTCTGGTCCCTGGGGGGCTGCCGCCTGTATGCTGAGAGGGTCCGGTCCCTGAGGGGCTGCCACCTGTATGCTGAGGGGGTCCGGTCCCTGGGGGGCTTCCACCTGTATGCTGAGGGGGTACAGTCCCTGGGGTACGGTCCCCACCTGTGTGCTGGGGTCTCCAGTACCTGGGAGGCTGCCGCCTGTGTGCTGTTGTGATCTGGACCCTGGGGGGCTGCTGTCTGTGTGCTGTTGTGATCTGGACCCTGGGGGGTGGCCTCCTTTATGCTGAGGGGGTCTGGTCCCTGGGGGTTGCCGCCTGTATGCTGAGAGGGTCCGGTCCCTGGGGGGCTGCCTCCTGTATGCTGAGGGAGTCCGGTCCCTGGGGGGCTGCCACCTGTATGCTGAGGGGGTCCGGTCCCTGGGGGGCTTCCACCTGTATGCTGAGGGGGTACAGTCCCTGGGGTACGGTCCCCACCTGTGTGCTGGGGTCTCCAGTACCTGGGAGGCTGCCGCCTGTGTGCTGTTGTGATCTGGACCCTGGGGGGCTGCTGTGTGTGCTGTTGTGAGCTGGACCCTGGGGGGTGGCCTCCTTTGTGCTGAGGGGGTCTGGTCCCTGGGGGGCTGCCGCCAGTATGCTGAGGGAGTCCGGTCCCTGGGGGGATGCCACCTGTATGCTGAGGGGGTACGGTCCCTGGGGGGCTGCCGCCTGTATGCTGAGGGGGTCTGGTTCAGACCCCAGAGTATAATGATCGGAGACCCAGCGAAGGATACAAACAAAAAAAAAATAATGTCACTTACCTCTTCCTGGCTCCGGCGCACTCCTCGCTACTTCGGCCATCTTCAATGTTGGACCAGATCTTGTGTGAGCTGGGCCGGCGTCGCAACGCATAACGACGCAGGCCCGGCCCACGTGACGTCACCAAACAGGCCCGAAGCCTTCGGAGCGTAGGAGAGGTAAATAACGTGGTTTGTTTTGTTCCCTCACCTCCCCTGGCCCTCCGATCATTATACTCTGGGGTCTGAAATGACCCCAGATTATAGTGATAGTAGTGTTTGTGGGGTTTGGCCCTCAGCCTCACTTACCGATCCCCACTCCTGCTCACAGTCACCTCCACTTCCGCAGGATGGGAAGCGCAGGTGGCCATGAGCAGGAGCGGGGATTGGTAAATAAATAGGGCCCGTTACCTGCTGGGGTTACTCCAGCAGGTAACGGCCTATTAAAAGAAAAAAAAAAAAAAAAACATCCAGGGCCCTGTGGCAGCCGCTATCGCTGATACCCCAGTAGTTATGCCCCTGCGTCTGTGTGTTGTCGGGGGGAGGGGGTCAGGTCCTTGGTGGGGGGTTGCCATCTGTGTGTTGGTGGAGGGGGTCCTGGGGGAGTGTCACATTTTGTATGTGTGTGGAGTCCCTGGAGTGTTGCTGCATGTGTGTGGGCAGGGTTGTGGGGCTGTGTAAATCACGTGGTTCTGGTTACATAGCACAGGGACACTGGAGGTATAACATATAGTAATGTCCTCCTGTGCCCCTATGCTAAATATATTCCCACTCCTCATGCATTATAAATAGAATGCCCCTCACAGCCTAATGCATCACCCTTTCATATCCAGGGTGTGAGCTGTATGCATAAACATTGTGCACTGCTCACTTTCCAACCCTGCAATGATTGCTAGCATCAAACTGATACTCATTGCTGTATAAAGAGGTTACCCACAATGCAGGGACTCCTTCAGAGCAGGAGGAGTCCCTGTACATGAAGGGGGCGAATCTTGCCCCTCCCCACGCCCTCCCCGATGCACTATGGAATGCTCGCTCTGTATGCAACAAACTTGACTACATCCATGACCTCTTAATTTCTCATAAATTATCATTTCTGGGTCTCACAGAAACGTGGCTGACACCCTCAGACACCGACTCCACTGCTGCCCTCTCCTATGGAGGTATGCAATTCTTGCACACTCCCCGCCCCAACAATAAACTCGGCAGTGGCGTAGGCGTACTCCTGTCTGACGATTGCTCCTTTGCCCCAATCCAACCGATACCTGCTCTCACCCTCCCCTCCTTTGAAGTGCACTCAGTTCGCATTTACTCGCCCTCCAACCTTCAACTGGCCGTCATATATCGATCGCCAGGACCTAACGCTGCCTTTATTGACCACTTCACCACCTGGCTAATGCACTTCCTATCCACTGACACCCCCACCATCATCATGGGTGATTTCAACATCCCCATTAGCACAACCCACCCCTCCGCTTCCAGTCTCCTATCACTCACTACCTCCTTTAACCTCTCTCAATGGTCCTCCTCTGCCACCCACAAAAAGGGGCACACGCTGGACCTCATATTCACCCACCTCTGCTCTCTAGTCAACCTCTCTCTCAGTCCACAACCTGCTGACATTCTCAGACCTCTCCTCTGTAATTGAACCCTCAACCCCTAAACCAACACGTCCCCGCAGGAACCTTAATCGCCTTGACATCCGCAAGCTCTCAGACTCTCTCCTACCGCTTGCTGACTTATCCTCACTCCAGGACGCAGATACCGCCGCTGACTTCTACAACACCACCATTACCTCAGCCCCTCTTACTAACACCAGAACCCGGCCAAATCAATAGGCAGCCCTGGCACACTGACCTGACTTAAAAACTCCCGTACGCCTCAAAATTACTGGAGCAACACGTCCACTCCGAACTATCCTCCTATCTCTCGTCCAATATGCTCTTTGACAGACTACAGTCAGGCTTCAGACCCCATCACTCCACAGAAACTGCCCTAACCAAGGTCACTAATGACCTTCTAACCGCCAAAGCCAAACATCACTACGCTGTCCTCCTCGACCTCTGCTCTGCCTTCGACAAAGTCGACCATTCCCTCCTGCTAGAAACGCTTTCATCCCTTGGCATCTCAGACCTGGCCCTTTCCTGGCATCCCCCCCCCCCCCCCACACCCACCACCCCCCCCCCCCCCCCCCCCCCCCCCCCCCCCCCCCCCCCCCCCCCCCCCCCCCTCCCCCCCCCCCCCCCCCCCCCCCCCCCCCCCCCCCCCCCCTCAACACCCACCCCCCCCCCCCGCCCCCCCCACAACCCCCCCCCCTTCCCCCCCCCCCCCCCCCCCCCCCCCCCCCCCAAAATCCCCCCCCCCCCCCCCCCCTCCCCCCCTTCCCCCCCCCCCCCCCAACTCCCCCCCCCCCCCCCCCCCTCCCCCCCCCCCCGCTTTCTCAAACTCAGCATGGAGAAAACGGAGTTTTTATTTTTCCCCCCCCCCCCCCCCGCCGCCCCCCCCCCCCCCCCCCCCAACAAAAATTTTGGGGCCCCCGGGGGGGGGCCCGGGCGCGCATGGGGTAGCAGCGCGCGCAGGTCCTTCTCCGCTCCTCCGCTCGCTACTGAGACCCGTGGACCCCTCAGCAGGCGCAGTATGGGCAAGCGCTTACCGAGGAAGGTGGCCCCGGGCACCCCAGCGCCCGTGGAGAGGTCTGGGGGGGGCCACCCTGGACGCCTTTCTGGCCCAGCGGCCTTCTCTACCGGGCCAGGCTGCTGCGGGGCGGCCATCTTGGATTTCCTCCGCTCTCCAGGCACAGGGGTCGCAGCGCAGCTTCTCTCCTCCCGCGCTCCCCCTGTCAGCCAGCGGAGCGCCGCTTCAACAGAGATCCCTGTCGGCGCCTGGGCAACCCAGAGTTTCCCCAGCACGAGTGCTCCCACAGTCTCCTCACCCTGGGATGTCCCAGCAACTACATTCTGCTTCACCAGCACTCCTGGCAGAGCGGCATGAGAGGACCCCGGATGTCTCCAGCTTCTCAAGGAGTTCTGAGGTCAGTGGCTCTGCTCCCTCCTACACCGCTGATGAGTTGCAGCCTGTGGCCACAGAGCTGGTCTCTGTGGCCCCCCATCTACTATCTTCCCCCATCGCCCCTCCCCTCCATAGCTCAGGGGGGGATGGCGCGGTGGAAGGCGCTGGCGTAGGGGCTCCTCCGCCCCACACTCCCAAGGATTATGCCTCCCCCCCTCCAGTCCTGCACCCCCAGAGCTGCATTCCAGGCCCATCTTCAGCACCATCATCCATGGCGGACCTTCTTCCTCAACTTCCTACTAAACAAGACCTTAAAAGTATGGTTGCGGAAATCACAGCGTCCTTCCGATCTGAAATTGCTACCCTCCGCACTGATTTACACTCCATTGCTAACCGAATGGACACGCTGGAGAATGACCATGACACTACCAGAGACTATGTTGCCTCACTGCATGATACTACCACTGAACAGGGTTCAGCTATACGGGACATGCAACGCCACTTGGAGGATCTTGACAACAGGGGCCGGCGCAACAATATACGCATCAAGGGACTCCCAGAGGCTGACCAATCTGAGGATCTGCCTGTTCTGCTGGAGGCTGTCTTCAACACTATACTGCAGGAGCCCCCGTCCCACAAAATTAAGTTTGATAGGGCACATCGAGCCCTTCGACCCAGAGGATCTTCCGCCACACCCCGTGATGTCATCTGCTGCCTCCACGACTTCACCCTTAAAGAGGCTATAATGAGCAAAGTGCGCAAACTCAAAGACTTCGAGTTTCAGGGAGCTCCACTACAATTCTATCAGGATCTGTCGCTAATCACCCTCCAGAAACGCCGCCATCTCCGACCCCTCCTCCAGATTCTTCAGGAGCACCAAATTCCTTACCGGTGGGGATTTCCGTTTGCTCTCATTGCTCGTAGGGATGGTCGCTCCGCTACGCTTCGCTCCTTTGCGGATTTGCCTCTCTTCTGCGACCTATTGGATGTTCCCCTGCCAGATTTAACAGACTGGGAGCTATTCTCTCCACCCCCTCCCCCACCACCGGTTTGGCAACGATTGGAGCCCAGACGACGTCATGCATCCTCCGCGGTGGTGACCACTCGGAGGCCCCGGCTGGAGACTGATCCCTGAGGAGGCTGCCCCCCCTTGAGACGTTCTCCCTTTTCTCGGTGGTGCTTTGGAATCTGCATGCCTTAATGTTATGTTTGCTTCTTTTTTTTTCTTTTTTTAGGTCTACGGGTCTCATCTATTATGCTTATTATTGGATTGTTTTAGCGGAGTGGGGGCGGGGTGGGGTTCCGGTGACTCCCCTTCCTTCCTTCTTTTTACTGGTGGTTGGGGATCCACCGCCTCCCCTCCGACCTCCTGTCCACGCTCTCCCCCCTAAGGGGATACTTGGACTGTGCGGCCATTGATCCTGATTGGACCTCTGGCTGCCCTCATTGGTCCCCAGGCGAGTGACTTAGCCTCGCCCACAAAGTATTGTTTAACTGTTTTTATTTTTGTCATTTATGATGTCTTTTGCCTCCCTCCCTCCCTCTCTTTCCCCCCCCCCCTCCCTGATCTAGAGACCCTGCCTCGACTTTGGGTTCCTGTTTGTGGATTGCCCTTTTGCCTCTCCGAGGGAAACTTGCCAGCGTCATGTGAGATGGGTGAGCTTATTGCAATCCGCCACTGTCCTCCAATCCTGGGTCCCAATGGTTAGGTGCGTGACAATTAATGTCAAGGGCCTGGGTTCCAACATTAAAAGGCGCCATGTCCTTAGAGAACTCCGCTCCTTACGAGCGGATGTGGCGTTTCTTCAGGAGACTCATTTTGACCGCGCTGGTACTTTTGCCTTCGCTAAGCATTATTTTCCCGTAGCTTTTTCAGCCTTCCACAATCGACGCAGAGCTGGGGTGGCTATCCTTCTTTCTCGATCCTGCCCAATTACAGTGACGACTTCCCATATAGACCCAGGTGGCCGGTTTGTTATCTTGGAGGGGCTCCTTTATGGTGCCCCGATTGTTTTATGCAATGTCTATGCCCCCCAATTCAGCACAGATCCCGTTCTTGCGCCGGGTATTCTCCCGTCTGCGCGCTCTCCCACCATCAGCTTGGCTGGTGGGGGGAGACTTTAACATGGTCTTCTCTGAACGGGCGGATCGTCTGGCGTTACCCCAGGGCCCAACCCCCCATAGGTTGGCCCAACTTGCAAGGGAGTTCCGCAGGCTGATCCGCGCCCACTCTTTGTATGACCTTTGGCGAGTGGACAATCCTACGGCGCGCTCCTACACCTTCTTTTCTCACCCTCATAACACTCACACCCGCATTGACTACTTCTTTGGAAATGCTCCCGCTCTTCGTTTGCTTAGGGACACGAACATTGGCCCTCTCACCTGGTCTGATCATGCCCCAGTCGTGGTTACCTTATCTACGACTCCAGTGCCTACTCGCCAATGTCATTGGCGTCTTAACGAAACACTGCTCAATTCGCCGACCTCCCTCGAGACCCTGCGCACACACTTGATAGATTATTTTAGGGACAACTTAGGCTCGGTAGACTCTCTTGCCATTCTCTGGGAAGCCCATAAGGCGGTCATGAGAGGATGCTGTATCGCATTGGCTTCTAGGCTTAAAAGGGACAGACAGGCCCAGGAACAGCTTCTCCAAGCCCGTATTCGGTCCCTTACGACGACTTTGGCAGCGCATCCATCCCTGGGGGTTCTTCGCCGTTTGGTCCTGGCCCGGGCGGACCTCCGTGATTTGGAGACCCGCCATGTGGAACGACTTCTCCTTTATACCCGTCAGCGGTTTTTTGAACGAGGTAATAAATCTCATACCCTCCTGGCAGGAACCCTCAGGGATCATCGGGCCTCTTCCACACCACACTCTGTCCGTGACCCCGCGGGTACTCTTCAACATCACCCTGATGCTGTGGCGCTGGCGTTCCACTCTTACTACTCTAAGCTGTATGACTTACCCCCCCCCACGAGCACTACTCCCTGGGGATGACTCAACACTACTGGAAGACTATTTAAAGGATTGTTGTCTCCCACGCCTTCCTCCTGAGGCCCTAACCTCCCTGAACACCCCCATCACCAGGGAGGAACTAGAAGGGGTCCTGAGGGACCTCCCAAATGGGAAAGCCCCAGGCCCAGATGGGTTCACTTACAATTATTATAAGGTTTTCCAGGGTGAACTCTCTGCTCATCTATTGTCCCTCTTCAATTCCTTCCTTTCAGGTTCCCCTATACCCCCGACTATGCTCTCTTCACTACTCACATTGGTCCCTAAACCGGGTAAGGACTTGCAGGATTGTGCTAACTACCGACCGATTGCTTTGCTGAACACGGACCTGAAACTTTTCACCAAACTCTTAGCCAATAGACTGAATGCTTGGCTCCCTCTGCTTGTCCATAAGGACCAGGTGGGATTCATCCCCTGTCGTCAGGGTGGTGACAACACCAGGAGGACTGTGGATTTGGTGGAGGTGGCCAATCATTATTCTACCCCGGCCCTTCTCTTGAGCCTGGACGCTGAAAAGGCTTTTGACCGCATAAATTGGTCGTTTATGCATACTACGCTTAAGGCGTTCGGGCTCACGGGACCTTTTCTCACAGCTATCCAGGCCCTTTACTCCTTACCCTCAGCAGCAATCAAGCTTCCCCATGCATCTTCGCCCTCCTTCCCTATTCGAAATGGCACTAGGCAGGGTTGCCCCCTGTCACCCATCATATTTGCCCTCTGCATTGAACCGCTAGCGGCCAAGATTAGGCGAGACCCTAATATCAAGGGCATCATGGTCCAAGATAAGGAATTTAAGATATCTCTCTTTGCGGACGATGTACTCCTCACTCTCACCTCCCCTCATACTACCCTTCCAAACTTGCTGCGCTCGCTAGAGACCTATGGTGATCTCTCAGGGTATAAGGTGAACCCCGCGAAGACTGAGGCACTCCCACTTAACATCCCACGGGACCTTCTCCTTCTCCTCCGCAGTAATTACGATTTCCAGTGGCGGGAGTCCTCTATCCGCTACCTGGGAGTCCATATATCCACTTCCTATGCGACCCTCTACTCGGCAAACTACCCGCGGTTGTTTTGTGAGCTAAGAGCCCTATTGGACAAATGGCAACCCTTGCCTATCTCCCTTTTGGGGAGAATTGCTGCGGTCAAGATGACTCTCCTCCCGAAGCTACTGTATTTTTTCGAGACTCTCCCAGTCGCGATACCTCGGGGAGAATTACGGAACCTACAGAAAGCTATCTTCCAGTTTATCTGGAAAGCAAAACGACACCGAATACCTAGATCTGTTATGCTGGCGGATAGGGGGTCTGGGGGTATGGCTGTCCCACATCTGTTACATTATTACTGGGCGGCCCACTTACGCCATATCCCATTCTGGGCGGCTATGCCAGCATACACCAGATGGGTGCAGGTAGAGAAGCTATGGCTGGCACCCATGCATCCTAACGCGCTTCTGTGGGTCAGCTCCCCCCCCCACCCCCCTGCCTCGTACCTGTTGGGCCCCATTCGGTTTACTAGATCTATCTGGTCTACCTGTTGTGCTAGATTCTCCCTGATGTCCCCGCGCTCATCTATGGTCTCCATACTATACAACCCCCTTCTCCCAGAGAGCCTGACTTCTGCCATGACTAAAGTGTGGTCTGAAGCTGGCCTTTACCGGATTGCTGATATGGTTGACCCTGGAACCTTGGAACTCAGGTCCTTTGCTTATCTTACAGCTAATCAAAACCTGCCAAGTACTGAATGGTTCCATTACTTGCAGGTGGTTCACTTTGTCCGCTCCCTCCATGGGTCTCTTAAGGTGTCACTCCCCACCGCTTTTGAAAAGATTTGCCGTGCAGGCACGTCCACTAGGGGCTTTATATCCTCTATTTACCAACTTCTTAACTCACAAACTACAGGCTCTCCTGTTAATCATCGCTATATGCTTAAATGGGAGGAGGCGGTGGGTAAACCCATCTCCCAGGAACAGTGGCGGATTGTATGGTCTCGGGCCCAGAAATCATCTCAGTGCATTACGTTTAGGGAAACGCAGTATAAGCTGTTGATGCATTGGTATCATACTCCGGCTCTCCTTCATACTTTAAACCCATTAGTTCCCCCATGGTGCTGGCGCTGTGGAGCTGCGGTGGGTACCCTGCACCATATCTTTTGGACGTGCCCTCTCATCCTCGGTTTTTGGAGGGAGGTCAGGACTCTGACGACTGCTCTCTTTTTGCAAGAGGTTCCTCTTGACCCTCTTCTTTATCTCCTGAACCTTCCCCCCAGACACCTGAGCAATAAGTCATCCAGGCTTTTCTTGCATCTTTGTACTGCAGCTAAAACTCTCATAGCTAGAAACTGGAAGAAGGTGAGTCCCCCATCTAGTCTTGAGCTTGTGGCTAGAATGAAGGATGTGAGGAGTCTTGAATACCTGACTGCTGGCCTACATAATTCACGGGAAGCCTTTGGGGCTATTTGGGCACCCTGGGACATGTATTGTACATTACAGGGTCTCTGATCTCTAGTCCTCTCCTTCCCTCCCCCCCTCCCTTTGGTCCTACCCTTGTCTTCTTAACCCCTCCATTCCCCCCTCCCTTGTTCACTGCTTAATTTAAATGCATATTGCTTAAGGGGGAGGAGGCAGATAGCCTCTATTTACCTCAATGCTTCCTGTTTGTTTGATTATTATTGTTTTTTTGTTTTTTCTTTATTCCTTGTTAATGAAAAATTTTTCAATAAAATTACAGTTATATAAAAAAAAAAATAAATGGAACCACACTGACCCCAGTCCCACAAGCCCACTGCCGCTTCCAACTCAAGAACATCCATCGAATCCGCTCCTTCCTCACCCCTGAAACTACAAAGATGCTAGTCCATGCCCTCATAATCTCCCGCCTCGACTACTGTAACACCCTTCTCCATGGCCTCCCAGCTAACAGTATCACCCCCCTCCAGTCCACCTTAAACTGTGCTGCTCGCTTCATACACCTCTTCCCCCGTTCTTCATCGGCCGCTCCCCTCTGCCAATCCCTTCACTGGCTACCCATTGCCCAGCGAATAGAGTTCAAACTACTAACGCTGACATACAAAGCCATCCACAACCTGTCCCCTCCATATACAGTCATATGAAAAAGTTTGGGCACCCCTATTAATCTTAATCATTTTTAGTTCTAAATATTTGGGTGTTTGCAACAGCCATTTCAATTTGATACATCTAATAACTGATGGACACAGTAATATTTCAGGATTGAAATGAGGTTTATTGTACTAACAGAAAATGTGCAATATGCATTAAACCAAAATTTGACCGGTGCAAAAGTATGGGCACCTCAACAGAAAAGTGACATTAATATTTAGTAGATCCTCCTTTTGCAAAAATAACAGCCTCTAGTCGCTTCCTGTAGCTTTTAATCAGTTCCTGGATCCTGGATGAAGGGATTTTTGACCATTCCTCTTTACAAAACAATTCCAGTTCAGTTAAGTTTGATGGTCGCCGAGCATGGACAGCCCGCTTCAAATTATCCCACAGATGTTCAATGATATTCAGGTCTGGGGACTGGGATGGCCATTCCAGAACATTGTAATTGTTCCTCTGCATGAATGCCTGAGTAGATTTGGATCATTGTCTTGCTGAAATATCCATCCCCGGCGTAACTTCAAATTCTTCACTGATTCTTGTACATTATTCTCAAGAATCTGCTGATACTGAGTTGAATCCATGCGACCCTCAACTTTAACAAGATTCCCGGTGCCGGCATTGGCCACACAGCCCCAAAGCATGATGGAACCTCCACCAAATTTTACAGTGGGTAGCAAGTGTTTTTCTTGGAATGCTGTGTTTTTTTGACGCCATGCATAACGCCTTTTTGTATGACCAAACAACTCAATCTTTGTTTCATCAGTCCACAGGACCTTCTTCCAAAATGAAGCTGGCTTGTCCAAATGTGCTTTTGCATACCTCAGGCGACTCTGTTTGTGGCGTGCTTTCAGAAACGGCTTCTTTCGCATCACTCTCCCATACAGCTTCTCCTTGTGCAAAGTGTGCTGTATTGTTGACCGATGCACAGTGACACCATCTGCAGCAAGATGATGCTGCAGCTCTTTGGAGGTGGTCTGTGGATTGTCCTTGACTGTTCTCACCATTCTTCTTCTCTGCCTTTCTTATATTTTTGTTGGCCTGCCACTTCTGGGCTTAACAAGAACTGTCCCTGTGGTCTTCCATTTCCTTACTATGTTCCTCACAGTGGAAACTGACAGGTTAAATCTCTGAGACAACTTTTTGTATCCTTCCCCTGAACAATCTTTGTTTTCAGATCATTTGAGAGTTGTTTTGAGGAGCCCATGATGCCACTCTTCAGAGGAGATTCAAATAGGAGAACAACTTGCAATTGGCCACCTTAAATACCTTTTCTCATGATTGGATACACCTGGCTATGAAGTTCAAAGCTCAGTGAGGTTTCAAAACCAATTTTGTGCTTCAGTAAGTCAGTAAAAAGTAGTTAGGAGTATTCAAATCAATAAAATGATAAGGGTACCCAAATTTTTGCACCGGTCAAATTTTGGTTTAATGCATATTGCACATTTTCTGTTAGTACAATAAACCTCATTTCAATCCTGAAATATTACTGTGTCCATCAGTTATTAGATATATCAAATTGAAATGTCTGTTGCAAACACCCAAATATTTAGAACTAAAAATGATTAAGATTAATAGAGGTGCCCAAACTTTTTCATATGACTGTATCTCCGACCTAATCTCCCACTACCTGCCTGAATGTAACATCCGATACTCCAAAGACCTCCTACTCCGCTCTTATCCGCTCGTCACACAACCGTCTCCAAGACTTCTCCCGTGCATCCCCCATACTCTGGAACTCATTACCAAGACACATAAGACTGACCCCCACAGTCACAAGCTTCAAGAAGGCCCTGAAGACTCACCTATTCAGGAAGGCCTACAACCCCCAATAACACTACTGTCACCACACCACCGCCTGTACAGCCTCTACCCCCACCTTCTGTCTCTATCCCTCTTCCCTCATAGATTGTAAGCCCTTGCGGGCAGGGCCCTCTATCCCACTGTGCCAGTTGGACTCTGTTAGTATTATCTGTTCTGTATATCTGGTGTACTGTATGTAAATCTGCAAATGTAAAGCACCATGGAATTATATAATAATGTACAGCACCATGGGATTAATATAATAATGTACAGCACCATGGGATTAATATAATAATGTCCAGCACCATGGGATTAATATAATAATGTACAGAGCACCATGGAATTAATATAATAATGTACAGCACCATGGGATTAATATAATAATGTACAGCACCATGGGATTAATGGTGCTATATAAACAATAATAATAATAATAATAATCCAAGACATAACTTGTCTGTGTTTCTTGACCCAGTGTAAACCCTTGACCGTGACTAACCCCTGCACTTAGGTTTAGTTTTGGTCAAGTTATGACTGCAATTAACCCTTTCTAGTGCATGAGTTAGCAACTCTAACAAATGTTAACGTCACTATAATCTTTCTGTATAGCAGGTGCCTCCCTAAGGTACATTAGGGCTGCTATACTTTATTTGCATAGCAGGCTGTCTGTGTTCTGCCCGCATATTCATTAATATAACTTGCCCCCCAATGTATTCACCAAGGACTCCCCAAACCTCCTGCAATCAGTGATTCCATCTAAGCGATTCAATTGCTGATTACCCAAGAAGGGGTTAATCACAAGCTTGACATGACTGTGGTTCAGGCTAAGGGCCCACGTAGCGTCCCGCAGCAAAAAAAGCTCTGCGGGAAAAGCTGCAGGTCTCCTCTGCGGACTTTCTGCTTCAATTATACACATATGGAAGCTTCCGGGGTTTCCGTAGGTATAATTGACATGCTGCGATTTCCAAAACCACGATGGTGTGTCCGCTGTGTGTATTTTACTGCATAAGTGGGGACGGGATTCACGTTTTTTCCGCCACTGGCAAACCGCGGCGCATAGGCCACGTGGGTCGCCTGCCTCAAGGATTTATCCACTTTCTCAGGATAGGCCATCAATATTAGATCTGCAGGGGGGCCAACACCTGCTACCCCTACAGATCTCTGGTACAGAGACTTTAATGGGGCTGCGCTGCGGTACCTACACACACCAGTACAGTTTGTACAGCAGCGGAGATCAGCAGCGGACCCCGGCATTACCTATCCTGAGTTACTGTCCTCTCAGTAGAAGTCCTCACATTTCTCTCTGCCCCTTTCAGTATGGAAACGACTGATCCCATTATAGTCAGTGGGCTTCGCTGGTGTCCATGGGTAGCCGCTGTTTTAGCAGTCTGGCTCTCTATCATTCGGGTTCCCTGATGAAACTAAAAGACGTAGAACCAGCCGCAGATGTGATCCTAGATTTACTCTAATAACCCCATCACATGAGATGCCATTTGCTGGTTTATTCCTTAAGATGCCTGAACAGGTAAGTAGGATCATTGAGGTGGGGGGGGGGGGTTATGGATTTTATTTGGCTTTGATAGACTACATGATAACCAGGGGAGGTGGGTTTTAAAAAAAAAAAAAAAAAAAAAAAAAGGTAAAATGGTTAATAAGGATTGTGCGGAGGGTTTTATTTCAATCAAATTTATTTTTTAAAAATGTTGATGTTATTTGTTTTATTAATATCGCTGTATGGGGAGCTTATTATATATAGACCCTATAGTGACCGACCTGTACAGAGTACACCGAGACCATGAACCTACCTATAGTAACTACAGAATACACAGAGACCATGAACCTACCTATAGTAACTACAGAGTACACCGAGACCATGAACCTACCTATAGTAACTACAGAGTACACCCAGACCATGAACCTACCTATAGTAACTACAGAGTACACCGAGAACATGAACCTACCTATAGTAACTACAGAATACACAGAGAACATGAACCTACCTATAGTAACTACAGAATACACCCAGACCATGAACCTACCTACAGTAATGTTTTGCCAAGGGAAAAAGATTCTTTGGATTCCGTGTAATAGAATAAAGTTATAGAATAAAACACTAGACTATCCACAATAGCTTAACATTTTAATTAGGAAGAGTATAAGAAGATATCAAAAAGGTTTTACAACAAAAAAAAGTATAAAAGATATTAGAATGTAATTAAATCAACACTTCCAGCACTTAAAGGTATATTGAAAGGTATATCAAGGTTAATCAACCTGTGATATAATCAAAACCTGCAATAAAGCAAGGTATAGCAAGATAATCAAATCAAAAACTCACAACACTGCCAAGCTTCATTGATGAACTCCGATAAGGGTAGCTTCAGGAAATATCATCAAGCCATTGTGACAGGTATGCAGCATTAGGCGTCCCCAATCTGCTGTCAAGGTTGCAATAACTGGCTAGGGGATACCATCCGTCTTTATATACCCTTTGTGTGGTCATAGAGTGGGCGGTTACAGAAGTGTATACACCTCTATAAGGCTTTACTCATCTCCAAGCTCACATTCTTGCTAAAGAGGCCAATTTTCACCAGAATATGCCTTGTGACACGTATGCTTCATACAGTGTTAATCTTTAAGCTGGTGTTTAAGTCTATGTAAACATTACCTCAACCAGCGTTGAACCTTTGAACTGGTTTCATGTCTATCTAGACATTATCTAGTTAAACTTTAAGCTCGCTTGATGTGCATGTAAACATCACATTGAACAGAGTTGAACTCTGATCTTGCTTTCTGTTTAACTAGACATTACCTCATACAGAGTTGAAATTAAGGTTACATGAGCTGGCTTCTATCACGAGCAGCCATTTTTATCAAGGGCAGCTATTTTGCATTACAAGTAACTACAGAATACACCCAGACCATGAACCTACCTATAGTAACTACAGAATACACCCAGACCGTGAACCTACCTATAGTAACTACAGAGTACACCCAAACCATGAACCTACCTATAGTAACTACAGAGTACACCGAGACCATGAACCTACCTATAGTAACTACAGAATACACCCAGACCATGAACCTACCTATAGTAACTACAGAGTACACCCAGACCATGCACCTACCTATAGTAACTACAGAATACACCGAGACCATGAACCTACCTATAGTAAATACAGAATACACCGAGACCATGAACCTACCTATAATAGCTACAGGATACACCCAAACCATGAACCTACCTATAGTAACTACAGAATACACCCAGACCATGAACCTACCTATAGTAACTACAGAATACACCGAGACCATGAACCTACCTATAGTAACTACAGAGTACACCCAGACCATGAACCTACCTACCTATAGTAACTACAGAGTACACCCAGACCATGAACCTACCTATAGTAACTACAGAGTACACCCAGACCATGAACCTATCTATAGTAACTACAGAGTACACCCAGACCATGAACCTACCTATAGTAACTAGAGTACACCCAGATCATGAACCTACCTATAGTAACTACAGAGTACACCCAGATCATGAACCTACCTATAGTAACTACAGAGTACACCCAGACCATGAACCTACCTATAGTAACTACAGAGTACACCCAGACTATGAACCTACCTATAGTAACTACAGAGTACACCCAGACCATGAACCTACCTATAGTTACTACAGAATACACCGAGACCATGAACCTACCTATAGTAACTACAGAGTACACCCAGACCATGAACCTACCTATAGTAACTACAGAATACACCCAGACTATAAACCTACCTATAGTAACTACAGAGGACACCGAGACCATGAACCTACCTGTAGTAACTACAGAATACACCCAGACCATGAACCTACCTATAGTAACTACAGAATACACCCAGACCATGAACCTACCTATAGTAACTACAGAATACACCCAGACCATGAACCTACCTATAGTAACTACAGAATACACCCAGACCATGAACCTACCTATAGTAACTACAGAATATACTGAGACCATGAACCTACCTATAGTAACTACAGAGTACACCCAGACCATGAACCTACCTATAGTAACTACAGAATACACCCACACCATGAACCTACCTATAGTAACTACAGAATACACCCAGACCATGAACCTACCTACAGTAATGTTTTGCCAAGGGAAAAAGATTCTTTGGATTCCGTGTAATAGAATAAAGTTATAGAATAAAACACTAGACTATCCACAATAGCTTAACATTTTAATTAAGAAGAGTATAAGAAGATATCAAAAAGGTTTTACAACAAAAAAAAAGTATAAAAGATATTAGAATGTAATTAAATCAACACTTCCAGCACTTAAAGGTATATTGAAAGGTATATCAAGGTTAATCAACCTGTGATATAATCAAAACCTGCAATAAAGCAAGGTATAGCAAGATAATCAAATCAAAAACTCACAACACTGCCAAGCTTCATTGATGAACTCCGATAAGGGTAGCTTCAGGAAATATCATCAAGCCATTGTGACAGGTATGCAGCATTAGGCGTCCCCAATCTGCTGTCAAGGTTGCAATAACTGGCTAGGGGATACCATCCGTCTTTATATACCCTTTGTGTGGTCATAGAGTGGGCGGTTACAGAAGTGTATACACCTCTATAAGGCTTTACTCATCTCCAAGCTCACATTCTTGCGAAAGAGGCCAATTTTCACCAGAATATGCCTTGTGACACGTATGCTTCATACAGAGTTAATCTTTAAGCTGGTGTTTAAGTCTATGTAAACATTACCTCAACCAGCGTTGAACCTTTGAACTGGTTTCATGTCTATCTAGACATTATCTAGTTAAACTTTAAGCTCGCTTGATGTGCATGTAAACATCACATTGAACAGAGTTGAACTCTGATCTTGCTTTCTGTTTAACTAGACATTACCTCATACAGAGTTGAAATTAAGGTTACATGAGCTGGCTTCTATCATGAGCAGCCATTTTTATCAAGGGCAGCTATTTTGCATTACAAGTAACTACAGAATACACCCAGACCGTGAACCTACCTATAGTAACTACAGAATACACCCAGACCGTGAACCTACCTATAGTAACTACAGAGTACACCCAGACCGTGAACCTACCTATAGTAACTACAGAGTACACCGAGACCATGAACCTACCTGTAGTAACTACAGAGTACACCGAGACCAAGGACCTACCTATAGTAACTACAGAATACACCCAGACCATGAACCTACCTATAGTAACTACAGAATACACCAGACCATGAACCTACCTATAGTAACTACAGAGTACACCCAGACCATGAACCTACCTATAGTAACTACAGAGTACACCGAGACCATGAACCTACCTATAGTAACTACAGAGTACACCCAGACCATGAACCTACCTATAGTAACTACAGAATACACCCAGACCATGAACTTACCTATAGTAACTACAGCGTACACCCAGACCATGAACCTACCTATAGTAACTACAGCGTACACCCAGACCATGAACCTACCTATAGTAACTACAGAGTACACCCAGACCATGAACCTACCTATAGTAACTACAGAGTACACCCAGACCATTAACCTACCTATAGTAACTACAGAGTACACCCAGATCATGAACCTACCTATAGTAACTACAGCGTACACCCAGACCATGAACCTACCTATAGTAACTACAGAGTACACCCAGACCATGAACCTACCTATAGTAACTACAGAGTACACCCAGATCATGAACCTACCTATAGTAACTACAGAGTACACCCAGACCATGAACCTACCTATAGTAACTACAGAGTACACCCAGACCATGAACCTACCTATAACTACAGAATACACCCAGACCATGAACCTACCTATAGTTACTACAGAATACACCGAGACCATGAACCTACCTATAGTAACTACAGAATACACCGAGACCATGAACCTACCTATAGTAACTACAGAGTACACCCAGACCATGAACCTACCTATAGTAAGTACAGAATACACCCAGCCCATGACCCTACCTATAGTAAGTACAGAGTACACCCAGACCATGAACCTACCTATAGTAACTACAGAGTACACCCAGACCATGAACCTACCTATAGTAACTACAGAATACACCCAGCCCATGAACCTACCTATAGTAAATACAGAATACACCGAGACCATGAACCTACCTATAGTAACTACAGAATACACCCAGACCAAGGACCTACCTATAGTAACTATATACTCATAAATCAGGCACACAGCGATACGTCAGAATTTTGATCTGTCAGTTATGAATTGCCATAGATTTCCATTATCACTTACAAGAAAGTGGCGTGAGATATAATAAACACGTCAGGCCGAGGCGTCACTGACCTGTTCACACCATATCCGCACAATGTCTCAGAACTGGTCTGGTGCAAATTATATATACACATGACGCTTATAAGTTATATGCACACACACATATATATATATATATATATATATATAATTTATGAGTGCTATATGTATATATGTCCAGGAATGTGTTTTCCTCCATTCCCATTGATAATCACATATATATATATATATAATGTCCCTCTTGGCCAGTTATGGATCCTCCCTATAGAGACTCTTCTGCGGCTTCTCCTGTAGTGAGGGGAATAGATTGGAGTTTCTGGCGGCCGCTCCTGTAATATTTCCATTCTAGTCACCTCAGTAATGAACTGTCTACATAGGAGCTGGTTCTAGCAGGTTCTCCCTCCAGCAACTCCATTCTAGTCGCATCCGAACACTCACCTCCTCGGGTACAGCTACGGTAAAGGTCGTGACTAGAGTGGAGTTGTTCCTGGTAGGTATGATGTCACCGGAAGGGGCGGAGCCTCTCCGATGAGGGCGGGGTCTCTGTGCTGTATAGAGGAAGCAGGAGCGGAGCTCGTGTAGATGGAGAACAGAAAGCTGTGAGGACTGGTTTGTGGGACTGCAGGATGGAAGGGGAGGGATAGGAGTGTTTTGCATGGGACTGCATGTTGGAGGAGGCTGAGGGGAGGGAGTGATGTATTTACATGGGACTGTATCCTGGAGAGTCTGGGGGATTGGGTTGATGATTAGGGTGCTATAGGAGTCCCTGGGGTGCCAGGAGAGGGGGCTTTTGGGTGCTGCTCTCATCTGAAAGAGAGCTGGGGTCCTTGTTGTGCTGCTGGCAACTAAAGGGTGTGGAGACATGGGTCTCTGGGGTGCCTTCTGGCATCTAAAGGGGGGAGGGGCAGGGTTCCTTTGGGGTGCTGCTGGCATTTAAAGGGGGCAGGGGTACTTGGGCTGCTGCTTGCATGTAATGGGGGCAGGGTCTTGTGGGCTTCAGGTCCCTGGGGGGTTGCTGCATGTGTCTGTGTGGGATCCCTGGGGTATTGACTTTGTGTAAAAGGGGGTTCTGGAGGTGGTCTCAGGGCGCTGCCACCTGTGTGTATGTTTGGGGGTCCCTGGGGAGCTAACTGTGTGTGTGAGGGGGTGCTGGTGGAAGGTCTGAGGGGTGCTGCCGTGTGGTGTGCAGGTCCCATCTTCATGTAAGTGGGGGGTTCCTGCGGTGCTTCCTCTGTGTGTGTTTGGGGGGGGGGTTCTGATGGTGGTCCCTGTGGTGCTTCCACCTGTGTACATGTGGGGGTGCCACCTGTGTGTTGGAGGGGTCTGGCCCCCGGGGGGCTGCCGCCTGTGTGCTGGGGGGGTCTGGTCCCCGGGGGGCTGCCGCCTGTGTGCTGGGGGGGTCTGGTCCCCGGGGGGCTGCCGCCTGTGTGCTGGGGGGGTCTGGTCCCCGGGGGGGCTGCCGCCTGTGTGCTGGGGGGGTCTGGTCCCCGGGGGGCTGCCGCCTGTGTGCTGGGGGGGTCTGATCCCCGGGGGGCTGCCGCCTGTGTGCTGGGGGGGTCTGGTCCCCGGGGGGCTGCCGCCTGTGTGCTGGGGGGGTCTGGTCCCCGGGGGGCTGCCGCCTGTGTGCTGGGGGGGTCTGGTCCCCGGGGGCTGCCGCCTGTGTGCTGGGGGGGTCTGGTCCCCGGGGGGGCTGCCGCCTGTGTGCTGGGGGGGTCTGGTCCCCGGGGGGCTGCCGCCTGTGTGCTGAGGGGGGGGGCGTGCTCTGCTCCTTGGGGGCTGCCGCCTGTGTGTTAGGGTCTCCGGTACCTGGGGAGCTGCCGCCTGTGTGCTGGGGGGTCCAGTCCTGGGGGCTTGTCTGTGTGTGTGGTTCTGGTCCCTAGGGGCTGCCATTTGTGCTTTGGGAAGGGGACCCTGAGAGGCTGCTGCCTGTGTGTGAGGGTAGGCTGTGGGGGTCCCTGGGCAGGCTGCTGTTTCTGTGCATGTGGGGGATCCATGAGGGACTGCCGTATGTGTAGTGGCATAACTAGGAATGGCTGGGCCCCAAGTGAACATTTGACATGGGGGTCCCCCCCTAAACCACCCCCACCCGCACAAACCGCATTCCTCCGCACACTATTATGCCCCAAAGCGGCCCCTGCACCCAGTATAATGCCCCATAGCTGCCCCTGCACCCAGTATAATGCCCCATAGTGGCCTCTGCACCCAGTATAATGCCCCATAGCGGCCCATGCACCCAGTATAATGCCCCATAGCGGCCCATGCACCCAGTATAATGCCCCATAGCGGCCCATGCACCCAGTATAATGCCCCATAGCGGCCCATGCACCCAATATAATGCCCCATAGAGGCCCCTGCACCCAGTATAATGCCCCATAGAGGCCCCTGCACCCAGTATAATGCCCCATAGCGGCCCCAGCACCCAGTATAATGCCCCATAGCGGCCCCTGCACCCAGTATAATGCCCCATAGCGGCCCCTGCACCCAGTATAATGCCCCATAGCGGCCCATGCACCCAATATAATGCCCCATAGAGGCCCCTGCACCCAGTATAATGCCCCATTGTGGACCACACATGAACAATTATTTTACTCTGGGGTCTTTTCATACCCCAGAGTATAATGATCGGAGACCAGGTGAGGATACAAACAAAAAAAAAAAAAATAATGTCACTTACCTCTTTCTGGCTCCGGCGCACTCCCTGCTACTTTGGCCATTTTCAATGTTGGACCAGATCTCGCGTGAGTCGGGCCGGCATCGTGATGCACAATGACGCAGGCCCGGCCCTTGTAACGTCACTAAACAGGCCCAAGCCTTCGGAGCGTAGGAGAGGTAAGTAATGTTTTTATGTTCCCTCACCTCCCCTGGCCCTCCGATCATTATACTCTGGGGTCATTTCAGACCCCAGAGTATAATGATAGCAGTGTTTGTGGGTTTTGGCCCGCGGCCTCACTTACCGCTCCTGCTCACAGTCACCTCCGCTTCCGCAGGAGCGGGGATTGGTAAGTAAATAGGGCCCGTTACCTGCTGGGGTTACTTCAGAAGGTAACAGCCTATTAAAAGAAAAAAAAAAAATGCCCTCCTGGGCCCTGTGGCAGCCGTTATCGCTGGTACTGCAATTAACCCTTTCTAGTGCATGAGTTAGCAACTCTAACAAATGTTAACGTCACTATAATCTTTCTGTATAGCAGGTGCCTCCCTAAGGTACATTAGGGCTGCCATACTTTATTTGCATAGCAGGCTGTCTGTGTTCTGCCTCCATATTCATTAATATAACTTGCCCCCCAATGTATTCACCAAGGACTCCCCAAACCTCCTGCAAGCAGTGATTCCATCTAAGTGATTGAATTGCTGATTACCCAAGAAGGGGTTAATCACAAGCTTGACATGACTGTGGTTCAGGCTAAGGGCCCACGTAGCGTCCCGCAGCAAATAAGCGCTGCGAGAAAAGCTGCAGGTCTCCTCTGCGGACTTTCTGCTTCAATTATACACATATGGAAGCTTCCGGGGTTTCCGTAGGTAGAATTGACATGCTGTGATTTCCAAAACCATGATGGTGTGTCCGCTGTGTGTATTTTACTGCAAAGTGGGGACGGGATTCACTGGCAAACCGTGGCGTATAGGCCACGTGGGTCGCCTGCCTCAAGGATTTATCCACTTTCTCAGGATAGGCCATCAATATTAGATCTGCAGGGGGGCCAACACCTGATACCCCTGCAGATCTCTGGTACAGAGACTTTAATGGGGCAGCGCTGCAGTACCTACACACACCAGTACAGTTTGTACAGCAGCGGAGATCAGCAGGGGACCCCGGCATTACCTATCCTGAGTTACTGTCCTCTCAGTAGGAGGCCTCACATTCTGGTGCTCAAATAACCAAAAAAGGGGGTTACTAGACTTCATTTTTGGCTAAGTTCACATCGGCCGCAGAAATCGGCAGAGAGAAAAGTCCTGCATGGAGGACTTTTCTCTCTGCCCCTTTCAGTATGGAAACGACTGATCCCATTATAGTCAGTGGGCTTCGCTGGTGTCCATGGGTAGCCGCTGTTTTAGCAGTCTGGCTCTCTATCATTCGGGTTTCCTGATGAACCTAAAAGACGTAGAACCAGCCGCAGATGTGATCCTAGATTTACTCTAATAACCCCATCACATGAGATGCCATTTGCTGGTTTATTCCTTAAGAGACCTGAACAGGTAAGTAGGATCATTGAGGTGGGGGGGGGGGGTTATGGATTTTATTTGGCTTTGATAGACTACATGATAACCAGGGGAGGTGGGTTTTTAAAAAAAAAAAAAAAAAGGTAAAATGGTTAATGAGGATTGTGCGGAGGGTTTTATTTCAATCAAATATATTTTTTAAAAATGTTGATGTTGTTTGTTTTATTAATATTGCTGTATGGGGAGCTTATTATATATAGACCCTATAGTGACCGACCTGTACAGAATACACCGAGACCATGAACCTACCTATAGTAACTACAGAATACGCCGAGACCATGAACCTACCTATAGTAACTACAGAGTACACCCAGACCATGAACCTACCTATAGTAACTACAGAGTACACCGAGACCATGAACCTACCTATAGTAACTACAGAATACACCCAGACCATGAACCTACCTATAGTAACTACAGAGTACACCGAGACCATGAACCTACCTATAGTAACTACAGAGTACACCCAGACCATGAATCTACCTATAGTAACTACAGAATACACCGAGACCATGAACCTACCTATAGTAACTACAGAATACACCCAGACCATGAACCTACCTATAGTAACTACAGAATACACCCAGACCATGAACCTACCTATAGTAACTACAGAGTACACCCAGACCATGAACCTACCTATAGTAACTACAGAGTACACCGAGACCATGAACCTACCTATAGTAACTACAGAGTACACCCAGACCATGAACCTACCTATAGTAACTACAGAGTACACCGAGACCATGAACCTACCTATAGTAACTATATACTCATAAATCAGGCACACAGCGATACATCAGAATTTAGATCTGTCAGTTATGAATTGCCATAGATTTCCATTATCACTTACAAGAAAGTGGCGCGAGATATAATAAACACGTGAGGCCGAGGCGTCACTGACCTGTTCACACCATATCCGCACAATGTCTCAGAACTGGTCTGGTGACAATTATATATGCTTATATATATAAATAATTTATATAACTTATATACACACACATATATACATATAATTTATGAGTGCTATATGTATATATGTCCGGGAATGTGTTTTTCCTCCATTCCTATTGATAATCACATATATATATATAATGTCCCTCTTGGCCAGTTATGGATCCTCCCTATAGAGACTCTTCTGCGGCTTCTCCTGTAGTGAGGGGAATAGATTGGAGTTTCTGGCGGCCGCTCCTGTAATATCTCCATTCTAGTCACCTCAGTAATGAACTGTCTACATAGGAGTTGTTTCTAGCAGGTTCTCCCTCCAGCAACTCCATTCTAGTCGCAACCGAGCACTTACCTCCTCTGTACGGCAGCCACGGTTACAGCACAATATATACTATACTCGGGAAGGACCTGCGATTACATCATAAGGTCACATGATAAGGTAGGCGTGTCTTTGCTTGTAAGCAGCTCCTTCTACATGAAGAAAAGTTGTATCCCGATCAGTGGAGGAAGATGGAGAGATGTGGGGTGTAGTGCGGAGGGGGGAGATGTGGGGTGCAGGGTGAAATGGGGAAAGTGTGGGGGTGGGGATTTAGAGCTGTGTTACTATAGCCCAGTGATGGCGAACCTTTTAGAGATCGAAACCGTATCGCAAAAGCCCACTAAATTATCGCAAAGTGCCAAAACGGCAATTTAACCTTAAATTAACCAGGATCTGTTTTATATTGACCGTGCAATGTTGTTACAGCCTGTATCACATGTCTGCTATAAAACAGATACTGTGTGATATAAATAGTGAAGGGCCCCCACAGTACAATGTGCTCCACAGTGGCCCCCACAGTATTGTAGGCTCCCACACAGTACAATGCGCTCCACAGTGGCCCACATTAGGGCCCCACACAGTAGTATATTCTTCACAGTGGGGCCCCACACAGTATTTTATGCTACTTACCTAGTCCCACGAGGAGCGTCCTTCTGATCGCGCACGCTGATGACTTACGTCATCATGCCTGCGTCGGGGCATCGGTTACACTCTGCAGTCAGTATAGGCCGCAGTTCACAGGACCGCCGCCTACACTGACAACTCAGCTGAACGAAGCGATTGCTCACTAACAGGGAATCCTGTACTGGATTCCACGTTAGTGAGCGATCATGGCAACATCGTACATGCCAACTGAGAGGGCTCTGCGTGCCCTCAGTTCGCCATCACGGCTATAGGGGATGACAGGCTCTGGTCCAGGTTTGGTGGATTTGGCAGGCTGTGGCCCTGTGGGGCTGAGCTGTAGGGGATGGCGAGCCTGATACCTTTGTGATTTGTATTACTGTGGGGATAGTGAGATGCTTGTTAGTAATGTGGGGGTACACTGGAGGGACATGGGGGATAGTGGGGTGCTTGTTAGTAATGTGGGGGTACACTGGAGGGACATGGGGGATAGTGAGGTGCTTGTTAGTAATGTGGGAGTACACTGGAGGGACATGGGGGATAGTGAGGTGCTTGTTAGTAATGTGGGAGTACACTGGAGGGACATGAGGGATAGTGGGGTGCTTGTTAGTAATGTGGGGGTACACTGGAGGGACATGGGGGATAGTGAGGTGCTTGTTAGTAATGTGGGGGTACACTGGAGGGACATGGGGGATAGTGGGATGCTTGTTAGTAATGTGGGGGGTACACTGGAGGGACATGAGGGATAGTGGGGTGCTTGTTAGTTATGTGGGGGTACACTGGAGGGACATGGGGATAGTGAGGTGCTTGTTAGTAATGTGGGGGTACACTGGAGGGACATGGGGGATAGTGAGGTGCTTGTTAGTAATGTGGGGGTACACTGGAGGGACATGGGGGATAGTGGGGTGCTTGTTAGTAATGTGGGGGTACACTGGAGGGACATGGGGGATAGTGGATGCTTGTTAGTAATGTGGGGGTACACTGGAGGGACATGAGGGATAGTGGGGTGCTTGTTAGTAATGTGGGGGTACACTGGAGGGACATGAGGGATAGTGGGGTGCTTGTTAGTAATGTGGGGGTACACTGGAGGGACATGGGGGATAGTGGGGTGCTTGTTAGTAATGTGGGGGTACACTGGAGGGACATGGGGGATAGTGAGGTGCTTGTTAGTAATGTGGGGGTACACTGGAGGGACATGGGGGCTAGTGAGGTGCTTGTTTGTAATGTGGGGGTACACTGGAGGGACATGGGGGATAGTGAGATGCTTGTTAGTAATGTCGAGGTACACTGGAGGGACATGGGGATAGTGAGGTGCTTGTTAGTAATGTGGGGGTACACTGGAGGGACATGGGGGATAGTGGGATGCTTGTTAGTAATGTGGGGGTACACTGGAGGGACATGGGGGATAGTGGGGTGCTTGTTAGTAATGTGGGGGTACACTGGAGGGACATGAGGGATAGCGAGGTGCTTGTTAGTAATGTGGGGGTACACTGGAGGGACATGAGGGATAGTGAGGTGCTTGTTAGTAATGTGGGAGTACACTGGAGGGACATGGGACATGGGGTGCTTGTTAGTAATGTGGGGGTACACTGGAGGGACATGGGGGATAGTGGGGTGCTTGTTAGTAATGTGGGGGTACACTGGAGGGATATGGGGGGATAGTGAGGTGCTTGTTAGTAATGTGGGGGTACACTGAAGGGACATGAGGGATAGTGAGGTGCTTGTTAGTAATGTGGGGGTACACTGGAGGGACATGGGGGATAGTGAGGTGCTTGTTAGTAATGTGGGGGTACACTGAAGGGACATGAGGGATAGTGAGGTGCTTGTTAGTAATGTGGGGGTACACTGGAGGGACATGAGGGATAGTGAGGTGCTTGTTAGTAATGTGGGGGTACACTGGCGGGACATGGGGGATAGTGAGGTGCTTGTTAGTAATGTGGGGTACACTGGAGGGACATGGGGGATAGTGGGGTGCTTGTTAGTAATGTGGGGGTACACTGGAGGGACATGGGGTATAGTGGGGTGCTTGTTAGTAATGTGGGGGTACACTGGAGGGACATGGGGGATAGTGGGGTGCTTGTTAGTAATGTGGGGTACACTGGAGGGACATGGGGGATAGTGGGGTGCTTGTTAGTAATGTGGGGTACACTGGAGGGACATGGGGGATAGTGGGGTGCTTGTTAGTAATGTGGGGTACACTGGAGGGACATGGGGATACATATTCCCGCAGCACTGTACAAATTGTAGGGTTCAAGTACAGACAAAAAGATACAGTACAGAGTGATAGTCAATTCACACACTGGGACTGAGGGCCCTGCTCACAAGAGCTTACAATCTATGAGGTAGAGGGGGTGACGCAAGAGCTTACAATCTATGAGGTAGAGGGGATGACACAAGAGCTTACAATCTATGAGGTAGAGGTGACACAAGAACTTACAATCTATGAGGTAGAGGAGGTGACGCAAGAGCTTACAATCTATGAGGTAGAGGGGGTGACACAGGAGGTAGCAGGGGCGGCATCGGAGGTAACATTGCTTATACAATGGTCAGACAGTTCTGTAATAGAGGTTACTGTCATTACACATATATAAAGCTGTATGAGCCATCACCAGTCGTGTCCTTTAACGTGGAGATGGTGCCCGAACATATAAAGTTAGTTTGATACGGCATCATATCCTGTGAGGTAATGCAGGAGCGTGAACAGAGGAGGGGACGTCTAACTACGGAAGGGTTTACATTAGGAGTTGTGATAGTCCTGTCTGATAAGATGTGTCTTTAGTTTGCGCTTGAAGCTGTGGAAATTGGGAGTTAATCTGATAGTCTGAGAGAGAGCATTCCAGAGAAGTGGTGCAACTTGGGAGAAGTCTTGTATACGAGCGTGGGAGGTTCTGATAATAGAGGATGTTAGTCTTAGGTCATTGAGTGAGCGGAGAGTATGGGTTGGGCGATAGACAGAGATGAGGGAGGAAATGTAGGGAGGTGCAGCATTATGGAGAGCCTTGTGGATGAGGGGGATAAGTTTATATTGTATTCTGTATTGAATAGGCAGCCAATGTAGTGACCGGCACAGACCGGAGGCCTCGCTGTAGCGTCTAGACTGATAGATGAGCCTGGCCGCCGCATTCAGAATAGATTGTAGAGGGGAGAGTTTAGTAAGGGGAAGACCGAATAGTAAGGAGTTACAGTAGTCAAGGCGAGAGTGAATCAGGGCGACAATAAGGGTCTTTAACCCCTTAAAGACCCGGTCATTTTTCGTTTTTCCCTTCCCACATTTCAAGAGCCATAACTTTTTCATTTCTCAGTTCACAGAGTCACATGATGGCTTATTGTTAGCGAAACAAATTGTACTTTGTAATGTCACTATTCAATATGCTGTGCAATGTACTGGGAAGCTGGAAAAAAATTCAGAATGAGGTGCAATTGGAGAAAAATTGCATTTGCGCCAATTTCATATGGGTTTAATTTTTACAGCGTTCACTGTGTGGTAAAAATGACATGTTACCTGTATTCTGCGGGTCAGTACGAACACGGCGATACCAAAGTTATATAGTATTTGTAATGTTTTGATACCTTTTAAAAAATTAAAAACTTTGCAAAATAGAAAAAAAAATGTGTGTCAACATATTGTCACACCTGTAACTTTTTCATATTTACATGTATGGAGCTGGGTAAGGCGTCTTTTTAGGCGGGACAACATGACGTTTTTATTAATACCATTTGGGGAAAGATCTGATGGTTTGATCACTTTTTATTAAATTTTTTATAGGAGGCAAAGTGTTGAAAAAAACGCTATTTGGCCATTTTTATTTTTTTTCGCCGCTACGCCGTTCACCGTATGGGATAAATATTTTAATAGTTTGGGCATTTTGGAGCGCGGGGGGGATATCTAATGTGTTTATGCTTACTTTTGTTTATTTACTTTTATATCTGATCTAGGGAAAGGGGGGTGATTTGAACTTTTGTGGGTTTTTTTATTTTTTTCATACTTTTAAAAACTTTTTTTTTTTCTACTTTTACTTGTATGACCAGACTCCCTAGGGACCTTGAAACCGAGGGGGTCTGATCGATCATACTATGCACTGCAATACTACTGTATCGCAGTGAATAGCAAAATGCCTTCACTGCTATTAGACGCTGCCTCTGGCATCGCGTAATAGAGCTAATGTAATGACAGGCCTGAGAGCCTTCAATAGGCTCCTGGCTGTCATGGCAGCCGATCGCCGCCCTCCGATGACGTTCTGGAGGGCGGCGATTGGGGAAAAGCCTGCGAAATTTAGACGCTGCAGTCCTGTTTGACCACGACATCTAAAGGGTTAACAGCTGCGATTGGTGCAGGCACCGATCGCTGCTGTTAGCGGCGGGTCCTGGCTGTATTATACAGCCAGCACCCACCATGTATGAAGACAGCTCAGCTCCTGAGCTCTCTCCATACATCGTCATGCGACTCAGGACGTACTATTACTCCCTGGGTCGCTAAAGGGTTAATGTTTCCATGGTAAGGAGAGGGTGGATTCAGGAGATGTTATTGAGGTGGAGATAACATGAGCATGCGTGGGGTGAAGGGAAGTCAAACATAACCACAAGGCATGGTAGGCTGGACAAGTTATGGTAGGCTGGAGACTGAAATGGAGGGTTCGGTCTGTTAGATGGTAGAAACAGCAGAAGTTCAGTGTGAGAGATTTAGTTTCAGATAAGGCAAAGACATGATATTTGAGACACTGAGAAACAGTCATTGGTGATCTGTATTAGTGTCGGGTTGATGTCACGGGATGATGTATGTAATTGGGTGTCATCAGCATAAACATGGTGATAGAGAAGAGCAGGAGACCTAGGACCAAGCCTGAGGAACCGCAACGGCAAGGTGATGAGGGAAAGAGACAGAGCCCACAAATGATACACTGAAAGTGTGGTCTGAGAGATAAGAGGAGAACCAGGAGAGAGCGGTGTCCGCGAGGCCGACAGAACGGAGCATAGTGAGGAGGAGTTGGTGGTCAACAGTGTCAAATGCTGCTGAGAGATCCAGAATAGTAAGAAGAGAGTAGTCACAGATTTAACAGTCAGGAGATCATTGGAGACTTTTGTGAGGGTTGTTTTAGTAGAGTGCAGAGTGCGGAAGCCAGATTGTAAGGGGTCAAGAAGAGAGTTAGCAGAAAGATAGTGGACTAAATGTGAATAGACCACGTGTTCCAAGATTTTGGAGATGAAGGGGAGGTTAGAGACGGGTCGATAGTTAGCAGCACAGGACGGGTCAAGGGAGGATTTCTTTATTAGCGGAGTTATGACAGCATCTAAGAAAGAGGAGGGAAAGATTCCAGAAGAGAGAAAGAGGTTAAATATTTTAGTAAGATAAGTAGTGATGGCAGGCGACAGAGACTGGAGAAGGTGTGAGAGAAAAGGGTCACTACAGCTGGTTATAGGGCAAGAAGAAGAGAGGAGCTGGGAGACTTACTCTTCTGTAACTGGTTCAAAAAATGAGAATGAACAGAATGAAGTGTGGTAGGTGAGGGGATAAAAGGTGTGGTAGGTGAGGAGACCAATGTTGTGGTAGATGAGGGGATCAATGGTGTAGTAGGTGAGGGGATCATTGGTGTGGTAGATGAGGGAATCAATGGTGTAGGTGAAGGGATCAATGCCGTCTAGGGATTGGGCAATTATTTCCTGACGGATCTTATCAATTTTGTCATGGAAATAAGTGACCAGGTCTACTGTACTGAGGTCTGTAAATGGCGTCTGCACCTTGGGAGTGAGTAAGGAGCGAAAAGTATCAAAGAATCTTTTAGGGTTACAGGAGAGAGAAGAGATAAAAGTGGTGAAATAGGCTTGTTTGGCAAGGTGAAGGGTAGAGCTATAGTTCTTGAGCATAAATGTGAAGTGGAGGAAGTCTGCAGGTGTACGTGATTTCCTCGACAGACGTTCAGCACACCTAGAGCACGGCTGGAGAAAACGCGTTTGTGGCATGTGCTAGGGTTGCTGCCTCCTGCGTCTAACTTTTCAAGTGGAGGGGGGAGCTGCCTCATCCAATGCACTCTTAAGGGTTTCATTATAGTGACTGCTGGCCAGATTGGAACAGAAGATTGAATAGATAGGGAACATTGAGGATTGTAGAGTATCTGAGAGGTGCTGGGTGTTAATAGCACGTAGATTCCTATATGTATGATGAGTAGGTGTGTCCTGTGAAGGAGAGAAAGCACTGATGGTGAGAGACAGAAGGTTATGGTCAGAGAGTGGCAGAGAAGAGTTAGTAAATTCAGAAACTGTGAGGAGTTGATGGAAGACAAGATCGATCATGTTTCCGTTTTCGTGTGTGGTGGAAGAGGAAAGTTGTGAAAGATCAAAAGACGTGGTTATTGAGAGAATCTGTGAGGCAGCTGGGGAGACAGGGGTGTCAGTGGGGATGTTAATGTTACCTATGATGAGGGTAGGAATTTCACAGGATAGAAATAAAGGAAGCCAAGAAGTGAAGTGATCCAAAAATTGGTAGGGTGAGCCGGGAGGACAGTAGATCATGGCTATGCATAAGGAAAGTGGGCGGAAAAGTTTGATGGCATGGACTTCATATGAGGGAAATGTGAGTGAGGGTACTGGCTGAATGACCTGAAAAGTGAATTGGAAAGATTGAAGTATGCCTACCCCTCCACCCTGTCAGGCATAGAAGTATGTGAGAAATGTAGGCCCCCATGAGTCGGAGCAGCAGGGGACACCGTATCAGACTGCTGGATCCAGAGATCAGTAAGGGCGAGCAGGATGAGAGATTTACTAAGGAATAAGTCATTAATGTATTCTAGTTTGTTACACACTGAGAGGGTGTACCAGAGAGAGCCGCTTTGTCTGTAATTAGCAATAACATGTAATGCCAATAAATTAATTGTACCATGGTGACCCCGTATTCTTATCCTGAAATTTTTAACCCCTCTCTCTCTGATTTACAGGAAGTTTGATAGATTAATAAAGTATATTACAAAAATGTTCACTCTCCCCCGACACAATAGCAAAAAAAATCAAAATAAATAAATAAAATTGGAAGATATAATGTGTATATATATATATGGAAATATAAAAAAGTTATGGGAGTCAGAATATGGCGACTCAAATATTTTTTTTTATTTTTAAATGTTTTGTAGTTTTTTTAAGATGTTAAAACTTAGCACTATAACTTAACTATATAAATTTGGTTTTGCTCTGAATTGGATAAAGCAGATGGAAGTTTCTTTAGAAGTGAGGTTACAGCGAAAAGAATATTATAGATAGAGATATTACATAGAACAAAGAGACGGAGCTTCGGAGACTTGTGATAGGACAGAAAAGTCTGGCATGTATCCCAAAACCGGGAGTCTTAAGACAAATGTCTGGCAACCAGGCATCAGAACATCCCCTTAGAATCAACGTCACTGTCATAGGAGAATTAGCAGAATTCTACATGTGTGAATGTGTCCAGTAAAACAATAAGCCCTCAGACGGCTCTGGGAATGGAAAACTAAAACCGGTTTAGGAGTCAGGAATAGATTAGTGTGAAATATTCTATGTACATACCTGATTTCTAGGAGGAGATTTGGATAGAACATAATGGTCATTTAGTGAAAACAGCGACTTTACTAAATATTAGGCAAATACAGCAAAAGAAAGGAGTCAAATGAAACAATGTGCTGAAGTGATGATTGGCATTAGAATATAGTCTAGAGAATAGAAGTAGTCCCGTAGCTTCAGGTCAGGTCTGTCTTGGGGAGCTTATACGTTCTGCACGTCCAGGATAGAAATACAGTGACAGTAGTGAAGCCATGTAATAATACAGTGTGGTTATGCAGTGAGACGGCCGCTCACCGCGCCGCTAATAATAATGGAAGCGCTTTCCAGTGAGTCTAGAAGTTGTGACCGCCGCCTATGACCGGCGCATTTACTTTGTTTCCTTCACACATAGTGGGACAGGCTTAAGTTAAAATAAAAAATTGTAATTCGCAGCTTGTCAATTATATTTACAGAAACGCTGATATTTTCCATATAATAGAGACAGAGGAAACCTCTGCGGACTTTCTGTGGAAAATGCCAAAAAAAATGAATGCGTTTCCACCGCGGTCTTTTCTGCAATGGTTTTTGGCTGTGACTCGCTACATGAGCCTTAGAGAGACTGAAAGGGTTGAGTGAGCTGACACACGGTGACGTCCAATATATTTGATGTAGATTTCGCTGTCCTACCATCCAGCTACCGACCGAAGAAACTGCTGATCATAGTTTGCAGCAGACAGGACAGGACAAAGCTAAGTCTACCAATAATTTCACGAATTTCACATAGTAATTTAATTAATTTGATTAATTGTAAAGAAGTATTGGAAAGATTAAAAAAAAAAACTTGTAAAATCTGCGAGAACTACTATTGGCCCTAAAAACAGCAGCGGCATTTTTTCAAAAAAACTGGGGAAAATTTTATATTGGTGATGCCACAAATTTCCAGCACCAGAATTTTGATCCTTATTATCAATCACCAATAACCAAAACACAGCCCCATCCCGCATACAATATAAACCTCATCTTTATTGCATTTAAAACATTATTTAACTAAACTATAAAACAGCAAAAATCACTAAGAAGGATCAGTTACGAGCAGCTGCACCAAGTGAAAGCTCCGGGTGTCCTTAGAGCTTTTTGCCCAAATATTAGCTGATATCAGTGACTCTACATCACTCTTATGTCTCAGAGATCCCGGGGATGATCATAGACCCCACCAAACCTGTTTTATCCTGCAGCAGTATAGGTATCCAGTGGTTCCTTACAAGGAGCTCCTACTCCTCTCCAGCAGCCTAACATGGTGAACACTGAGCACGCTTCCATCCCCAGCATCCCTAGACAAGCTGACTATCCTGCTCATTTCCCTGCTCCTTTCCACCGAACCGAGACAGGGTCTCCCCACCAAACCGAGATGGTCTCCCGAGACAGGGTCTCCCCACCGAGACAAGGTTTCCGGCAGACTCACCTCTGGAGATTGACCGTGCACACTGCACCCTGGGTCCTCGTAATCCTCACCCAGCCAAGTGATATAGTATGCCGAGTCCATTTCTTTCAAATCAAAGAAGATATCATGTGCCAGGCCCGAAACAAAGTTGTTATAGACTTGACGGTGCTCACCTCCAGTGCCTAGGTGACTAGTACCACACAACATTGGCGCAGCATTGGGCCTTGCGCCCACTCCTCACTCTGCTCCGTGACAAAGGCATTCCTTAGTCTTGGGGCTACCCCATTCAACTACAGATCAAAAGAGGCTCCTGTACCTACTTCCTGGGGTCAGTTTTCTTTCTCTATCACAAAGTTCCCATGGCCAGTCACGCTCAGGAAAAGAACTTTAAATTTCTGACGACATGGTATAGATGCTCTGCCCTTCTCCAGAACTCTTCCTAGAGGTCTTGGACCGTTGCTGGAGATGTGGAACAGTCAATGGCTCTATCCCTCACATATGGTTGTCGTGACCCTTGCTACAACCATTTTGTACTGCAATCTTTCATATCTACACACAAGTCACCTGCAGGTCATTCCTAGACACTGGAAGTCCCAGTTGCCCCCAACAGTGGTTGAGTGGATTAAACCATCTCTTCTGGAAAGAAAAGAGTTTTTTTCTGTGTGTGTTCTGAGATGTGCAGTTGAAAAAAAAATTCCATTTGTGTATTAAAATGACTTCTCCCCAGTGTGAATTGTCTGATGGTTAACAAGATTCGATTTAGAAGTAAAACATTTCCCACATTGTGGGCATGAATATGGCTTCTCCCCTGTGTGAGTCCTTTGATGTTTAACAAGATTAGATTTCTGAGTAAAACATTTCTCACATTGTGGGCATGAAAATGGCTTCACCCCTGTGTGAGTTTTTTTATGTTTAACAAGATAGGATTTAGAAGTAAAACATTTCCCACATTCTGGGCATGAAAATGGCCTCTCTCCTGAATGAATTTTTTGATGTTGAATAACAGTGGATTTAAAAGTAAAACATTTCCCACATTCTGGGCATGAAAATGGCTTCTCCCCTGTGTGAATTCTCTGATGTTCAACAAGAGTTGATTTCCTAGTGAAACATTTCTCACATTCTGGGCATGAATATGGCTTCTCCCCTGTGTGAATTCTCTGATGTTTAATAAGATTGGATTTAGAAGTAAAACATCTCTCACATTCTGGGCATGAAAATGTCTTCTCTCCTGAATGAATTTTTTGATGTTCAATAAGAGTGGAATTAGAAGTAAAACATTTCCCACATTTTGGGAATGGCTTCTCCCCTGTGTGAGTTCTTTGATGTGCAACAAGATTGGATTTAAAAGTAAAACATTTCCCACATTCTGGGCACGAATATGGCTTCTCCCCTGTGTGAATTTTTTTATGTGCAATAAGATTGGATTTAGAAATAAAACATTTCCCACATTGTGGGCATGAATATGGCTTCTCGCCTGTGTGAAATCTTTGATGTTTAACAAGTTCTGATCTAAAGGTAAAACATTTCTCACATTCTGGGCATGAAAATGGCTTCACTCCTGTGTGAGTTCTGTGATGTTTTAGAAGAAGTGATTTCCGAGTAAAACATTTCTCACATTCTGAGCATGAATATGGCTTCTCCCCTGTGTGAGTTCTTTGATGTGCAACAAGAATGTATTTATAAGTAAAACATTTCCCACATTCTGGGCATGAAAATGGCTTCTCTCCTGTGTGAGTTCTATGATGTGTAAGAAGAAGTGATTTCTGAGTAAAACATTTCTCACATTCTGGGCATGAATATGGCTTCTCCCCTGTGTGAGTTCTTTGATGTGTAACAAGAATGGATTTATAAGTAAAACATTTCCCACATTCTGGGCATGAAAATGGCTTTTCCCCTGTGTGAGATCTTTGATGTTCAACAAGACTTGATTTAACTGTAAAACATTTCCCACATTCTTGGCATGAATATGGCTTCTCCCCTGTGTGAGTTCTCTGATGTTCTATAAGAGAGGATTTAAAAGTAAAACATTTCCCACATTCTGAGCACGAATATGGCTTCTCCCCTGTGTGAGTTCTTTTATGTGCAACAAGATAGGATTTAGAAGTAAAACATTTCCCACATTCTGGGCATGAATATGGATTCTCTCCTGTGTAAAATCTTTGATGTCTAATAAGTTCTGATTTAGAGGTAAAACATTTCCCACATTCTGGGCATGAAAATGGCTTCTCCCCTGTGTGAGTTCTTTTATGTGCAACAAGATAGGATTTAGAAGTAAAACATTTCCCACATTGTGGGCACGAATATGGCTTCTCCCGTGTGTGAGTTCTTTGATGTGCAACAAGATAGGATTTAGAAGTAAAACATTTTCCACATTGTGGGCATGAAAATGGCTTCTCCCATGTGTGAGTTCTTTGATGTACAACAAGATTGGATTTAGAAGTAAAACATTTTGCACATTCTGGGCATAAAAATGGCTTCTCCCCTGTGTGAGTTCTTTGATGTTCAACGAGACGTGATTTAGCTGTAAAACGTTTCCCACATTCTGGGCATGAATATGGCTTCTCCCCTGTGTGAATTCTCTGATGTTGTATAAGAGTGGACTTCAAAGTAAAACATTTCCCACATTCTGGGCACGGATATGGCTTCTCCCCTGTATGAGTTCTTTTATGTGCAACAAGATAGGATTTAGTAGTAAAACATTTCCCACATTCTGGGCATGAATATGGCTTCTCCCCTGTGTGAGTTCTCAGATGTGCAACAAGAATGGATTTATAAGTAAAATATTTCCCACATTCTGGGCATGAATATGGCTTTTCTCCTGTGTGAGTTCTCTGATGTAAAACACCCATTTTGATTCTTTCATTTTGCTTAAGAGACTGTGATGAATTTGAAGAAAGATCATTCTCCTGAAGGGCTGAGGGTATATCTGGGGTAATGGCATGTTCTTCATTTGGATCTTGTGTGATACCATGATCCTCTGCTTTATAATCTGTAGATATCAGATGTCCCTCTGAGCTCCTGGTACAGTCATCTGACAAGAAGAAAACTAATATTACTATTTTTGAATAACATAACCTTATAAGTATATTCCCCACTGAGCTGCCGCTGCCTGAGACGCTTCAGACCATGTGAAGAAGTGAAGTAAGTGGCACAGGCAGCAAACGATGGCAGCGCGGCCTACTTCATTAGTACTTACTGTGCTGAGACGGATGTCAGTGATAGTGAATAGTAATGAAGAGGGGCAGGAGATGCCACCTCTGCTCTTGGTCACTGTAGCGGTGCTGGTAGTGGGTGAAAGAAGCGGGCCCACCCAGTCACAGCACTAAGGAAAACGGGTGGTGGCACTTACATAGAGATACATCACAAAAGCTTAATTTCTGGTGCAAGCTACCGGCTTCCTTTTCCATTAGAGCGGTGACCTCTGACAGCACCAGTACTGTTCTGATGGCAGCCCTGCTTGTCCCTGGTAGATCACCTTGCTCACATTACATAAAGGACATTCATCACAATCTAATTACATTTTCTTCACCTAGAGAAGTTTATCTTATCCCAACAGAACCCACATTTAGGACCTAACATCAAGGCCCTTATTTCGTACTGTTAAGTTCAGGCCTCTGACTACAGTCATGGCCAAAAGTTTTGAGAATGACACAAATATTATATTTTCACATGATCGGCTGCCCTCTGGTTTTTATGTGTGTTTGTCAGATGTTTTTATCACATACAGAAATAGAATTGCATTCATATTATGAGTAACAGAAGCTTATATTGACAGTTAGAATGAGTTAATGCAGCAAGTCAATATTTGCAGTGTTGACCCTTCTTCTTCAGGACCTCTGCAATTCTCCCTGGCATGCTCTCAATCAACTTCTGGACCAAATCCTGACTGATAGCAGTCCATTCTTGCAGAATCAATGCTTTAATTTTGTCTGAATTTGTTGGTTTTTGTTTGTCCACCCGTCTCTTGATGATTGACCACAAGTTCTCAATGGGATTAAGATCTGGGGAGTTTCCAGGCCATGGACCCAAAATCTCTATGTTTTGTTCCCTGAGCCATTTAGTTATCACCTTTGCTTTATGGCAAGGTGCTCCATCATGCTGGAAAAGGCATTGTTGAGCGCCAAACTGCTCTTGGACGGTTGGGAGAAGTTGCTCTTGGAGGACATTCTGGTACCATTCTTTATTCATGGCTGTGTTTTTAGGCAAGACTGTGAGAGAGCCGATTCCCTTGGCTGAGAAGCAACCCCACACATGAATGGTTTCAGGATGCTTTACAGTTGGCATGAGACAAGACTGGTGGTAGCGCTCACCTCTTCTTCTCCGAATAAGCTGTTTTCCAGATGTTCCAAACAATCGAAAAGGGGATTCATCAGAGAAAATGACTTTCCCCCAGTCCTCAGCAGTCCACTCCCTGTACCTTTTGCAGAATATCAGTCTGTCCCTGATGTTTTTTCTGGAGAGAAGTGGCTTCTTTGCTGCCCTCCTTGAGACCAGGCCTTGCTCCAAGAGTCTCCGCCTCACAGTGCGTGCAGATGCACTCACACCTGCCTGCTGCCATTCCTCAGCAAGCTCTGCACTGCTGGTAGCCCGATCCCGCAGCTGAAACACTTTTAAGAGACGGTCCTGCCGCTTGCTGGTCTTTCTTGGGCGCCCTGGAGCCTTTTTGGCACCAATGGAACCTCTCTCCTTGAAGTTCTTGATGATGCGATAGATTGTTGACTGAGGTGCAATCTTTCTAGCTGCAATACTCTTCCCAGTTAGGCCATTTTTGTGCAGTGCAATGATGACTACACGTGTTTCTTTAGAGATAACCATGGTTAACAGAAGAGAAACAATGATGGCAAGCACCAGCCTCCTTTTAAAGTGTCCAGTGGTGTCATTCTTACTTAATCATGACAGATTGATCTCCAGTCCTCATCAACACCCACACCTGTGTTAATGGAGCAATCACTGAAACGATGTTAGGTGGTCCTTTTAAGGCAGGGCTGCAATGATGTTGAAATGTGTTTTGGGGGATAAAGTTCATTTTCTAGGCAAATATTGACTTTGCAAGTAATTGCTGTTAAGCTGATCACTCTTTATAACATTCTGGAGTATATGCAAATTGCCATTAGAAAAACTGAAGCAGTAGACTTTGTAAAAATTAATATTTGTATCATTCTCAAAACTTTTGGCCATGTCTGTACAGTACTAGTTGTCCTGTCCTGATATAAATCGTCTTACCTGGACTTCTCTTCTAAGATTCCAAAGTGAAATAAGTCTCATAGCCCACACCACAGGAGCACAATCCATGGCTGCTTAAATATGGCCACTTATGTGGAATAATACTGTAGGATGCCATAAATCTTATTGTATTACACCCCATACACACAATAGAATCCAAACCACATCAGATGGATTTCCCAGCCTGAACTCACCGCGGATCTGCTGTCCCATACAGTATGTAGTATGGGTCTGTGGAGTCACAAGGAAGCAGGGACTCCTAGCTTCATACATCACTAAGATACGGGGAGTCTTGGTGTGTGGACAGAGTTCAGGCTGGGAAATTTGACTGATGTACAGACCAGATTTTATAGTCCGGATTCCATAGTGTGATTGGGGTGTAAGGTGAGGCTTACACAGTGAAATCTGTAGAAGCTGCTTCAGGAATTCAG